>JAZKJV010008084.1:0-456159 GCA_037367405.1 Ottelia alismoides | reverse complement strand
TAAGCCTGTCAGCACGCCCTTAGCCTCTCAATTTCAAGCTAACCAAAGAGTTCATGTCCTTCTACTTCTGAGGAGAAAGCAGAGATGGCCAAGATCCCATATCAGTCAGCAGTTGGGAGCCTCATGTATGCAATGGTTTGCACTAGACCCGACATAGTCCATGCAGTGGGCGTGTGAGCAGATTCATGTCCAATCCGGGAAAGGACCATTGGGAGGCAGTGAAGTGTTATCTTGAGATACTTGAGAGGGACCTCAAGTATGTGTCTTGTGTTTGGGAGGTCAGATCCCAAACTATGTGGCTACACTGATGCAGATATGGCTGGTGACATAGACCAGAGAATGTCTACCTCAGGGTACATTTTCACATTTGCAGGGGGAGCCATATCATGGCAATCCAAGCTACAGAAATGTGTTGCTCTCTCGACTATAGAGGCAGAATACATTACAACAGCAGAGTCTGGGAAAGAAGTGTTGTGGCTACAACACTTTCTTGGTGAGTTTGGATTGGGTGACAGTGAGCCGGTTGTGTTTTGTGATAGCCAGATCGTTATAGACCTGAGCAAGAAACCCATGCACCATGCTCGCACAAAACACATTGATGTGAGATATCATTGGCTGAGGGATGCAATTGAACAGAAGCAACTCATGTTGAAGAAGATTCACACCGATGAGAACCCCTCTGACATGTTGACTAAGGCAGTCACTCGTGACAAGTTTCAGCTATGTAGAGAGCTGAGCGGCGTCGCCTCTTCTTAGATCTCCATCACTGGGCCACACCTCCCCATTGGGTCTGGAGGGGGAGGTTGTTGGGTATTATTCCATACCCAAGTGGGGCTGCAACACGTTACCCCTTTTGTAGGGGCTTTTTTACGAAATTTGACCAGCAAGTTGAAGGCCCCTTATTGGTAGACGCCCACTCCAATTCCAGAGGCGAGACATCCTTCATTTCCAGAGAGCAAGAAGCCTTCTTCGTTTACCACCATTCCATCCTCGTTCCACCTTGAGGGAGAGAGCAGCGACAAGGGCTTCATCGAAAGCCATTCTCCTCCACGCGTGTGAGGAAGAGAGAGGTTGAGAGGGAAGGAGGTCACAGCAGGGCTTTCCCCTTCCCCCGTCGACGCGGGTTGCAATTAGGACTGAGAGGGAGGCCGGTTTCTTTGACCGAGTTTGAGAGGACATCGTGGAGGTCGTTGCGGACGACCTCAAGGAGCCGAAGCCGAGTTTGGGTCTCCATCTGGGAGCCCACAAGGGAGTCAATCCATCTATCTCATTTTGAGCACAATATTGGTATTTTGGATACCTAAAGATAGTTAGTTACTTGTAGAAGAATTATCCATTTGTGTGTGGCTTGTACCTCAATTTTTGTGGGCAACAAAATCGTTCGCTTTGACCGTAGTGATTGGTTACCGATCTTGCCCCGTGTTTTTCCCTTGCTCACATTGAGTAAGGGTTTCCATGTAAAATCCTTGTCTCTTGTGGTAATTGCTTGTTGTGGTTGCTTGTGGTTGCTTGTAATTGTTGCTATTGAGTTCCCGTGTGGGGAACATATATTGTGTTGTGCCATCTTTGCTGCAGGACAGTTTTAGGGGATACTCCTGGTTGATTGTGTCCATATATCCTCAACAAAAACAACTAGTCGAGTCAAATGATACCATGTTTCATGTTGTATTTGAAATTAATGCAATTAGATTTTAATTTAGAAAACCTATGCAATTACATTTGGAAATCAAATAGTTTCAAGTTGGAAGGCAGTTGATTGGAAGGAGAGTTCTTTATCACGGTTCTTTATCACGGTTCTTTATCAAGTTGGAAGGCAATTGATTGGAAGGATAGTTCAAGTTGGAAGGCAGTTGATTGGAAGGCAGTTGATTGGAAGGAGAGATCTAAAAGATAACAAGTATATTTTCTTAAACCCATTCACAACACGGTTCTTTATCACGCACAAGCTACATGTTTTCTCTCCATTTCAATATAAAATCCTTAAGTATAAGATTTCACTCTTTTTAAGTTTCCAACCTAGTACAGTATTCAAATTTGGCAAGTGACCACTCTATCTTTCCAACGAGCGCACGAACATTGAAATTGGTTATCATGTGAGAAAGTTGTATGTGTCTAGATGTAGTACACGGCTTTTTAGTATAGAAACGAATATGGGTCCGAGCCTATATAAAGGCAGGTCAAGTAACTTGGTTAGCTAGAACCACATGACCCATCTTCGGAGTTTTGTCCTTCCGTCGAAGCTCCGCCATCGGAGAAAATTTCTCGGAGTTGATAGTGGATCCAAATGTGGTGCCTCGAAGAGCGTGACGTGGGGATCATCATGGTGCATGCATAATTGCGCGAAATGTCGTGGAACTATGATTTTAAGGGAATGAAAGTCACTAGCGAACATTTAGGTATGGTTCGAGCCTTTCTTGCTGACGGATTTACGATATTTTCGCACCATGGGTTTGGGAGGTCATTATTTGCCTATTTATGATATTTTTTCTTTGTGATTCAGCGAGTTTTCGGGTGAAAGTCAGAGGTTATCATCTAACATTTTTCAAATTTCCCGACGATCCGATGGATACGTGTGGGTAATTTTTACTATTCATGATATGGATAGCTGTAGGAACGAGTTGGTAAAATCAAATCATCAGTGGGAGTGAGTTCGGGGGACACAGTCAGAGTCATTCCCGACTCTATCCCAATTTTAATTGATCAACACAATTATGTTGATCGATCAATACTAGTCGACCATGCAATTGTGTTGATCGATCAACCATGTTGTCGTCATTACTGATCGAATGACATAAACAAATAAAATGGGTTCCACTCGAAAATTGAATGATTAAATTATGATGCGGTGAGCTTCGGTAAGAATGAGATTCTTCAGAATCCTATACACAACTTGGGATACCATATTTAACTTTATATCATGAGGTCAGAAAACGTTTTCCCCAGTTGATCATTCTTTTCATGCTGCAATGACTATCTTGAGTAGCATTGGGTTAGTTTGGATAAGTACCGCCAAAGGAGAGGCATGCACCCTTGGCTTCCTAGGTAGAAACTTAGATGGTTTCCAATCACACAACTACATTGGTTGAGAGACATGTTGCTTGGTACATCGATGCGTCTTTTTGCATGGTGATAGCCTTGTGCCTAGAGAGCGGGCCAAGTAATTGTGGCTGGTAGTCTAAGTTTTGTTTTTTAACTTAAGGTTAGTTCTTGGATGCTGCTTAATGTAGGCTGCATTTGTTAGTACTCCAAGTCTTAGCAATAAGAGGGCGTTCCAAGAGTTGAGGGTTTGAAAGAGGTTGTTTTGAACATGTTCTCCTACAAGAAGGTGGTTATGTAGTTGACGATTTTCCGTCTACGGTTAGAACATCTTAGCGATCGGTGCCTTTGACTCGTACCCTACGCTATTGTGGACACTTACCGATGGATAGTGGACTTGCACGGTTGTGGACGACTTCATGAGAGTTGTTGTTGTTGTTGGTCAACTGGCAAAATTGTCAATCCAAAATGTCACATTGTAAAATGTGGAAATACAGTATTGGATCAAGAAGCTAGTGGACGTGTTAGTAACTTAGTTAGGATGCACTTACTTCATATATGCATACCAATGGATGCCCCCCCCCAACCCTAAGGTACCATGTGCCTTGGAGTCATAACATGAAGTGTGTCATGGATCAAAGACTACACACTATCCACGATGCTTGAATAAGAGCAACAAGAATGAGATCTTAGAAAGGTTTTGACAATGTGGGCATGATTACCGGTTACCATTCCTTAGCACATGTTTCACTTTTACCCAATTTTGTAGTCTTGTTAGTGGTTTAGAGTCGTGCTAAGCCTTTGCTTGTGATGTGCTTATTTTCATGAATTCGACAGATTCGAAGGAATAGTTGCAGCAGTGAGCGGATTTGGTTTAGAGTTCTTTGTTGCTGACGTTCCATCTGGGATATGTAATTTCATAGCTTTTACATTGTTGTTACATTTACTGTTGTTTTGAGAGACGTGTATATATTGATGTATGAATGCTCCAGTTGTGCATGTTTATACGTTTTGTAGATATGGATATGTTGTGATACATGTGAATGATAAGAATACAAAATTTACATTATTGTCTTTGATGTTATTTCTCATACTTGTTGTGTATTTAAATGTGTAACCTATATAGGTGGAAACGATTTGTCAGGTATCTGGGTCACAAGACCGTCACAATTTAGCATCAAAGAAGTGATATTTCATTCCATTCCATGTGTATAGTTCCTTAGTGGCATTTGAAATGCAAGATGGTGTTCAAAAGCCTTCTAACTCGACACGAGTACAAGAAGAAGAACATACAGATAATATCCATGTCCATGTGTATCTCATAAAATAAAAGTGAACAGTACTGTCACGGTTCTTTTTGCAAAACCATACCGCCTCAAGTAGAGTCTGATGTCGCACAACAGCTGGTCCAACTTGTACATGCTACACAGAACATACAATAATGCTAGGAGGCGATGGAGCAGAGGCTCCAACAAAAGGATGATTCCACATACCATCCCTCACATGGGTAGGAGGATAATGTTCGTCCTTAGGTATTCTAGAACCGGAAGGGTTCGAGGACGTGGATGATCTGCAGAAGCATAAAGTACATACACTGCATATCTCAAGTGTCATGGTTCTTTGACACTACTACACCATATGAGGCGGAGTTGTGGATGTTGGGAACTTAGTTAGGGTACACTTACTTTGTATGCATGCCAATGGATAACCCTCAACCCTAAGGTACCATAGACCTTGGAGTCATAGCATGAGGTCTGTCATGGATCAAGACCACACACTATCCACGATGCTTGAATAATAGTAATAAGAATGAGATCTTAGAAAAGGTTTTAACAATGTGGGCATGATTACCTAGTTTCCATTCTTTAGCACATGTTTCAGTTTTACCCAGTTTTGTAGTCTTGTTAGTGGTTTAGCATCGCGCTAACTGCTAAGCCTTTGCTCGTGATATACTTATTTCATGAATTTGACAGATTCGAAGGAGTAGTCACGGTGGTGAGCAGCTTTGGTTTAGATTTCTTTGTTGCCGACGCTCCTTCTGGGGTGAGCACTTTCGTAGCTTTCACTTTTTTTGTTACATTTACTTATTGTTTTGAGAGACATGTATACACTTATTTATGAACGTTCCAGTTGTGCATGTTTATACATTTTGTAGATATGGATATGTTGTCACTACAAACTGGACGTCCTTTGGGGACGCTTATTGGGGACGGTCAAGAAGTAACCGTCCCCAATAACAATATCGGGGACGGTCAGTAGCAAACCGTCGCCTTTCTAATGCAATAGCGACGGTTAATATCGACCGTCGCCATTAAGTATCCTTTAGGGACGGTTCTTTACCCGTCCCTAAATAGGCTAGCCCCTGTTTGTTTTTTGTCAACCCGGGAACTGTAGGGGATGGTTATAACCGTCCCCATTACTCCACTGTGCCCGTCGCCTATACAAAAAACCTTAGGGACGGTTATTTACCCGTCCCTAAATAGGCTAGATTTTTATCAGCCCAGGAACTTTAGGGGACGGTTATAACCGTCCCCGATAGTTTGTTATAGGGGACGGTTGCAAAACCGTCCCCTCTGTCCCATTAAAGGGGACGGTTCACTCATAACCGTCCCCGATCATTCATATAGGGGACGGTTGTGTGACCGTCCCCGATGGTCATATACCCTCCTGCGGGTGCGAGTCTTCCTCATTCTCACGCGTCTCGCCCTCCTCCCTCTCCAAAGCCTCGTCGCCTCCACCCTCCTCCTCCTCCCTCTCGCCGTCGCCGTCCTCCTCCTCCTCCTCCCTCTCGTCGCCGCTGTCCTCCTCCTCCCTCTCGCCGCCGCCGACCTCCTCCTCCCTCTCGCCGCCGCCCTCCTCACTCCTCCTCCTCCCTCTCGCCTCCTCCCTCCTCCTCCTCCTCCCTCTCGCCGCCGCCGACCTCCTCCTCCCTCTCGCCGCCGCCCTCCTCCTCGGCCTCAACTGGTGCCCGTCCGCTCGTCGCCCGTCCGCCGCCTTGCCCGCCGCATTACTCGGTTGTAAGTTTTGTTTTTAATTTCTTATATATTCATCATGCTTATGATTGAATATTTTTTTGATATACTTATTAGTTTAGTCAATAGCTTAAGATAGTAGATTAAAAAATATTGGATAAATGTCTAATTGTGATTAATCTTGATTAAGTCCGTAAATTAGTTTAGTCAAATGCGTAAATCAGTAGATTAATCTTGATTATGATTAAATGCTATTAGTGATAAAAGATGATTAATTTAGGTAAATGCTTGTAAGTCTTATTTTAAAACATAGTATGATTTGAGACATAGTAGTGAAACATAGTTATTTGTTCATTAAGTAGAATATTTGTGTATAGCCGATTCATTTTCCTTCGATCCTACGTGCCGCAAACCCTGCCCTGCCAAGCGCTGCTCCTGAACCCGATTTGTCGGGAGGAGGAGGGGTAGACCGAGACCGGACTCTCTGGATCGAAGGCCAAGTGTGCCACATGATATTTAGTAGAATATTTGTTCATTAAGTAGAATATTTGTGTATAGCCGATTCATTTTCATTCGATCCTACGCGCTGTAGCCTGCCCTGACAAGCGCTGCTCCTAAACCCGATTTATCGGGAGGAGGAGGGGTAGACCGAGACCGGACTCTCTGGATCGAAGCCAAGTGTGCCACATGATATTTAGTAGAATAGTTAGGTTGTACTTAAAACCTGTTAACTACCCTAGTTAATAATGATGTCATGTTGTTGTTATGAACATTAACAAACATTTTTGAAATTTAACTTTATATCTTACCTTTAGGCAATGGATAAAAGTTGGATGAACAAAAGATTCGATGACTATCGGACGTATAATAAAGGAGTTATCGGATTCATAGACTGGGCCTTTCGATATGAAGCGCACTATCATATTGTAGGAGGTGAAGGAGATAAGATACATTGTCCTTGCATAAGATGTAAAAATACTTTGACCCAAAATCGAGCCACAGTTTACGAGCATTTGATATTAAATGGATTTTGGCTACATTATACGAATTGGACATATCATGGTGAAGGAGTTAATTTAGAAGAAGATAGTAATGTCCACGGTGATGATGAAAGAGATGTCTCAGAAATACAAGACCGTGATGCTATATTTGAGATGGTAGATAACATTCGAGGACATGACACCGATGAAATGATGGATTCGCTTCCGGATACGTTGCATGAAAAAATACAAGATGCAGAGAAGCCGTTATGCTCTAGAGTCAAAATGTCTCGATTACGTTTTCTTCTGGGAGATGTTTAAGATAAAAGTGAAGAATCGGTGTACAACGGTTACGATGACAGATGTCTTACTTTTGATTAGGACATTATTAAATAATCCAGAAAACTTTCCAAAAGACTGGAAGGATGCTAAGTCTAGATTTCGTGCACTTGGACTGAACTACGAGAAAATTGACGCATGTCCGACGACGACATTTTATATTGGAAGGATTACTCAAATTTAGATAAATGTCCTGACTGCAAAAGTAGCAGATATAAGAATAATGATACTGATTCGAAGAGGAAAAAACCAGAGAAGATTTTAAGGTTCTTTCCTTTGATTCCCCGATTACAGCGATTGTATTCATACGAAAGAACAGCTAAATGATGATATGGCACAGTAATATCAAAAGGAAAGATGTAACCGGTGTTATGTGATAACCCGAAATAAATGACCAAGGTAAAGGTCTGGAAGTGGTCGTTGCGACCTCAATCACTCAGACGGAGAATATCAAGAAAAATCAACCACTCAAAATAGGTCAAATCAATCAAAACAAAAAAACGAGAGCGGTCTAGCTATGGGATTAACCTGGTATAGCACCCAGGGTCGAACACAAGGAGCACGGGTTGGCCAGAGGCCTACGAAGTAGTAAAATAATATAAAAATAAAAGAAAAGTATTTTTTAGTGGTTTTTAATAATTTTTATATTTTTTTTGGATTTTTAAAATGTGAAGAAAAGTAAAGAAAAGAAAACCAAGCACACTTGAGCAATTTATTTAACACACCAAAAATCAAGCAAAAATTCAAGAAAAATTGTTTTTATGTTTTTTAAGTTTTTAAGTGTTTTTGATAAATTTTGATAATTTTCTGATGTATAATTTATTTCTAAAAATCAAACAGTAAGGAAAAAGACAAGGTACTGTCCAGCCAGGACCAAAACCCTCAAATAAAATATCTAAGGATCTCAACAGGTCCTGGAGGTAATTTTCCTATATTCTAGATAAAATAAGGAAAATTTGAGCACAAAAATTATTGTTTTTGGATTCTTATATTATTTATTATAATGTTTATGAGTTTTTAGATGTTTTTCAATTTTTAGGGTTTTTACGTAATGAAAAATAGCCAAAATTGGCTAGAAAATCAAACAACACACAAAGAACAGTAACTAATTTTTTTAGAATTTTTGGGGGTGTTTTTATATTTTTTTGGGATTTTAAACCTAGACAGTAGCTAAAAAGAAGGTTTTTGAATTTTTAAAAATACTAAATAAAATCAAAAATGTCCTCAAAAATTCTCAAAAATCCAACAACATGGTAGGAGCCATGTGTCAAATTTTCATCGAATTTGGAGGTGGTTTGATATTTTATTCAAAATCAAAAAGAGGGCACAGTGCACAGGGGACTTAAGTGCAAATACCCGAAACTCTGGGGGTCCAGGTGCAATTTTCCCAGCAAGTCACGCGCGTGGCGCGTGCCTGGGGCACTCAGGACCTTCTGGTAGTAAAAACCAAGTTCTTGGACCTTTTGGTAACTCGTACCAAAAAGTCCAGGGGCTTGGGCGCAAATAACCCACTAAAATCCGCACATGTGTAAATAAAGTGTTCACAGGGGCATAAATGCAAATACCAGAAAGTATATATTCATTCCATAACCAGCCAGAACTACAGGATAAGAGATGCAAATAACCCAAACAAGGCACGTGGCGAAGCACGTGAGTTCACATACACAGGGGCATAAATGCAAAACACAACAAGCACAAGGTCCAAGGTGCAAATTACCCTACGTAAATAAAATGACTAAAATATTTACAGGACTAGAAATTAAAGACTCAAACTACGAGGGGGCCTAAGTAAATTACCCCTTATTGCGCCGACGGCTGGATTCGCGCCACGTGGAGGATCCAACGGTCTCGGACGGCGGGCGCTCTTCTTCTTCAGCACGTGGGCCTGATCGACGCTCCAGAGGGGGACACGTGGGAGATCTAACGGGTCAGGTGCTGTGCCCTCTCTCCTCTGTTCTGACGGTCCTGATCAGCCCCTCTAGAGGATCAACGGTATCTGCTCCTCCGTGGATGGACGATCGAGATGCGAACTGGAGCGGAGGGGCTAATCGGACGGTGAAGGAGGTTCCTCAAAGAACAAGTGGCCGGCAAGGTTCGCCGGCCTCGTGTGCGTGCCCGGGACCTCCTCAGCTGCCTCCAAGTATCGGAGAAGATCGGCGGTGAGGTCCCGCAGCTGGTGGTGGCTTCAGATGACCCGGCCGAGCCCTGGAGGGGCTCCGGCGAGGTCGGCGACGGCGAGCTCCTGGTCTGAAAGTGAGGGGGCTCAGATGCCCTCCTCTTGACCTGCAAAGTGAACCAAAAGCTTCGCGGGTCGAGGGCAAAGTGCCTCGACCCGATGAAGCGGCGTGAGGGTGATCGATGCGTCGGGGCGGATGAGCTCCGGCGAGCGGAGGATGGTGGAGCTCGAATCCCAGCTCCGGGGCGAGCTGGGTTGAACGAATGGGCGTAGAAGGTGCGTCGGAAGATGGCGAAGGTGAGCGTGGGTTCCGATGATCAAAACGATCCTCGATGTGGCCGGAATCGACGGAACTCGGCGAAGATGCGATTTGGGCGAAACAAGAAATTAACTAAATGGGCGAGCTAAAAGAGTACCTGGGTGGAGCGGAAGACTGTGCTGGAGCTTGGCTAGCTCCTGGTCGTCGCCTCGAAGGGTGTCAAGGCCTGAGGCTCGATCTCCTGCTGAGTGGCGGAGCACGGCGGCGCAAAGCTGCCGGATCGATGGTCGGGGCACCCTCTCCTCACTGCAACAGGGGCAAACGCGAGCTGTCACCTCGGTGATTGCTCTGGAGGTCACGAGAATGAGAGTGGCGAGCCAAAGATGCGTGAAAATGGGGGCGGAGCTCAGGCTTTATACGGTGGAAGGTCCGGCAAAACTCGATCGGGTAGGGTGAGCTGGTGCGCGGATCCCGAGACGAGGGCTCTGGCGAGGCTCTCGGATGTGACGTGATCATTCCGGACCCGGAGTTGGGGATGTTGGCGATCGGGTCATCTGTAGAAAAATGGAAGAAAACGGGTCGGGCACAGAGGACCCGGCTCTGGTGGTCCTGGGGGGGGAGTTGACCGGGGGTCAACAATCCCCCGTGGACCAATCAGAGCCCGCCAAGCTTTAGGTTTTTATTTGATTTTTTTGGGCCATTAAATGGCCGAAATTTTCAAAAACTTAAAACATGAGATATTTTTAATTTATTTTTTTTCTATTTTTTTGTGATTTTTAATTAATTTTTGGAAAGAAAAATAAGGTATATACAATATAGGTCTATACATAGGTATATATACAATATAGGTTTTTTTTAATTTTGATTATTAATTAGTTATTTTTATACATTTTTATTTCCTATTTTATATTTTATTTATTTATAGAATAAAATGAGGAATAAAAAGAGATTTTTATTTTATTTTTATTAATTCTATACATAGATAAAATAAATAGATATATACACTATATACATGGCATATATACAAGATATTTTTGTGATTTTAATTTTGTTATTTTTATTTGATTTTTGTTTTGTTTCTTTGTATTTATTTTATGTACAATATATAACATGGAATATTTACAAAAAGTTTAGAAAATAAATAAATTTATTTACAAGGTGAAATAAATAAAGGATCATGGTCTATGTACATGGTGAAGGGGTGTTTTTGGATTTTTGATTTTTAAATTTTTATTTTGTTTTTAATAGTGTATAAATATATACAAAATATATAAAAACATATTTTTGGATGAGGAAAATATAATTTTATTTATTTACAAAAATATATACATATGAGCCCCTATCTCCCTCTACTTGGCTTTTTATGCGGTCAGGCCCATGCTGAGCCCTCCCTTGGGTTAGGTTGCTCAATATTAATTCTAAATATTTCCCTCTTTTTCTTTTTCATCTTTATTCTTTTATTTTTGCACAAAAACATGCTAATTATCTATATTTACAAACATGCATGCTTTTGCTAATTTTCCTATTTACACATATCTACATGCATTTGCATAGGTTTTTGTAGCTAAAATATAAGAATAAAGAGTGATGAATGGGTATTCATCACCCCCCTATACTATACTTTGCTAGTCCCTTAGCAAACACTTATTTGAAAAAGAAGTGAAAAAGAAAGAAAAAGAAAAAGAAAAAGAGAATGTACATGGATCAAGGTTGATTATTAAACTTGCCTTCATTAAATTGAGGTATGGAGCTTAATCAGATCTTTGGATTATTGATGTGTCGGAACCTTATTTAGACTTAAGCTTAAAAACCCAACAGCCTCTAAGTTCCACTATTCTATAACCAAGACTCCTCAATGCTCCAGATCAGAACAAGTCATCAATCACAAACCCTGAAGCCATGAATCTTTTCTTGTCCTGTGAAAGTGAGGTCTAAGCTCTCCACCTCAGAAATGGCAACTTGACAACCCTCCCCAACAAGGTAACTCTATGACCTCAATCTGGCCACTCTTTCCTCGAGGAGCGGGGTATTCCCTTCTAAGTTCAAGTACAACCGGCTCAAGAAGAGGGGAAGAAGAGAATGGGTCAAGGCCAGTGTAGCCAAGTACCCTTGGAGCTTGACCAGTGTAGCCAAGTCTCCCTGCTGCAAGCTACAACAGGTGGATCATGAAACCAAAGCTTTGCTTATTGCACTCATATACATACTCCGGTGGGATTATCATTTTCTCTCAGACCCACCACTTTTTTGGAGTTCTTTTCTTTTTGCATTTTTTTTTTCGAGTGCATCTATACAAAATGTACATGTGCAGCATATATACAAGGAGTTTTTCCTCTTGAGCCAGTAGACTATCCCTCTTTTGAAGCTTTATTGCAACCCACAACTCCCGTCGTTAGACCTCATGGCAACCAGACCAAGTTGAGACGCACTTCCTTCACTAAATGAAGAAGAGAGGTTCCGCCTAGAAGTACTACCCTCATATGCTACCCCAAGCCAAGGAAGACTGCCTCCTCACCACCTCATCCGTAGAGAGCTCGGTGCATAGTGCGGTTGTCCAAGTAAAGCCATAATCTATATGAGTCATGTGTGTTGTTAAGTGCTCTACTTAGGCTCATTGAGATGACATGTGATCATAGCCTAGTGGACTCAAAGAATTAAGTCACCATGGACCTGAAAAGCCTTAAACCTAAGCCCTATAAGGTTCCTCTTAGAAATTAGGTGGATTAAGATCTTAATCAAGCTCCATTTCTCAATTTGATTCCAGGCTAGTTTAAATGTCAACTATCATCCAAGAAAAACTATATACATATGTACAAAAAGATGCATATTTACACAATATTTTACAATCATGCAAAATTTTTGAAAAATGTTTTGAAATCATGAATGATGATGCATGAAGTGCAAGTTTTGCAAAAGGTATTTACACACATTTACACAAGATTTTGCAAACTTTTTGATTTTCAAAACATTTTGGAAAAATTTTGTACTATATACATAATTTTGATACAAAAATATTTACACAAGCTTTACACACAAAGATTTTTGAAATCATTTTTACAAAAATAATTTGTACACTTAGCTATGTATGTGCAAATAAAAGAAGATTATGTACATGAAAAATTTTTAATTTTTGTGGTTTTTAGCCATTTTTATTTATTAACACACTCACACAAAGTACGAGTTATGGCTAAAGTATATATGAAATATATACACACCCCCCTATACTTAGCTCGAACGATGTCCTCAGAGTCAAGAGCGATGAAGAAGACATAACTCGTGCTATATATAGGGAAGTGAAAAGGAAGGCTATACAAAAGGAAAATGATCAGTCAAGAGGGACTCGGTCTTCCCCCTATACTTAGGATCAAATAATCCTAAGTATAGCAGGCTGTATACGAAGGGAAAAACCGAGTGGAGAATGTACAGGGTCTACCCCCCCTATACTTAGGGTAAGATATCCCTAAGTATAGGCAGCAAAACAGGGGTAGACAAAAACAAAAGAAATACCCGCAAGGTCTCACATCCCCCCTATACTTAGGGTAAAGTGCACCCTAAGTATAGCATAATCACAAGATGAAGAAAGGGATGTGGGACTAAGGAATGTGGTGATATGGACATCTGGATCTATATACAGCGGAAGATCAGTAAAGCTCAGGCGTGAGATGCATTAGATGTGAGTCAAAGACTACATCTCACGCAAAATGAATAGGGGCAATATCAACGACCCGCGGCTCATGATCTAGAAATGGCTTGAGCCGCTGGCCGTTCACTCGGAAGGTACTCTCAGAAGACAACTCGGATATATCGATGCTACCGTTGTCGTGTACCTTCCGAACCAGATAAGGTCCTTTCCATTTGCTCTGTAGCTTCCCTGGAAATAATCTAAGCCTCGCATCAAACAGCCATACTCTCTGTCCAATCTCAAAATGTTTGTGGCTGATATGAGAATCATGCCACTCCTTTACTTTCTCCTTATAATGTAGGCTGCTTGAGAAAGCTGCATCTCTAAGCTCCTCCAGGGCAGCTAACTCTGCCCTCCTCTGGTCTCCTATACCATCTGGATCCATAAGTATGTCTGTGACTGCCCAAAGTGACTTGTGCCTCAGCTCAACAGGTAAATGGCATGGCTTGCCATATACGAGGCGAAAGGGAGATGTGCCCAAAGGTGTCTTGAAAGACGTCCTATATGCCCACAAGACAGAGTCCAATAGCTGTGACCAATCCTTTCGGTCAGGGCGGACGACTTTCTGCAGAATAGTCTTGATCTCCCTATTCGACACTTCGGCTAGACCATTCGTCTGTGGATGGTACGGTGTAGCAACACGATGGTCTATGCCGAACTCGCTAGCAAGTGCCTTCACCTGGTCGTTGATGAAGTGAGATCCCCCATCAGAAATAAGAACTCGTGGAACCCCGAACCGCGTGATGATATGCTTCCTCAAAAATCTGCAAACTGTCCTCGCATCAGCGGATCGGGCGGGGATAGCCTCCACCCAACGACTCACATAATCTACGGCCAACAGAATGTACTCAAATCCCTGACTCTTAGGGAATGGACCCATGAAATCGATGCCCCATGCGTCAAAAACCTCACAGAAGTGAATGGGCTGCATCGGCATCATATCACGCTGTCCACAAGTGCCCATCCTCTGACAGTCAGTACACCTCTTCACGAACTCATCTGAGTCCTTGAAGGATCCATCTTGACTCCAGGCTTATCCTTGATCTCAATGTCGAACTCCTGGAGTAGAAGGATCCATCTAGTCAGTCTGGCCTTGGCATCCTTCTTTGCCATGAGGTACCTGATGGCGGTGTGATCTGTAAACAAAGTCACTCTAGATCCAATGATATATGATCTAAACTTATCCAGGGCAAACACTACGGCTAGCATCTCTTTCTCTGTGACCGTATAATTCCGCTGGGCGGAATCCAATGTGCGGCTAGCGTAGTGTATAGCAAATGGCACTCCATCCCTCCTCTGTCCCAGCACTGCCCCTACGGCAAAGTCGGAGGCGTCCGTCATGATCTCGAATGGGAGAGACCAACCAGGTGGCTGGAGGACAGGAGCCTCAATCACGCACTGCTGGAGAGTAGCAAACGACGAAAGACACTTGTCATCGACAAGGAACTCGGTGTCTTTCGTCAAGAGGTCGGTCAACGGTCAGGCAATCCTGCTAAAATCCTGAATGAATCTCCTGTAGAATCCGACGTGCCCCAGAAATGACCGTAACTGCCTCAGATTGGACGGCGGTGTGAGTTTCCTAATGACATCAACCTTGGCCGGATCAACCTCCATTCCCCTGTTGGAGATGATGTGGCCAAGCACCGTCCCTTGAGTCACCATGAAGTGACTCTTCTCCCAAGATAGCACCAAGTGATACTCAATACATCGCTGGAGTACTCGGTCTAGGCAGTCAAGACAGGAGTCGAATCCGTCGCCGTAGACCGAGAAATCGTCCATGAAGACCTCAAGGCACTCCCCTACCATGTCCGAGAAGATCGACAGCATGCACCTCTGAAAAGTCGCAGGGGCGTTGCACAGCCCAAATGGCATGCGTCGAAAGCGTATGTGCCGAAGGGACAGGTAAAGGTGGTCTTCTCCTGATCCTCAGGAGCGATGGCCACTTGGTTGTAGCCCGAGTACCCATCCAGGAAGCAATAATGGCTCTTCCCTGCCAGTCTCTCAATGATCTGGTCGATAAAAGGCAAGGGGAAATGGTCCTTCTTGGTGGCTTGGTTGAGTCTCCTGTAGTCAACACAAACCCTCCAAGAGGTGGGTACTCGTGTAGCAATCTCCTCTCCCGACTCACTGATCACAGTCGTGATGCCCGTCTTCTTGGGCACCACATGCAAGGGGCTGACCCACTTGGAGTCGGAAATGGGATAAATAAAACCTGCACCCCACCACTTCGATATTTCCTTCATGACAACCTCTCTCAGGTTGGGGTTCAGACGCCGCTGGAACTCACGCGACGGCTTCGCCCCATCCTCGAGATAGATGTGGTGGGAGCACACTGATGGACTAATCCCATGGAGATCTGCTACGCTCCATCCGATCGCCTTGCGGTTCTTTTCAAGAACCCCCATCAAACGGGATTCCTGCTCTCCAGTCAACTCGGCGGAGATGATGACTGGGTACATCTCAGGCTCGCCTGCAAGGAATCGATACTTCAGCGAAGTAGGGAGCGGCTTCAGCTCTGGAATGCTGGGTGCCGGCAAATCTGGCTGTGGAAGAAACTGAGTGAATGCTGCAAGGTCGGCCAAATCTGCCTGGGAAAGTGAAAGCGTACTCTCGCAAACTGGATCGGGAGAAGTCTGCTCAACTGCACTATCTCTGCTCTGCTCTGCATCTACCTCCTCCTCGTCTATAGGCTCAGATGGACTCAGGTCTGGCATCTGATCATAGCAATCGGCCCAATCAGACTCTGAGTCCGAGGGATCTGCATCAGAAACGGTGGCATCAGTACCACCGGGAAACAAGGTGGCATCAGCACCACCATCACAAATCATCGTGCTGCGATCAAGGACCGGCTCTGCTGCCGCAATGGTATCCTGAACCAGGTCTGTGCTCTCCAGACTCTCCTCTGCTGTCATTTCTGCATCAGCTGTGTCTGAAAGTGAGAGGGTGGTCTGTGTCTCAAGGTCTGCCCAAGCTGCCTCATCACCTGTGATCACAAAATCACAGTCCTGGTGGATGTCTGGCTCTGCGTCTGTCAGCTGCTCTGAATCGGTACTCGCCTCTGAGCGGGATCTGGATCTGGCTCTGTAGTCCTCGACCGTCTCTATTTGTATACTCTCGCCCTGGACGCGAAAGTGCACCTTCCCGCTATCATGATCAGTCACCGCCTTGGCTGTGGCCAAGAATGGACGACCAAGGATGATGGGGGTATCGGCCACTGATTCAGGGATCTCCATGTCCAACACTACGAAGTCCACGGGGAATTGCAGGCCCTGAATCGTGATGATAACGTCTCGTAATAACCCCTTCGGCCTCTTGACAGATCGATCAGCGAACTGAAGGACTGTCCTGCTCTGTCGAAGAGTGCCCAACTCGAAGCGGTCGAGAAGGGCTGCCGGAAGAAGGTTAATCGACGATCCGCTATCTAGAAGAGTACGGTCGAACCACTGCTCACTAATCTGGCATCTGACATACGGGGCCCCTGAATCTGGCCTCTTGGCTGGCAGTCGGTTCTGGATCGCAAAGCACGTGGCTTTGGTCAGCACATGTATCTCTGAAGTGTGGTTCCTCCTCCTCCTCCTGACTGTAGTCCTCTCTCTCAAAGATCTCTGGAGAAGGGGGATGTGCTGCAAAGCCTCCTGGAGGGTCAGCTGGATATGGAATCGGTCAATCATGCTCTGGCTGAACTCCTCAAGCTCTCTCTTTTTTGGATCATTTTTCTTCCCCTTCCCCATTTGAAGGGCTCTAGGGAAGGGGATCACTGGGTCCTTCTCAGATGAAGGACTAGGAAAAGGTCTAAGCGGTTCAAGGACCGGATCCACACATACATCACGCACCACAGTGGGACCAAAAGAAAGTAAACCTTTTCCTTTATTCATAGCAGAATTCTGAGATACATGGACACGAGGAAAAACATCAGCTCTCTCTCTACAAACACCGGTGGCCTCAGTACCACCACGGACTGGCTGCTCTGCTGCTGCTGAAGGTAGACGTCGCGCGGCATCAGTACCGCGGGCTGGCTCGGCTGCATGGGTGGCATCAGTACCACCTCCTAGATCTGGTGAAGTGGCGGCCTCAGTACCGCCGGTGGGATCAGCATCCTTGGTGGCCTCAGTACCACCGTCATCGTCTGGAGCGGCCTCAGTACCGCTCTCCTCCTCCTCCTGTGGCGCCTCGGGATGGTGCTCAGATGAGGCGCCGCCGCCTGCTGGGGTCCTACCGCTCCTAAGTGTGACAAAATCAGCATCAAATAAATCCGAAGATGTATCATCAAATGGGTCACTAGGAGTGGCTGACTCAGTATGTACTACCTGCTCAGATTTCCGCTTGAGGCTGTTCGGATTGGGCTCTATCTGGGCTGGTATGGCGGCCTTCCCTCTCACCAGGTCCCGCATCTCCTGTCGGAACTCGTCCATCTCCCGTCGAAATGTAGCCTGCTGATCCGTGAGGAGGCGAGCGATGTCATCCAAAGCGGGGCTCTCGTGGGAGCCCGACGGGTGGCCTCTCTGTGGGTGAGGCTGCTGAAACTGCTGTGGGTGAGAGGGGTAGGATGGAGGGTGCTGCTGGTATCCCTGGTGAGCCTGCTGCTCACGTCTCCAAGACTGTCCCTGCTGCTGATAGGGACGAGGACCGTAGGACGACTGCTGGTGATACACTGGGGGCTGCTGCTGCGGCTGGTGCTGGTCTCTCTGATGGGAGTACTGCCCTCCCTGTCCTGACGGCTGCTGCTGGGGCTGGGCACCACCACTCCCCCACCTGAATCCGGGATGGTCTCGTCGGATCCCAGGCTGGGGGCGGTCGTACCAAATCCCGTTGACATCCATCAACGGCTCGGCATCCAAGGGGGCTGGCGGGAGTACTGCCAGAGGCTGGTCCGGCTGGTAGACCACCATCTGCATCTCTGGAGATGGTGGAGACTGGTAGGTGGGCTGCGGCTGCTGGTACGGCTCCGCCTGTACAAGGTGAACCTGTCTAGGCTGCACGGGGGTGCTGGAGCGCTGGGACGAGCTGCTGCTGCTGCCGGCGTCGCCTCGCGACTGAAGACGGGGCTGAGAAGCCGTCTGTGCCTCCTGGAGACACATGAGCTGTGTCTTCATGTCGCTCAAGACCTGTGCCATCTGATCCATCTGTGCTATGCTCTGGCACTGCTTCTTCTCTATCAGCTCCATGCGGTCCAGCTTCTCGCTGATGATGCCCATGTCCGCAGCTGACGACTCTAACTGTGCTGCTGCTGTGGCTGCGGACGAACTGGAAGGACCTGTATCTACCCGTGCTATCCTCTGGTACTGCACGGGTCCTAGCTGATGTGGCTGGGTCTTCTGAGTGTAGAGCCGGGTCTGGGACATCACCATGTAATTCTCTGCCATCTCCTCAAAAATGGCCCAGACCTGGTCGTGGTCCTTGGCGAAGTAGGACCCGCCACAAGAAGCATTCACCAGGCCCTGTAGCTCTGGTGACAACCCACTGAAGAAGCTCTGAACTAAGTTCGGCTTCGTGATGTCATGGTGCGGGCATCTGTCCAAAAGCTCTCTGAACCTCTCCCAAGCCTCGTGGAACTGCTCGTTGGGGAACATGGAGAAGTTACTAATCAGGGCCCTCGCTGCATTCGTCCGCCCGAGTGGATAGTACTTGTTCAAGTACTCGGTGCGGAGCTGCTCCCAGGTATAGACGAATCTCCCCAAATGCTTCAGCCATGTGGCTGCTCTGTCTGCTAGTGAGAAGGGGAAAGCGATCATCCTGATCGTATCCTGGTCCACATGTCTGTCGTGGACAGTACTGCAAATCATCAGAAACTCCTGGAGGTGGAAATGGGGCTCCTCTGTAGCAAGTCCATGGAATCGAGGAAGCATCTGCAAGGTGTTCGGGGGGAACTTGAAGTCCCCCACGATGGCTGGCACCACCACCCAATGGTGCATCAGTGTAGATCCGGGATTGTGTAAATCCCGCATCGGTCTCGGTGGTCCTGCTCCTCCTGCGGCTGCTGCCGCTGCGGCGGCGGCCGCGGCTGCTGCTGCTGCTACTGCTGCGGCTCGTGCCTGTGCCTCATCGGGCTCCTCGGGCTCGCTCTGCTGGTCTCTCTCTGCTCTGAGCCTCTCCAACTCTCGCCTCATCTCAATCATGAACGCTCCCTGATCGCGGAGCTGCTGCTGAACTGTATCGAGTGATGCGATCAGGGTGGAGTTAATCGCTCCCTGGTCTAGTACTATATGCTCTGGTCTACGGGAGTGATATCTGAACTGCCTGCTCCGGCCATCTCGACGTCTGCAAAATCAAATGAGCCCAACTCAGGTGCCGTCAAATGTATCAATCTCTCCTCGGGCTCGTGTCTCTCAGGAAGGTCAGAAAGGGGATCGAGGGGGAACAGGGTGGAATCGTACTCGGGCTCGGAGAGCGGGTCTGAGCTCTCGCGAGCCAACCTAGATGATGAGGTAGAGCGGATGAGATCTGGAAAAACTATGATCTGAAAACAAACCCCCGGTTCACCAACGCAACGCGAGCTGAAGACCGTAAAAGTTCGGTCAAATTATCTTGTCGATTTTATTTTGGTGAACACTCAAGATATCAGAGCGCTTACGTGACCTGTTGGGATATCCGCTGCTAACCCAACCGACTGGCCCGCACGGAAGAGTTGGTAATCAGTCGGGTTTAGCAACGGGGGGCTCTACCTAGTGTGCGGGTCACTCTCTCGCGCATACAAACCAAGCAATGAGGGGGTTGCTCTCCCCAAGACAAAATTTTTAGGGTGAGCGAGTTTTAAGGTCAATAGTCTTAGCAGTCCCAATTTTATGGTTTCACTTTTTAGGTATTTTTCAAAGCAAACAAAAACGCCTAACGAATTTTTCGGTTCTCCTGGTTATTAAGTCCAAAACAGGGGGGAGAAGTCGAAAAAGCCGATGCACGAGAAATCAATGATGCATGCAAAGTCAGAAATGCGTACCTTGCTCCAGCTCTCTACATGCAAAATGATCCGCGCATAAAATAAAAGACAGAAATTAAACTAAGCTAAATGATGCAGCGGGAAGCCGAGTCCTAGACGAGCAACTTCTAGCGAAGAACCGTCTAACCGGTCACCGACCTCCAAGCCAAAGGGTCCGGTCTTGGCCCGTCCCTCCCCTGCCCGACAAATCGGGGGTAGGAGTGCGCTTTACAGGACGGGCTCTCGGCGCGTAGGCTACGGAGGCTAGCGAGTCGGTTATTTTTATTATTTATTTTAAGTAGGTCCAATTACGGTCTATAGGAACAGATAAGCCTTAAGTGTGTGGATCCTACTCAATTACGTCACAATCACCAGAAAGTCCTAAATCTAGGGGCTCGAGCAAAAACCGCGAAAAACCGGAAAAGACAGAAAGAAAGAAAAAGAAATCCGCGAGAAAAGCCGCGAAAAACCAAGAGGTCCTAATGGGTCCCCCGAGCACGCCGGTGCTCGGCGAAACAGACCCGCTACGGTAGTGTCCAAACAGTCTCAGAAGTTCAAGTCCCTGTATTATTACAATAATAATGAATAAATGAAAACTCTATCCTAATACCTCACCCACTCAACTCTCTCCTCTCGCTCTCTCCTGCGGCTTCGTAGAGAAAGAAGCCGCCTCCAAGTGCCGCGGCTGCACTGGCTCCTCGAAAGTCGCCTCCGCGGTCCTCGGGCCCTCGCAAGACAGAGAAAAGAGTGGTCAGACCAATAAAATAATCAAATAATAGAGAAAAATAAAAGAAACTACAAGTGAGGGTATATGTGCAAAAATGTAAAACAAAATAATCACACAAAATAAAACAAAAATAAAAATAAGAGAAAATCAAAAGAAAACAAAATAAATCAAAAAGAAAATAGATACAAAAACCGCGAAAAGCCGCGAGCTCCGAAGAGCCGCGAAAAACCGCGAAAACAAAAACGAAAATAAAAGCAAAAATACTACTAAGCCGTGCTCCCCGGCAACGGCGCCATTCTGATAACCCGAAATAAATGACCAAGGTAAAGGTCTGGAAGTGGTCGTTGCGACCTCAATCACTCAGACGGAGAATATCAAGAAAAATCAACCACTCAAAATAGGTCAAATCAATCAAAACAAAAAACGAGAGCGGTCTAGCTATGGGATTAACCTGGTATAGCACCCAGGGTCGAACACAAGGAGCACGGGTTGGCCAGAGGCCTACGAAGTAGTAAAAATAATATAAAAATAAAAGAAAAGTATTTTTTAGTGGTTTTTAATAATTTTTATATTTTTTTTGGATTTTTAAAATGTGAAGAAAAGTAAAGAAAAGAAAACCAAGCACACTTGAGCAATTTATTTAACACACCAAAAATCAAGCAAAAATTCAAGAAAAATTGTTTTTATGTTTTTTAAGTTTTTAAGTGTTTTTGATAAATTTTTGATAATTTTCTGATGTATAATTTATTTTCTAAAAATCAAACAGTAAGGAAAAGACAAGGTACTGTCCAGCCAGGACCAAAACCCTCAAATAAAATATCTAAGGATCTCAACAGGTCCTGGAGGTAATTTTCCTATATTCTAGATAAAATAAGGAAAATTTGAGCACAAAAATTATTGTTTTTGGATTTTTATATTATTTATTATAATTTTTATGAGTTTTTAGATGTTTTTCAATTTTTAGGGTTTTTACGTAATGAAAAATAGCCAAAATTGGCTAGAAAATCAACAACAAACAAAGAACAGTAACTAATTTTTTTAGAATTTTTGGGGGTGTTTTTATATTTTTTTGGGATTTTTAAACCTAGACAGTAGCTAAAAAGAAGGTTTTTGAATTTTTAAAAATACTAAATAAAATAAAAAATGTCCTCAAAAATTCTCAAAAATCCAACAACATGGCAGGAGCCATGTGTCAAATTTTCATCGAATTTGGAGGTGGTTTGATATTTTATTTAAAATCAAAAATAGGGCACAGTGCACAGGGACTTAAGTGCAAATACCCGAAACTCTGGGGGTCCAGGTGCAATTTTCCCAGCAAGTCACGCACGTGGCGCGTGCCTGGGGCACTCAGGGACCTTCTGGTAGTAAAAACCAAGTTCTTGGACCTTTTGGTAACTCGTACCAAAAAGTCCAGGGGCTTGGGCGCAAATAACCCACTAAAATCCGCACATGTGTAAATAAAGTGTTCACAGGGGCATAAATGCAAATACCAGAAAGTATATATTCATTCCATAACCAGCCAGAACTACAGGATAAGAGATGCAAATAACCCAAACAAGGCACGTGGCGAAGCACGTGAGTTCACATACACAGGGGCATAAATGCAAAACACAACAAGCACAAGGTCCAAGGTGCAAATTACCCTACGTAAATAAAATGACTAAAATATTTACAGGACTAGAAATTAAAGACTCAAACTACGAGGGGGCCTAAGTAAATTACCCCTTATTGCGCCGACGGCTGGATTCGCGCCACGTGGAGGATCCAACGGTCTCGGACGGCGGGCGCTCTTCTTCTTCAGCACGTGGGCCTGATCGACGCTCCAGAGGGGGACACGTGGGAGATCTAACGGGTCAGGTGCTGTGCCCTCTCTCCTCTGTTCTGACGGTCCTGATCAGCCCCTCTAGAGGATCAACGGTATCTGCTCCTCCGTGGATGGACGATCGAGATGCGAACTGGAGCGGAGGGGCTAATCGGACGGTGAAGGAGGTTCCTCGAAGAACAAGTGGCCGGCAAGGTTCGCCGGCCTCGTGTGCGTGCCCGGGACCTCCTCAGCTGCCTCCAAGTATCGGAGAAGATCGGCGGTGAGGTCCCGCAGCTGGTGGTGGCTTCAGATGACCCGGCCGAGCCCTGGAGGGGCTCCGGCGAGGTCGGCGACGGCGAGCTCCTGGTCTGAAAGTGAGGGGGGCTCAGATGCCCTCCTCTTGACCTGCAAAGTGAACCAAAAGCTTCGCGGGTCGAGGGCAAAGTGCCTCGACCCGATGAAGCGGCGTGAGGGTGATCGATGCGTCGGGGCGGATGAGCTCCGGCGAGCGGAGGATGGTGGAGCTCGAATCCCAGCTCCGGGGCGAGCTGGGTTGAACGAATGGGCGTAGAAGGTGCGTCGGAAGATGGCGAAGGTGAGCGTGGGTTCCGATGATCAAAACGATACTCGATGTGGCCGGAATCGACGGAACTCGGCGAAGATGCGATTTGGGCGAAACAAGAAATTAAACTAAATGGGCGAGCTAAAAGAGTACCTGGGTGGACCGGAAGACTGTGCTGGAGCTTGGCTAGCTCCTGGTCGTCGCCTCGAAGGGTGTCAAGGCCTGAGGCTCGAGCTCCTGCTGAGTGGCGGAGCACGGCAGCGCAAAGCTGCCGGATCGATGGTCGGGGCACCCTCTCCTCACTGCAACAGGGGCAAACGCGAGCTGTCACCTCGGTGATTGCTCTGGAGGTCACGGGAATGAGAGTGGCGAGCCAAAGATGCGTGAAAATGGGGGCGGAGCTCAGGATTTATACGGTGGAAGGTCCGGCAAAACTCGATCGGGTAGGGTGAGCTGGTGCGCGGATCCCGAGACGAGGGCTCCGGCGAGGCTCTCGGATGTGACGTGATCATTCCGGACCCGGAGTTGGGGATGTTGGCGATCGGGTCATCTGTGGAAAAATGGAAGAAAATGGGTCGGGCACAGAGGACCCAGCTCTGGTGGTCCTGGGGGGGGAGTTGACCGGGGGTCAACAATCCCCCGTGGACCAATCAGAGCCCGCCAAGCTTTAGGTTTTTATTTGATTTTTTTGGGCCATTAAATGGCCGAATTTTCAAAAACTTAAAACATGAAATATTTTTAATTTATTTTTTTCTATTTTTTTGTGATTTTTAATTAATTTTTGGAAAGAAAAATAAGGTATATACAATATAGGTCTATACATAGGTATATATACAATATAGGTTTTTTTAATTTTGATTTTTAATTAGTTATTTTTATACATTTTTATTCCTATTTTATATTTTATTTATTTATAGAATAAAATGAGGAATAAAAAGAGATTTTTATTTTATTTTTATTAATTATATACATAGATAAAATAAATAGATATATACACTATATACATGGCATATATACAAGATATTTTTGTGATTTTAATTTTGTTATTTTTATTTGATTTTTGTTTTGTTTCTTTGTATTTATTTTATGTACAATATATAACATGGAATATTTACAAAAAGTTTAGAAAATAAATAAATTTATTTACAAGGTGAAATAAATAAAGGATCATGGTCTATGTACATGGTGAAGGGGTGTTTTTGGATTTTTGATTTTTTAAATTTTTATTTTGTTTTTAATAGTGTATAAATATATACAAAATATATAAAAACATATTTTTGGATGAGGAAAATATAATTTTATTTATTTACAAAAATATATACATATGAGCCCCTATCTCCCTCTACTTGGCTTTTTATGCGGTCAGGCCCATGCTGAGCCCTCCCTTGGGTTAGGTTGCTCAATATTTATTCTAAATATTTCCCTCTTTTTCTTTTTCATCTTTATTCTTTTATTTTTGCACAAAAACATGCTAATTATCTATATTTACAAACATGCATGCTTTTGCTAATTTTTCCTATTTACACATATCTACATGCATTTGCATAGGTTTTTGTAGCTAAAATATAAGAATAAAGAGTGATGAATGGGTATTCATCATTATGCGACATCCATCAGATAGAGGAGTGGAGCAAGTTTGATGAAATGTATCCATCCTTTTCAGAAGAAGTAAGAAACGTACGATTGGGTCTTGCTTCTGACGGCTTTAATCCATTCGGAAATATGAGTACGAGTTACTCTATTTGGCCTGTGATACTTGTTACATATAATCTGCCACCATGGATGTCAATGGCATCTTCCTTTATGATGATGTCGTTATTGATACCTGGTCCTAAGGGGCCAGGTAATGCGATAGATACATATATGCAACCTTTGATTGACGAACTAAAGATTCTGTGGAATTCTGGAGTTAGTACGTATGATGCGGTAAAGAAAGAATTCTTTACAATGCGTGCTTCTTTATTGTGGACAATTAATGATTTTCCAGCATATGCCAATTTATCAGGATGGAGTACGAAAGGTAAACTCGCATGTCCGATTTTTATGGATAAAACACATTCGACATGGCTAAATGCGAGTATGAAACATTGTTATTTGGGACATCGTCGTTTCTTACCGGTCAGTCATAGATGGTTAAGAAGTGAAAATAATTACAAGTTCGATGGACAACCGTTTGGACGTCGTTTAAGTTTGACTCGCCGATCAGGAAGCACAATGTGGATGGAACAAAAAAATTTGGAAAACTTCTCTCTAGGCCGATTAACAAAGAGGAAGAATATAGGTGGATGGCGAAAACAAAGTATATTCTTTCAGGAGCTGCCCTACTGGCATACTTTACAGGTCCGTCATAACTTGGACGTGATGCATATAGAGAAGAATGTTATGGAAAATATTATTTCAATTTTGAATATCTCTAGTACTGCCAAAGACAGTTTGCGAGCCAGACGTGATCTAATACAATTGGGTATCCGACCCGAATTACATCCGATTGAGTCTGACAATTCTAAAGTAATAATTCCTAAAGCAGTGTATACTTTATCCAATGCTGACAAAGATAAGATACTGGATTTTATTAAATCCGTTAGAGTATCTGATGGATTCTCCTCTCAAATTAGCAGATGTATAAATATGACGGAAAGAAAGATATCGTCATTAAAAAGTCATGATTGTCACGTACTTATGCAAGTACATTTTCCGTTGTCAATCAGAGGAGTTGTACATCCAGATGTTTTGCAGCCACTGATTGAAGTCAGTCAGTTTTTAAGGCTTTATGTTCGAAGACTTTAGACCCGGAAGTATTGTTCAGACTAGAGACATATATAGTTATAACTTTATGTAAGCTGGAGCAGCTCTTTCCACCTACATTTTTTGATATAATGGTTCATCTCATTATTCATCTTGCTAGCGAAGCCCGGATATGTGGTCCTGTGCAGTATCGATGGATGTATCCAATTGAAAGATATCTACGGAAATTAAAGAATATGGTATTTAACAAAGCTTCACCTGAAGGTTGTATTGTCGAGGGATATTTATGTGAAGAATGTATCACATTTCGTGACATGTATATGGGTGATGGAAAGAGTATTAGATTCGATAGGTTCGAACGAAATAATGATGGTGAGTTGTGGACAGAAGATCCAAATAATCTTTGGATATTTCAACAGAATGGCCGAGCTATCCTAAAGAGTACCCGTCATAGTATTTCAGATATTGAAAGAGATCTTATTCATTACTATATTTTGATGCAAGTAGACGAGGTAGATTCTTTCTTCGAAGAGTTTCAGTCAACAACCACTAGCAAATCAGACTTTCTGAAATGGTTCGGGGATAAAATTAAAATATTAAAAGTTACCAAAGATGAACGGTGGAGCGCAAATCTCGATATAATTCACAGGAGTCCATACTCATTGATAATATCACATTCTGGCTATATCGTTAACGAGTTTAGATTTCGAAAGAAGTCAATTGATGAAAATAAAGCGTCACAACTTTCAGGAGTAATAGTGAAGGCTGATCTCAATGCTGAAATTGACGGATACTATGGCGAGATTATTGATATACTTGAAATCAGTTTTACACATGATGCAAGGTGTGTTCTATTTCATTGCATCTGGTTCGATGTTGGTCGAGTTGGAGTAGGTTACAAAAAGGATAGAAATGGGGTTCTTTCTTTAAAGCAAACAGGTAGGTTACAAACAAATGAACCGTATACGCTTGCCAGTCAGGTCGAACAGGTCTTTTATGTTCCAGATAACTCAGTTAGTGGATGGATAATACCAATTAGAACAACACCGAGAGATTTCTTCGACGTAAACGAAGAGGCAGATGCACTAGACAATGATGTAGCATATCAAAATAACTCCAATGATTTTTTGAATGAGGTATTAGACAACGACAATGGAACTTGGAACTAGCAATTTCAGGTAATGTTTTTTTATTTTCAATTTCTATTAATTGAAATTGTTGTCATCTATCGAAATGTATATATTTGAAATGCTTATTTAAAATTGCAGACATGGCTCCTAGACCTAGACGTATTCAGGAGGTCCCTGAACCTCCCCAGCAGCCACAGGGCGGTTCTTCTGATGCAGGTAGTGGATCTACATCGAGACGGCGTGGACCGTCTCAGTGTAGATTCTTAGACCGTCTTGCACCAGGGCAGACGTTACATGTACGTATTGTTGGCGAAGATGCAGTAGGAGAGAACTCCACGGAGTTCCAGAGCTACCTTGGCCAGGTTGCCCGTGCGCGCGTCCCCATCACCACCCATGACTTCCGACAGCTTCCTTATGCTGTCAAGGCTGCCATACTTGCTGATCTGGAGGTAGTCTAAAATCTTAAAACAGTTTTTGCATTTTATGACGTAATTCGTTATTATATTTGTTGTATCAGGCTGTATTTACATGGGAACACAGTACCCATGTCGATTCTCAGATTTTATCCCATGCTGTTGAGATGTTGCGTCGATACAAGGGACGCATAAAAGCTAAGGTAAGATTTTTTTATTAATATTTAATATCAAGATATTTACATATTGATTATATTTATTTCTCCATTTGTAGTACTTCAACGCCCAGATTCCATATGAGCAGTTTGTGCAGAAATATCCCTCCTGGTGTTACACCAGAGCAATGGAGGGAGCTGATTAATTTTGGTCCAGTGACGATTTTGCGATATGTATATAGTTTTCTTAGTTATTTCTTTTATTTTTATACTGACTTTGTGAAATTTCAGTCGATTTCTTCCAAGAATACGGCGAATCGTTCGAAAGGGTTTAGGTCGACGCATAAGATGGGAAGGAAGAACACCAACCAATTGAAGGACGACTTTGTAAGTATTTAAAAAATATTTACAACGATTAATTTTGAGTCTTAAACAATTTTAAGAAGTTATTTAACTTTTTATAGTTGAGGGAAAATGAACGAGAAATGACCCGCATAGAGGTTTTTGCTGGGTCAAAGAGCAGAGACTTAGGAGGAGAGGTGCGGTGGGTTGATGAAGCCTACGCACCAATACATGTAAGTATAAATACAATTTTTACTTAAAGGATTAGTTATGATAATATACTAAATTTATTTTCTATTTCTCATATGCAGGAAGAAATGATTAGGCTCTCTACCACCTCCTCGCTGGATAGCACGGGGACGAGCAATCCCCCGTTGACGGCCGATGATGCCTTCCGTCAAGCCACTGGTCCAGAACACAGTGGACGCATCCGTTGCGGAGGACGTGGCGAAACGATCCGTACATGGTACGGAATGGGTGGTGCAGGTGGGTCGCATTCTTCCTCGCAGGGAAGCCAGAGAGAAAGAGAGATGGAGAGGGAGCTGCGCGAAGTAAAGGCAACGATGAATGCACAAGCTGCGGAGATGGCACAGATGCGTATGGACATGGCGAATTTCATGTCCTTAGTAAGCCGTCTTCAAAGTCAAGCCACGCCCCCTGTACAACCTGCACATCTCGGCGACGACGAGGAGAGTGAGGAGGAAACCGAAGAGAGTGACGGGAGTGGCGCATCAGAGTAGGTGGTATGGAGTTAGTACCCTAGTTAATTTTTATCCTTTAATTGTAATATTTTTTATTAATGTCTAACATTATGTAGACTTGTTATCGTTCATTAATGTTGTTTTATGATTATGTTGAATATAATTGTGTTGTTTGATCTTCAATTTATGATATGGTTAGTTGTTGGATGTTGTGGTTTGTTCTTTTGCAGAGAAGAATGATTGGTGTTGTAGAGTTTATTATGTTCATATTGTTGTCAGGTGTAATATTGAATGATGTAAGGAACATATCAGAATATATAATTTTTTTTCTTGTCATGGTTTATTGGGGACGGTTGTAACCGTCCCCTCTAGAGCTACAGAAACGTCCCCCCAGCCAGAACAAATCACGGAGATTATTGGGGACGGTTCTAACCGTCCCCGTTAGGTAAGCGCAATTGGGACGGTTAGAACCATCCCGTTTACCCTTCTGTTGGCGTCGCTATAGATTCTACAACTAGAGGGGACGGTTACAACCGTCCCCTAATAGTCTTCTGTTGGCGTCGTTATAGACTTTTTCCAAGCTTCTGTTGGCGTCGCAAAAGACCTAAAGAGTAGAAGGGACGGTTGTAACCGTCCCTAAATGCAAATGTATGCGACGGCCTGTAACCGTCCCTTCTACTATGAAGGTCTTTTTGCGACGCTAACAGAAGCCTGGAAAAGTCTATAGCGACGCCAACAGAAGACTATTAGGGACGGTTGTAACCGTCCCCTCTAGTTGGGCAGACGCGACGGTTGAAACCGTCCCGTATATACTTATGTTGGCGTCGCTATATACGCTAAGGTAAAGGGGACGGTTACAACCGTCCCATCTACGAAACGCATGCGACGGGGGTAACCGTCCCCAAAGGTTTTCTGGGGCCGTCTCAAAATGTTGAAGACCATTAGGGATGGTTGTAACCGTCTCTAATAATATAGGTTGTAGGGACGGTCGCAACCGTCCCTAATAGCCTTCGTGTAAGGGACGGTTACAACCGTCCCCAATGGTTGATTACATGAGACGGTTGTCAGAAGCGTCCCATATAGTTAAATGAGACGGTGGCTGAAGGGACGGTTTATGAACTGTCCCCGTTGATCAGAGGGGACGGTCCTAGAGACAAAAAGGACGGTCACCGACCGTCCCCTTAGACCCACCAGCCTGTAGTGTGTGATACGTGCGAATGATAAAAAATAGAGTTTTACATTATTATCTTTTATGTTATTTATCCTGCTTGTTGTGTATTTCAAATGTGTAACCTTTACACGTGGAAACAATTTACCTAGTATCTGGGTCCCAAGGGCACAAAGAAGTGATACTTCATTCCATTCCGCTATATAGTTCCTTAGTGTTATTTGAAATGCATGATAGTGTTCGAGAGCCTTCTGACCTAGAACGAGTACAAGGAAAACAACATACGGATAATATCCATGTCCATGTCTATCCCATAAAATAAAAGTAAACAATAATGATGTGGTTATTTTTGCAAAACCATGTCGCCTCGAGTAGAGTATGATGTCGCACAACGGTTGTCCCTACTTGTACATGATACACATAGCATACAACAACGCTAGGAGGAGATGGAGTATAGGCTCCAAAAAAGGACGATTCCACGTACCAACCCCCACATGGGGAGGAGGACAATGTTCATACTTAGGTATTCTATAACCGGAAGGGGTCGAGGATGTGGATGATCTACAGAAGCATCAAAGCAAGTATACTGCATATATATTAGAGATCTCAAGTGTCGTAGTTCTTTGGCACTACTACACGAGATGAGGCGGAGTTGTGGATGGATCATGTATCCAAGGTGCTCAGGATTATCCACGTGTTAGAGGTTTTTATTACGCATTTATCTCATTTATATACATTTTTATGTTATTCGATTGACAGCTTTTGCAAGGAATTGGATGTGTAGTCAATTTTTTTTGGAGTACAGACAAAACGAGCAGTTGCTAGATTGGATTGGTCTTCAGGCGATTTGACTACGAGTAGCAAAATACTTTTGTAGAGGAGCTTAGTGCAACTAGTGCAGATTTAGAATAGACTTTGTTTCCATTATTTTACTATAATTATTTTTGTAGCAATTTGGGTATAGACTTGTAGTAGGAAGGGACTCAGAGGCATGTTTCTACTCCTTATTATAGTTGAGGCCTCATTGCGATTTTATCAAGTGTTGTCATCCCAAGTTTGGGTCGGGCTAGCCATGGGCCAAGTTTATATATATATATATATATATATATATATATATAGGAGAAACTTCAAATGAGGTGGGGTCTCACCGTATATATGGTGAGCCACCCTCAATTTAGGCATCTTCCCAATTATATTTTACAATTTCTTGTTTCATACGTATAACAATAAATATTAACACAACATGTATAGTAAAATAAAATCATGAAAATATTATTATATTGAATGGAAATGCTAATTTAAATTTGGATGATATATTTTACAAAATTCATTTTTTTACAATGTGCAGCTTATACTTTTACAAAACTATAATAGAGTTTTTACTAAATTCACAGTGGCCTTTACAATTTCTGAAAAGCCCCTACCTCATTTGAAAGCTCTCCTATATATATATATATATATAGAGAGAGAGAGAGAGAGAGAGAGAGGAAAGGGATCTTACTCCATGGAGTAGGTAACTTACCTACTCCACTTTCTTTCTTTCTTTAAATTTTTTTATTTTTTTGAAAAATGATTCCATGGATTTTCATAACTGTATCCCTCTAATATGTCATTCAAATTTCGTCAGAAACAGAGACTCCACTCGTGGAGTCTCTGTTTCTGACGAAATTTGAATGACATATTAGAGGGATACAGTTATGAAAATCCATGGAAGCATTTTTAAAAAAAAAAATAAAAATAAAAAAAGAAAGTGGAGTAGGTAAGTTACCTACTCCATGGAGTAGGATCCCTTTTCTCATATATATATATAAATATATATAAATATATATATAGGAAATTTATCCAGAGAGCACTGTACCCATTTGGGTTTTTTTGAGCACCTAATTGTAGCCGTCCATCTACAAGATTCAATCCCCAAAAAATAGGAACTAATTTTCGTATGGAAATAAAACAAAATCGGAAATTTAAACTTTTCTAAAAATAACGTTACATTTTTAGAAAGGCAAGGCACACGTATATGATTGCTAAAACTATCGATTCATTCCAACGCAAGGTACTTTTTTCGTTTCAACGCAAGAAGAGAGGTATGTGATTCGTTTCATGATTTGATCGCTTATTTCTATCATAATTTCATTGTTTTAATAATATTTTTTCTATTTCATTGTTTCATGATTTCATGATTTGATCGTTTATGAAATTTCATATTTTCTATCGCAAGCAGTATTTTTTTCGAGAAGTATCATTGAAAAATGAGAAAGTGGTGTTCATAATATCAATTTTTATTCAGTTTGATACATGATTTGTAGTAATAATTGATTTTTTATCGACTGTATTTTTGATTTTATATAATAAGATATACAGAGTTACTGATGTATTTACTTAATTTACTTGTAAGATATTTTATATTACTAATGCTAACAAAATTGTTACTTTTTCGTGTGTTACTTTGAAGATGTACTAAGTTACTGCTCTTATAGTCATTATTACTGATGAAAATACTACAAGTTACCTGAGTAATTTAAATATTTACTTGTCCTTTACTATTAGTTACTGATATAGAAGTAAAAGTTAATGATTCTTCTAGTCATTATTACTTCCTTGTGTTACTTTGAAGGTATAATAAGTTACTGCTCTTATAGTCATTAAAACTGATAAAAAATCTACAAGTTACCTAAGTAATTTAAATATTTACTTGTCCTTTGCAATTAGTTAATGATGTTGAATTAAAAGTTACAAGTCATTACAAGTTACTTGTCATTGAATGATTCTTACTGAAGCGAGTATATTGCTGACTTACTAACAATTTATTACAAGTTACTTGTCATATAACAAATGTTACTAACAATTCATTACAAATTACTTGTCATTGAATGATTCTTATTTAAGCGAGTATATTGCCGAGTTACTTTTCTTTATACAATTCTTACTATTCACGGATATAAATTAACTTATTGTTTCTTGCAGTACAAAGCAACAATTTGGTATCTTGAAGAAGCTGTTGTTATGCCGAGGAGCGAGAGCAAAACAACATCATCTAAATGGACTAGAAGACAGTTGAAATTTAGATGTTCACCATATAATTATAATTAAGTAATTTATGTGTGACTTTCAGTAACACTTGACGTATTACAAGTAATTAAATAGGCTACATAAGTAAAGAAGGTGTGATTTGATAGTAATTCAAAACAAAGAATAAAACAAGTAAGATATATAGAAGCACCAGTAACATGTAATAAAGTGTAGGTAAAAGAAGGTAATGGAATAAGTAAGTTGGAATAAGTATAAAAAATCTCGTGACCAGTAACTTATGTAATGCTATCAGTAACACTCGATACATTATAAGTAATTAAAAATGTTATATAAGTAAATAAGAGGTGCTTCAGTAAGACTCAAAGTATTAAGTAACTATAACATTAGTAACAATCAAAATGACTTCAGTAAAATTGATATTTGTAAGTAATTCACATACTTAATTACTGATCTCACAACAATAGTTACTTGAGAACTGAATGTGTATTACTTGAGTAACATGAATGAATTATTGATCTCTGTACAATGTAATATTACAGATGTAAAATACTGACAATTGTTTCAGTATTACTGATCTCGCAATACATAATTACTTAAGTACATTATTTACATTACTGATCAAATGTACAATGACTATTTCTTCAGAACGAAATTAATGATTTAAATGTATCTTTCCAAAACCGCCTTCCTTTTTTTAAGGACTCGATATAATTGGAAATATAAGAGGCTCAAACGTATTAATATCCTTTCAGAACCGACCACATATTTTTAAGGAAATGATTTAACTCGAATTCTTATTATGTTAATATTGCAAACAACATTGTTATTGCCAAAAACGTCCCCTTCCAAATAGAACCAACACATACACGTGACGAGCTCACATTTGGTGCTCACCACAACCCAAATGGGCACAGGGCTCTCTGGATAAGCCCTATATATATATATATATATATATGGGAGCCTGCATCCGAGGTATCTCCCTGCACCCGACCTTTTTCTCATTATTTTTTGTTTTTTCAAAAAAAATATTTGGGGGATTTACTTAATATATTAAGGGGAATATATGTTTCAATTTTCATGCAAAACAAACATTCCTGACATGTTCATCTAGAATGCGTCATTTTCAGCAATTCTAGACCGTTAAAATTTGATGATCTTGGATGGAGATAATAGAAGTCTCAAAATAACTTGAAATTAGAATGCCACCATGGTGATATATAGTGATTTAATTACCCCATGTTTTCATTTCAAAAAAACAAAAAAATCATGAAAAAATGCCCGGGTGTAGGTAGTTACCTACACCCGGGTGTAGGATCCCTTTTCTCTGTATATATTCCCATTTTTATATTATTTATAAAGATAAATAGATTTTTTAACAATAGTAAACTTTGTTATACTAAGTTCGCAGCAGTGGTTCAAAGGCCCACTGGATTGGGTGAGGAATGTATAGACCCGTGGCGGGGAAATCACATCTATATACTTACTATTAGTGGGTTTTCTCCCAAACCATTGCCACGTGTCCTTCCTTTCCCCACTCCCACCATTCTCTATCTATTCTCTCCCACTCCCGCCCCCTTTTTTTCTCTCTCAAGTCAAACGATCCCCCTCTCCCTTTCTCTCTCTCTCCACTGATTCTCTCTCTCCCCCTCTTTCTTCACCACAGTGTCTTTCTCCCTCTATCCACTCACTCTCTCCCTCTCTCCTCTACATTTCTCCTCTATTTCTCTCTCATATTCACCCATCTCTCTTTCTCCTCTTTTTTATCTTTTCTTTAATATATTTATTAAATTAAAAATTATTCATTTCATGTTTTTCCTTTATATTTATTATATTAATATTTATATCATTATTTTTCTCTTTTTTATAATATAGTTTATTAAATTGAAATTTTCATATAAATATTTTCTCATGTATCAGTACATAAAAAGGACTTACGTAATGAAGGAAAAGTTTTTTTTGTCCTAATTTATATAGAATTAATTTTTTATCATTCTTTTTCCCTTTCATCTAATATAATTTATTAAATTAAAATTTACATATAAATATTTTCGCATATATCAATACATAAAAAGGACTTACGTAATGAAGGAAAAAGTTTTTGTCTTAATTTATATAAAATCCATTTTTAGAAAATAATGTTTAAATTATATTAATATTCTCTACATATTTTTGTCAAGAGTAAACTTTTTTAAATATAGTTTACCCCAGACACTTATATATATATGTAGTATGAAATGGTACCAAAATACTCGATTGTAGATAAAATTTTTATATAATATTTGTTAGAGTTTACGTTAATAACATCTACCAAACGAAACTATTTTGAACCTTTTTTATGTCATTCATATTTTGAATATATAATGACAACTATTATTTGTTACATGTAATACAAAATATTGTTTATCACTGGATTTTTAGAAACATGATTAATTTAAAATCATAAATTAAATTTCTATCAATATACAGAAATCTAGATTTAAAATTTAAAAATAAATAACTAGTAAATATAAATATATTTGCAAAGTGCTTAATATTTCTCGAGCTTTATATTACATATCATTATTTTTTCCTTTTCTATAATATAGTTTATTAAATTGAAATTTACATATAAATATTTTCTCATATATCAATACATAAAAAGGACTTACGTAATGACGGAAAAAGTTTTTTTGTCCTAATTTATATATAATTAATTTTTATCATTCTTTTTCCCTTTCCTCTATTATAATTTATTAAATAAAAAAATACATATAAATTTTCTCTCATATATTAATACATAAAAAGGACTTACGCAATGAAGGAAAAAGTTTTTTGTCCTAATTTATATAGAATCCATTTTTTAGAAAACAATGTTTAAATTATATTTATATTCTCTACATATTTTTGTGAAGAGTGGACTTTTTTAAATATAGTTTACCCCACACACTTATATATATGTAGTATCAAATAGTACCAAAATACTTGGTTGTAGATAGTTTTTTAATATAATATTTGTTAGAGTTTACGTTAATAACATCTACCAAACGAAACTATTTTGAACCTTTTTATGTCATTCATATTTTGAATATATAATGACAACTATTATTTGTTAAATGTAATACAAAATATTGTTTGTCACTGGATTTTTAAAAACATGATTAATTTAAAATCATAAATTAAAATTTCTATCAATATACAGAAGTATGGATTTAAAGTTTAAAAATAAACAACTAGCAAATATAAATATATTTGCAAAGTGCTTAATATTTCTCGAGCTTTATATTACATATCTTCTTAGCCAATTAATGTAATTGAAAAATTTTATTCCTAATATTTTATATGCATTCTATTAAATGTAAATGCCTAAAATGATAATATTTGCTATCTTCCAACATGCTTATAATCTCTTTCCATATCTTATTTAGATTATTATATGTCTGCAAGTACTTTTTACCTATGACCATATTATCGATAAATGAAAGAAATAATTTGCTTTGTATAGTATACCAGTTACAACTGTTTTTAAATTTAACATTTCAACTTCATTTTAATTCTCAGTGAATTCATGATATTACTTTTGCCATAATCGTCTCCGCCGCGAAGTGTGGGTATGCACCCTAGTTGTGATTAAACCAGACATTGTATTTCCCTATATTTTAACCATTTTATTAAGCGAGAACTATAAAATATTCTTATATATTATTCTTTCTTTCCATGTCTTGTCGTCCGAATGGCATTGGGACCGTGGATTAAACTTTTCGAAGACAATAAGAATTCTGCTTTTGAAGACAACTCTTGGGAGGTGGAGAAATAACCTAATCAACTTCTTTAATTTCCTATTCTGATTACTAATCGTATATCTTTACACGACCAGACTGCACCTACATGACAAAAACAGACATAGTGAGTATAGTCTAAGATGCTCTATATAAGAATGTTAGATCATCCACCCTTAGGGTATGTTTGGTTACTGGATTGGGGTGGGTTTGAGTGACCTCATGTGAATAGTAGCTATTAGGATTTTTATGAGGGTTGATAGAGGGTTGTAATAAGGAATGTGATGTGATGTCACATTGATTTGTGATGAAATTCCAACATAGGATTAACCCGGGAATGCTCAGGGGTAAACCGAGGGTAACCGAACAAGCCCTTAAGATTCACCAAAATGCTAAAATAAATTACCTCCGAATTAAAAAACACTAGTAAACGAAAGAGATGCGAGCTTTTGATTGGTTTTCTCACGATGTTTATTTTGTCTTCAATAATAATACTTTGCCTCGATAAATACTAAGTTCATAGCAATAGTTCAAGGCCCAATCCCATGGTTGTCTGAGGGGAATAAGTATTTACTGGGGTGGGATGGAGTGATGATGGACCTCTAGAATCGAGGTGTCTAACGTCGGGTCTTGGAGGGCTTGCGGTGTATGAAAAGTCAAATACGACAATCGTTGTATCGTCGTCTCTCTAGGCTCTCAACAATCAACCCACGAAATAAATAAGCAATGAATCAAAGTGAGATGAAATTTATTATACCCTACAAATAAGTGTGTATAACATGCAAGTTCAGGGATCGAATCACAGAAAGCAACGAGGATATGTACGAAAATTGACAGTCAAAACAAACTATCAACAAATATTTTTGTGTATTTTTATAGGGTTTTGAGAATTAAAATTAGATAAATGTTTAAAAAACTCTCAGAACTATTTTTAATATGTATAATAGAAAATAGACAAAAATGATATAGGAAAAACTATTTTAGATTTTTTATATATTTTTTTGCAAATTTTTATATTTTTTTAGGGTTTTGCAATTTTTAAGATTTTCCTTTGATATTTTTCTATGATTTTTGGTCTGTAAGTAGAATAGATAATAATATGCTAACAATACATTTTTAGAATTATTTAAGATGTTTTTATAATTTCCTAGAATTTATAATTCAAACATGGACTAAATAAAGTGTTCTTATTTTTTAAAATTAGAGGATACAATAAATTACATTAAGAAAAATATATGAAATTAATATACTCTCAGGTATTTATAGTATTTTTCCCATAAATGTCAGGCTCAAACTAGTTTTAACAAAAAGAAAACTTAAAGTAAAAATCACTGCAGTCATGGAGTGATTAGCAATTTATATGAAGTTTAGGGGCCAAAATTAACAACTTACACAAGTCTAGGGAGCCCTTATACAAATTAACCAAGAATTTATAATTTAATATACACTGGAAGTGGTTTTTGTACAAATATTACAAGGTCCAGGTACAACCACGCAAATATCCTGAAAATATTACTCTATATATGAAAGCTACATGACTAAACACAAGTTAGGGAAACTCGGGAGGTCCACTGCAAAATGCCCAACCACCTCGCATGTACACACACGTGATGTGATGTTGCCTGGACCAAATAGAAAATATACAAAACATTGGGGTTCGACACACAATTATTACAGAACTTTTACACATGCGTGTAAAAGATTAAATATTAAACCCATATAAACAAAAGCAGAGGGGGAGTAGTGCAATGTACCCCTCGAAGGGCACTGATCAACGGTTGAGGCCCCTTCACACACCCACATGGATGGTTGGGATGAGCGGATACCGCATCACATGTGGAGGGCTGAGATTAGATCTCGCCCTCTGATCCGATGATGGAGATATGCCTAATCCAAGTGTTCCTATTGTGCTTGGAGAGTGTGCTTGATCGGACGGTGGCGAGGAGGTGACGAAGAAGAATGAAGAGCCCGCCCGCTGAGCTCCTTCGATCGACATTCCTTCAATCTCCGCCTGCCCCAAGGGCTTGTAGGTGTCCAAAATGCTCCCACGATGGCTCCACTCCGATTGGTAGTCCTCAAAGACTCCAGGTCTTGTTGGTGAGAGACCTGGTGCTCATTCTCGCTCGAGAGACCTGGACAACTACCATGTACAAAATCCTTGCTTTAGTTGGACGTGAGGCTCCTGCAGCTATACAAAAAAGTACACGGGGTCGAGGCAAAGTGGCTCGACCTGTTGTGAAGCAAAAAAAGGGTAGGGAAATGGACGGGCGAAGGGATATGGCAGAGGATGACAGATGGAGCTCGGATCTCCCAACTCCTTGTAGGAATCAGGGGTGAATTGATGCTTAAGGATGGTGAAGAAGCGGTAAGGAATGAGGTGAGGTGGATGGCAGAGGGGAATGAGGTGTGTCGATGGTGAATAGAGAGGAGCCTAGTGCTCCGACGTATTTACTTTTTGGTAGAAACAAAATCAAAGGAAATAAAATACTGAACTAAGCTACTAACTATCTATGAATCGAAAAATGCAAGACAACAGAGATCACTAGTTGTAAAATGATTGGAGTAAAAGTCGTGTGGAAGAGCTCCGGGGAGGATTGGACCTTCTCCGATGTCCCTCCTCTTCGCTGTGAACCGAAGGCGGATGCCTCCTTATCACTGAGTGTCACGCCTGGAGTCGATTCAAGGGGCTAAGAGGAATTCAAGAGGGATAAAAAAATTCAAAATCGAGCGAAGGTGGGTATATACTGCATGAGGTTTGACCATGGCTGAAGGATATGGAGAAATCCTCATGCGCATCATGGAAGCGTGAGCGTCGTATCGGATACGACGAAGAACGACTAGTCGTACTAGTTGTTCGGTGCAGGGAATTTAAAAAATTTATTCGATGAAACCACATGATCCAAGAACAATTCTCGGATTGTTTCATCTATAACCACAACAAGTATAATGCAATACCTCTTGAAGCATGCTTGATCGAGTCTCTAAGAGAAGAGACCTCCTGTCTCAAGTCCGATCGTCGGAGAGATCGCTTGCGAGCGCGGGGATGAACCGCGTAGTCCTCACAATCCAAGAAGTTGATCCAAGCACGGTTGCTCCTGATCTAGTCGCACGAGATCGAGCGTCTCCTTTGTGGGCGAAGCACTCGAAGTAGACGAAGAACCGCAGAGCGTCGAAGCGGCAGCACGAAGGCAAGGGCGACGACGATTCTCTCCACCAAGGTGGACGGCCACCAAGAAGAAGGGGGAGAGAGGGATGTCGAGTATGGAGAAAGAGAGAGAGAGAAGAGTGCTACAATAGCATGTAAAGAGAGAGAGCCAAGAATGCCTCTCTATTTATAGGGTTTTGGGATCCATGGATCTCAATCCATGTGACATAAAAAATCAATGGATGAGATTGATTTATGTCAATCCAATGGTCAAGATTGTTGTTGGTAAAAACCAACAACTTGTGATTTAATTTTGATAAAATATATTTGATAAATCAAATAAATATTAATACCAAATTTAAATCAATCAAATAAGGAGAGAGAAGGCAACGGAGATACTCTCCTCATATAGAAGAGGGGACGTCCACCAATTTCCCAAGGGAATTGGGTGCCGCCCCCCTCATTCCTAATGGGGAGTGCAATCTCATGATTCCCATGAGATTGCACATCTTCTTGATTTTCTCTCTACTTATTTTCCAACAACAATTTGTTGGTATTTTAATTCACCAAAATAATTCTCAATTAATTTTGGGAATATTGCAATCTTGACATTGGAATATTGTGAATCATATTCACAACCCAAAACAAAATGTAATTTACATTTTCAATTAATTAGACAATGTGTATCCAATACACATTAATAATTAATCTACTAATATAAATTATATTTAACTCTCTCTAATACATTATAAATCACATTTATAATATATTATGAATAATTGGATATTACTATCCACATTATTCTTATCCATGATAATTAAATCACATTTAATTATATTGGATAATTCTTCATACATCATGATAATTAAATCACATTTAATTATCAACTTCTCTTTGCTTAGATCTTATGGAATTGCTCTTAAACGATTTAAGAACAATGCTATTTCTCCTCAGATACTTGGAGATAAGGACAAGACGATTGTATTGTTCCACATATAGTGACTTGGATATTGAGATCACATCTCAAATCCAGATCCCATGGACGTCTCATAGATGCTTGATTAAATCAAGACCGTATACCTAATCTTCTCATTGCATTTGAATCTTATTCAGATCAATGTCCAGTAAATGGACTAAGATTAGGTCACTTCTCTGATGAGAGGAGTCACTAAAATCCAGACCTGTTTCATCACTCCCTCGGAATGGAAGCGTCAAGGTTATACAATCGTTTATGATCAAATCACCCTTCAGGTATTCCCAATACCTGCACATCCTGCATACTGGAAGACTCGTGATCATCATGAAGATAAAGATCACTTTTACACTGTCATCTTCATAGTTTGATCATTAAGTTTCTCAATCTTGGTCCTTGGGATATGGTACAGATCATATGCTTTCACAAAGCATATATCTTACCTTCAAATTCATATCATGCTTCTAAAGCATGATGACCATGCATGGAATTTGGTCAATCCCAATACCTCATGAGTGAGCTCATGTCTCCCGGTTCACAAGTGAACCTGTATGATCCCTTTAAGAGATCATATTACTCATATGCCCTTACATGCACACCAGCTCGCCGGTGTATAGACCTTGATTAGGTCATCAACCTATTGGTCTGCCAAATGTACATACTCAGACATATAGCAATACATCTGTCTCTGGTCAGAGGATGTTTGCCTGTGATGTGACAACATTCATCATAGGTCTTTGGTTATCTCGATCTCGTTAAGTCTACTCATTGACTCAACTAATCTGATACCTCCGAATCAATATTCCTATCCAGAGGACCTGCATCAAGAGGTCGATCAGATATCAGTCTATTGAGATGGGATTGCCATCTCCCACTCAGACTGGAGATCACTACTTGTCAATCATTGATGATGCTTGATGAGTCCTCTATCTAACTCCTTATATATTCATCCAAGCATCAGCCTCTATGATTCAATTAATGAATCAACAGCTGTATGATTATCAAGTTGGCCATGGTACATAACCCTTATTATACAGAGGGACCTTATAGTGCATTCATTCAATATCAGAAAGGGGGTGAAACAAAATCAATAACTTTTATTGATAAATCATTTATTACAATAACATTTATTGTAGGAATGGTTCGCCTCGGGCTCACATTGCTAACAATCTCCCACTAGCCCTCAGAACCATTCAGGAACAACCCTTAAACCCATACTTATTACATGCTGGTCAAAAACCTTCTGTGTCAGAGGATTGGTAAGAGGATCAGCAACGTTGTCGGCGGAGGCCACATTGGTGATGATGATGTCACCACGCTTTTGAATCTCCCAAATGATGTGGTATTTCCTTTCTATGTGCTTGCTCTTCTGATGCCATCTGGGTTCCTTCGCCTGGGCAATGGCTCCCGTGTTATCACAGAGTAGCGGGATGGGAGTATCAGAGGAAACTACGCCAAGCTCCTGGACGAACTTGCGCAACCACACCGCCTCCTTTGCAGCATCCGATGCGGCAATGTATTCGGCTTCTGTTGTTGAATCTGTTGTAGTGTCCTGCTTCTTGCTTCTCCAGCTCACAGCACCACCGTTCAACAGGAACACAAACCCTGATGTCGACTTTCAATCATCAATATCCAATTGGAAGTCAGAATCTGTATATCCCAAGACTTGGAGATCACCATCTCCATAGACCAAGATGTAATCTTGCGTCCGTCTTAGATATTTGAATATGTTCTTTACTGCATTCCAGTGTTGTTCTCCATAGCAGGATTGGTATCGACTTACCACTCCCACTGCATGGCAGATATCTGGCCTAGTACACATCATGGCATACATTAAGCTTCCTACTGCTGATGCATAAGGGCATCCAGCCATGGCCTTCTTTTCCTCAACAGTTTGAGGAGCCATTCCTTTAGACAGGTGGATACCATGTCTCAGGGGTAGGAATCCTTTCTTGGAACTATCCATACGGAATCGTTCAAGAATCTTCTTAATGTATCCTTGTTGTGACAATCCCAATATCCTCTTCTCTCGGTTTCTGAACAACTTCAGACCCAAGATGTAAGAGGCTTCTCCAAGATCTTTCATCTCAAAGGTATGGGACAGCCAAATCTTCACACTGGTCATTATCCCTATATCATTCCCAATGATAAGGATGTCATCTACATAAAGCACGATGAATACAATGGCGCTCCCACTAAGCTTCTTGTACACACAAGGTTCATCAGGATTTTGCACAAAATCATAACTCTTTATGGTTTCGTCAAATCTGATGTTCCAGCTACGAGAAGCTTGCTTGAGCCCATAGATGGATTTCTTCAGCTTGCATACTTTGCCATCCTCAGTCATGAAGCCCTGGGGCTGCTCCATGTAGATATCCTCCTCGAGGTATCCGTTGAGGAAAGCCGTCTTGACGTCCATCTGCCAGATGTCGTAGTCAAGATATGCAGCTATAGCCAGCAATTCCCTGATGGATTTAAGCATAGCCACAGGAGAGAATGTCTCATCGTAGTCGATGCCTTCTCTCTGTGTGTAGCCCTTGGCTACGAGCCGTGCCTTGAAAGTCTCTACTTTCCCATCAGGTCCCCTCTTTCTCTTGAAGATCCATTTGCACCCAATGGGTTTTACCCCCTTAGGTGGATCCTCTAGGGTCCATACACCATTCTTATACATGGAGTCAATTTCTGACTTCATTGCTAGCATCCATCTATCCATGTCATGATCCGCGAGTGCTTCATCAAATGAAGTAGGATCATTGTCAGTTTCACCTGACACATGGAATCCATACCTTTCAGGTGGTGCAACCACCCTCGAACTCTTTCGAAGAGGTATGGGTCTATCATCTTTATTTACTTCTTCAGTTTCTGGTTCAGGAAGCTCAGAATCCTCAGGAGATTCAATGAGTTCCTTTACTTCATATTTATCTTGACCCTTAAGGAAATCATTCTCCAAAAATTTCACATCTCTAGAAACAAAAACCTTCTGAGTCTCATGGTCATAGAGTTGGTATCGAATACCATCTCTAACATACCCAATGAAGTAACACTCACGAGAGCGAGATTCTAGCTTACTTGCATCCACATTCTTTGCATGGACCAAGCAACCCCAAACCCTCAAGTGATTAACACTAGGTTTGGTTCCATACCAGAGCTCATGAGGAGTCTTAGGTACAGATTTGTTAGGAATCTTATTCAGGATATATATTGCAGTCTCTACTGCATATCCCCAGAAACTAAGTGGTAAATGTGCTTTGCTCATCATTGAACGAACCATATCCATGATGGTTCTATTGCGTCTTTCAGCAACACCATTAAGTTGGGGAGTTCCAGGAGGAGTGAGATTGGAAATAATTCCATTCTCTTTAAGGTATTCCTTAAATTCATCTGAGAGGTACTCGTCACCTCGATCAGATCGAATTCGTTTAATCTTCCTATCGGTTTGGTTCTCAACCAAAACCTTAAACTCTTTATACTTTTCAAAGGTTTCAGACTTATGACGTAATAGGAAGATAAACCCGTACCGCGAATGGTCATCAATAAACGTCAAATAATATCGATATCCATTTTGAGTCGCGGTACTGAAGGGACCACATACATCAGTATGTATTAGGTCAATAATACCTTCACATCTTGTAACCTTGTTACGAAAAGGCATCCTGGTCATTTTTCCTTGAATGCAATTCTTGCAAGTAGGCAAAGGTTGAACCTGTAGAAAATCTAAAGGTCCATCCTTAATTAATCTATTGATCTTATCAACAGACAAATGACCAAGCCTTTGATGCCAAATCTCATTTGAAAGATTTTCATTCTCCCTGGATCTTTTAGGGTTTTTATTAGTGCTTGTAACATTCATAACACATTTATCAATGCACAATTCATAGAGTCCTCCAGAAGTCAAAATACCATCTGCAATATATTTATCATAACGGTTTATGACTAATTTATTACAGAACAGGAATGAATACCCACTTCTAACTAGCTTAGATACAGATATTAAAATCCTTTTGACTTCAGGTACATAAAGACACTCTTTAAGTACTAGGACTCTACCACTAGATAATGATAGTCGACAAGTCCCGACGACGACTGCTGCAACACTTGCATCAGATCCCATCTGGATGACTATCTCCCCTTCTTCAAGCTTTCTAGTTTCCTGAAACAAATGCAACAAATTGCATACATGAACAAAAGCACCAGAATTAACAACCCAACTTCCTTCTCGTCCGACGAGAAAGCTGGTTTCAATGATAAAAGTAGATTTCATACATGCTAGGGCTTTACCTTTGTCGACTGACTTCAGGTAATCTGGGCAATTACGCCTCCAGTGCCCCGGCTTCTTGCAGTGGTGACAGACGTCGGTTTTCTTTGACGCCATTAAAGTGGATACATTGGAAGATGAGCCAATACTTTGTCCCTTCTTCTTTCTCTTCTAGGCCGGGCCCTTCCGAGAACCTTGCTTCCGACCGCGCTTCCCTTTGACCTGTGCAACCATTGCAGTGCCAGTGGGATCATCTTTCTTCATTACGTCTTCTGCAGACTTTAATGCAGCAAGAAGCCCAGCATTTGTCAGTTCCAACTTATTCATGTGGAATGACACCACAAAGTTATTGAAAGATTTAGGCAATGACAGCAGAATGAAATCGGATTGCATGTCTGCATCCATCGTCTCCCCCAGAGTCTCCAGCTCCGACAAGTACCCAAACATTTTGAGTACATGTTCACGGACCGAAGTCCCTTCCTGCATCTTGTAGCGAACCAGTTCTTTCATAACATTGTACCGTTGGGTGCGGTTAATATCACCAAACATATCCTTTAGATTCTGCATGATATCCTGGCCAGTACTCATCTCCACATGTTGTTTCTGAAGAACATTGGAGAGAGAACCCAAGATGTAGCATCTAGCCAAGACATGATCTTCATCATACTTGTCATTATATGCTTTATCTTCCTTAGATTTAGGGTTTTCAAGTTTATTTTCAGAGAGCACATAGCTGATGCGCTCTGCCGAAAGCACAAGCTCCAAATTACGGATCCAATCCGAGTAATTTGGTCCAGTCAACTGGTTGACCTCCAGAAGCCTGCTCAGTGGGTTCATGGCCTTCATTTTCTGAAATTGAGAATGCGCTATATTAGAACATATAATATATTCAATTTAATTTTATTTGATTAAGGCATTTTAAATCAAATTAGTCTTGCTATATCAACTATGAAAGTTTATTCCCTTATTCACTCTCAAAGTAGGAGATATACTTACCGATATATCTCAAGCAAGAACTGGGATCTCCTCTTTATCTTTGTTACATCCCAATAATATGAGAAACTGCAACTCCAACAAAGAGAAGCGGGAACACATTCCGCCTTGCAAGTCCAACTTGCATTTCCCAATTCGGTCTTTAATACCCAGGCCCACCACCCCTAAGGTGATGTTGTCATGTCATTAATTGAACCAACCGTCAACAGGATTAGAACTCGCTATACGCAATCCAATATCGCCCCAATAATATGAAGATCCGATATTGGGGTCACTATGCATACGACCTTACTCTTTCGAGAAGCAAAGAGTCCGATCCAGATGCGCTTGTATATAGGAGCTGTCACTTCGTACATGCGTCTCCTATATACAATCCCTGGCGACGGAAACCCTTCGCCTTGACGGGAGACCATGGATGTCACTTATGTGATCCTCCACCTCTTATTCAAATTTAATTAATTACTATGAATCACATTCATATAATTAATTCTTCCAAGGGAATTATCAACTCTAATCATATTAGAGTATTCTTAATTGGATATAATTAACTTAATTATATTAAATTAATTATCAATCCAATTTAATCAATCAAACTTAATTTTATGCTTGAATATATATATATATGGTATTATTCTCAAAGTGCGTATTAATTCGTATTTTAATAATTAGAAAAATACATCATAATCCCTCGGACATTATCCCGGCCCTACCCGCTGTCATGGCCAGTACCGGCTGGAGTGGGACGGACCGCATACGTTGCAACCCGCTACCCCAGCGATCCCCGACTAGACACCATATCCGCCTCGGGAAAGGATAATGCCAAATTGATTAATTTGTACTTGAGATGATCATCGGTTCTTCAACCGAAATTATACCATATAGTAATTAAAATAATTTTGATTATAAGGAAATTTGCTAGACAAATTCCCAATCCTATTCAAGCAAGAAGTTAGATGATTGTAATTTCAATTATGATTTAGATCAAATCTAATCATCTAATTAATTGGGGCCAAGTCAATTAAGGAAATAATCATTCTCTAATATTTCACAAATATTTTTCATAATTATTTCTCGAAATTAACAATTAATTTCATTAATTGACAATCACATGGTTCTTGATTAGGAAAGTAATTTCAGCAGTGACCCCTACTTACTAAAATTAGCATATCTCAATCAATTTAAATCCAAATTAAGCAAAGTCAATATCTAAAGTTTGCTAATTTGATTTAGGATAGAAACCAAGTGATGTTTCACGCATTTCGAGGCAAGTCTAAACAGTAATTAACATTTTAATCACGTTCAGATTCACAGTTCCCGCAACAGTGCATACATGTTCATTAAAACACCCATATCTCGAGCATACGAAATCCGATTTACGCAAACTCAGATCCTATGATTTCCTTATTTAATGGGGAAGATAATCCAAGTATTAAATTCGTGTTTAAACAATTTAAACAGTGTCGATTTTATTTACTAAACAGATCTGCGAAATCAAATGCGATGAGAATTTTCGCGACCTTAACGAACCCAAGTCGTCCTCGGTTAGCAAATCACTATTCGAAACCGTCGACCTAAGGCTCTGATACCACTTGAAGTATATGGAGAAATCCTCAAGCGCATCACGGAAGCGTGAGCATCGTATCGGATACGACGAAGAACGACTAGTCGTACTAGTTGTTCGGTGCAGCGGAATTTAAAAAATTTATTCGATGAAACCACATGATCCAAGAACAATTCTCGGATCGTTTCATATATAACCACAACAAGTATAATGCAATACCTCTTGAAGCGTGGTTGATTGAGTCTCTAAGAGAAGAGACCTCCTGTCTCAAGTCCGATCGTCGGAGAGATCGCTTGCGAGCGCGGGGATGAACCGCGTAGTCCTCGCAATCCAAGAAGTTGATCCAAGCACGGTTGCTCCTGATCTCGTCGCACGAGATCGAACGTCTCCTTCGTGGGCGAAGCACTCGAAGTAGACGGAGAACCGCAGAGCGTCGAAGCAGCAACACAAAGGCGAGGGCGACGACGATTCTCTCCACCAAGGTGGACAGCCACCAAGAAGAAGGGGGAGAGAGGGTTGTCGAGTATGGAGAAAGAGAGAGAAGAGTGTTACAATAGCATGTAAAGAGAGAGCCAAGAATGCCTCTCTATTTATAGGGTTTTGGGATACATGGATCTCAATCCATGTGACATAAAAAATCAATGGATGAGATTGATTTATGTCAATCCAATGGTCAAGATTGTTGTTGGTAAAAACCAACAACTTGTGATTTAATTTTGATAAAATATATTTGATAAGTCAAATAAAAATTAATACCAAATTTAAATCAATCAAATAAGGAGAGAGAAGGCAAAGGAGATACTCTCCTCATATAGAAGAGGGGTCGTCCACCAATTTCCCAAGGGAATTGGGTGCCGCCCCCCTCATTCCTAATGGGGAGTGCAATCTCATGATTCCCATGAGATTGCACATCTCCTTGATTTTCTCTCTACTTATTTTCCAACAATAATTTGTTGGTATTTTAATTCACCAAAATAATTCTCAATTAATTTTGGGAATATTGCAATCTTGACATTGGAATATTGTGAATCATATTCACAACCCAAAACAAAATGTAATTTACATTTTCAATTAATTAGACAATGTGTATCCAATACACATTAATAATTAATCTACTAATATAAATTATATTTAACACTCTCTAATACATTATAAATCACATTTATGATATATTATGAATAATTGGATATTACTATCCACATTATTCTTATCCATAATAATTAAATCACATTTAATTATATTGGATAATTCTTCATACATCATGATAATTAAATCACATTTAATTATCAACTTCTCTTTGCTTAGATCTTATGGAATTGCTCTTAAACCATTAAAGAACAATGCTATTTCTCCTCAGATACTTGGAGATAAGGACAGGACGATTGTATTGTTCCACGTATAGTGACTTGGATATTGAGATCACATCTCAAATCCAGATCCCATGGACCTCTCATAGATGCTTGATTAAATCAAGACCGTATACCTTATCTTCTCATTGCATCTGAATCTTATTCAGATCAATGTCCAGTAAATGGACTAAGATTAGGTCATTTCTCTGATGAGAGGAGTCACTAAAATCCAGATCTGTTTCATCACTCCCTCGGAATGGAAGCGTCATGGATATACAATCGTCTATGATCAAATCACCCTTCAGGTATTCCCAATACCTGCACATCCTGCATACTGGAAGACTCATGATCATCATGAAGATAAAGATCACTTTTACACTGTCATCTTCATAGTCTGATCATTAAGTTTCTCAATCTTGGTCCTTGGGATATGGTACAGATCATATGCTTTCACAAAGCATATATCTTACCTTCAAATTCATATCATGCTTCTAAAGCATGATGACCATGCATGGAATTTGGTCAATCCCAATACCTCATGAGTGAGCTTATGTCTCCCGGTTCACAAGTGAACCTGTATGATCCCTTTGAGAGATCATATTACTCATATGCCCTTACATGCACACCAGCTCGCCGGCGTATAGATCTTGATTAGGTCATCAACCTATTGGTCTGCCAAATGTACATACTCAGACAAATAGCAATACATCTGTCTCTGGCCAGAGGATGTTTGCCTGTGATGTGACAACATTCATCATAGGTCTTTGGTTATCTCGATCTCGTTAAGTCAACTCATTGACTCAACTAATCTGATACCTCCGAATCAATATTCCTATGCAGAGGACCTGCATCAAGAGGTCGATCAGATATCAGTCTATTGAGATGGGATTGCCATCTCCCACTCAGACTGGAGATCACTACTTGTCAATCATTGATGATGATTGATGAGGCCTCTATCTAACTCCTTAGATATTCATCCAAGCATCAGCCTCTATGATTCAATTAATGAATCAACAGCTCTATGATTATCAAGTTGGCCATGGTACATAACCCTTTTTGTACAGAGGGACCTTATAGTGCATTCATTCATTCAATATCAGAAAGGGAGTGAAACAAAATCAATAACTTTTATTGATAAATCATTTATTACAATAACATTTATTGTATGAATGGTTTGCCTCGGGCTCACATTGCTAACAACGGCAACCGCTCGATTCAATGATCCATTGTTCGAGGAATCAATAGGGTGTGAAAGAGCATAGAATGAGGAGAAAAAATCGTCAAGGGAGAGGGTCAAAATAGTGCAAGTTCCAAGAGCGATAATCGTGAGAATCGAGGTGTCCAGCTCTTGACCGACGCCGGCCATTGGGGGTGAGGAGTTGATCGAGGTCAACAGAGACTCGCCTCCCATTGGTCCACGTTAGCCACTATGGGGGAAAAATAGGTAATAAAATAAATAAATCAAAATAGAGTAGAAAATGATTTACTTAAATAAAACTAAAATATAAAAATTATTTATTATTCCATATAGTATTTTATTAGCATTTTTTTATTTTTACAAGTTAAGTTAATAGTTATAGTTATTTATATACTATTGATGAATCGTTAATCAACTAAAATAATATGCTCTCATTGTAGCATGGGCTAATCAACAATCATTCAGAACTGAGAGAAAATCTTCGTGAAGAGTTCTCAACTTTAATTTTTACCTAGGTAAGTCCAGGGTCGAACATAGGGACATGAGCAGTTATCTAATTAAATATAAGAATCAATTAATTATTTAAGTGATTTATAGGCTTTGAGTTAAGGAGAATGCAAATAAACACAAAGATAATGCATGTTTTAAAAACATTTTTATGTTTCTATTTTACATGATAAACAATAATGCAATAAACTCACAAGTTCTACAACGCACAATATGCTCCATATTTAATAAAATAAATACTTGTGAGATCAATTAAGTGATTAATAATAAATCTATGACAAGAAGAAGTAAATTCAACCTCCATTCAATGTAATTTTGAATAAAAATAAGACTGAATAGATAAAATTACTCCTCTAAAGCTTAATGCTTGAAAGATAGGTCAAAACAATGATTTGAATGCACTAAACTAATGAGCGTAATTTTTGCTTTCCAACAACACTAATTTCATTAAAAATGGATACATGTTTCATGAGTTATTGATAAAATAATGCAGGGGCACAAATGCAAGAAAACATGATTTATTTTATTGCGAACAAATGGGACTAAAATGAAAATACAAAAAACTGCTAGGGTATTATTGCAATTTTCTAAACAGCAAAACTTATATGTATTTTTTATCTTTCTTTGGCTTGTTTTCTAATTAACCACTATCATGTGCGAGCTACATGTGATTTGGGGAGGCTCGGATGGTGTGGCTTGGGCCACGCATCAGCTGTTGGCAGATTGTGGTAGGCTCGGAAGCTCCGAACCTTAGGGTTGAACCGATGCTTCAATGTAAGGCGTGGGAATGAGTCCACCGTCTGATCTGATCGGTAAAACAAGATCTAAAGGATGTTGTTTCTCTAGTTCCTCCCCCTCCTCCATAGGCGACAATGAGCGGGCGGTGCTCTGGTAAAGCTCCAAATCCTCCTCCTTACTCCTCTGTAAGTTCTGAAGGTCGTTGGACCTTCGTAGGCCTAGCAAAATTAATGGTACTCAGGCAAGGCGCTAAAGAAGGATAGAATGGTGACTCAGTGTAGGCTCACCAGAGACGAAGTTCGATATTAGAGTTCGAGAAATTTTCTGACCATTAACGACCTAAAGGGATTAGTTGCATACAAGCACCTAATGTGAACATGTGGGGATACATGTGAGGCATGGATGGCTTAATCGAGGATGAGGGAAGATAACCCTAATTAGTTCTCAAACTTTGTGACTTGAGAAATGGATCAAGATGAACAGATCATGGAGAACATGAGAGAAAAATGGGGAGATGTGTGTGAATCTATGATCAATGGCGATGCTATTATATTGTATATATATGTAAAATGGATAGAGAGGAACAACGGAAAGAAACTAGAGAAGCATAGAGACAACGAAGATCATAAACATACCTGGAGATAGAGATGAACGGGGAAGATAGAGAAGAATGGAAATGGGCTTAAAGTAGAGCTTGTGGAACTCCGGTCCTCGCTTGAAGTTTCTGCTATGAAGCTGAGCTCAAGCTGCAGGTTAATGGCTTCACCATGAGAAGAAACCTCATGGATCTCGTCGTAGATTACGACACCGTGATCGCACTCGAGATGCACTCACTCTCTGTCACGGGTGAAGATCGAGGCTAGGGAACTCTCTCCGAATTAGCGGATGGAAGTTACATTGATCAGAGGAGGAATTTTGATGAGAGGAAGTTGATGGTTCTAGGTGATTGAGGGTGGTGGTTTCGACGCCGTTTAGAGAAGTACACGAGAATGGGGAGATGAATGGTGGTTGGGCGAAGGTCACCGATAAACAGGGAAGAAAATGGCGAAGGGAGTTGGACGGGTAGTTGTCGGAGGTTGATGGGAAAATGGATGGAAGTTGGAGGCACACGAAGGGTTGCCTCACTTCAGAAAGATGAACTGTAGGTTGATGACAATATTCCAGGTGTTGGATCAAGTGATCCAACGGCCTAAAGTGAGGTAGGTGGTATAGAAGAGGTGGGGCCACGTGGTGCGCTGAGATGACGCCACATGGCCCAATGTGAATTAAGAGAAATGCAAGAAATAGTAAAAATGGACAAAAAGGAAAAAGATTTAGAATAAGTCATATAAATATAGTAAATATTTTTATAAGTAATTTAATGAATTAAATTACTTATTTTTAATTTCTTTTCTTATTTTTTGATTTTTTATAAATTAGGTTAAATTAATTATATACAATATTATTCTAACTTTTATTGGATTTCTAATAAATAATAAACACATAAAATAATAGCACAATGATAGATATATCAATTTACAATAATTATAGTTAATTATTCACAACACGATATTAATTAAGTATTGTTATTTATCAGTGATTTTTTATTTTCTTAAGCAAGAGAGATAATATAAATAAACAAAGCAGATAAATATGGAGTTAATCTCCCTTTACACTTAAGCTAAGCTCATCCACGAGCTGATAAATGAGGAATTAATTAGAGAGTTGTATTAATCAATAAATTCTCTTGCATGTGCATGTGAATATACAAGGCTTAAGAAAACTAGAACACATGGTTTTAGATATCCTAAGACTTTAATATGAACTTGTCCTAATCAAAAGGAATTTAACTCCTTTAATTATCAGACTCTCGATGTATACATATATGTAAGAGATATGCCTTCATGTGTTGACTGCATTTCACGAGAGTAGAGCCAATGTGTCACATAAAGTTTCATATACAATAGAATCTCCTAAGGACCCATTCCTCAACATCATGGATTAAATATAGTCTCGCTTCAATCCACCGTCACTATAGTTTGTCAGACTTCAAAATATGGAAGACATGCCATGTAATGGAGGAAATAGGATTGTGTCATTTCTTTTCCCCCTCTTATTGGATAAGGTATCTCTCAAGTGCCCTATTAGCTCAACACAGTGTATTTTTGTTGCTAATCGGTGTATCCTTTAAAAGAAGTTGAGCCATCTGTACCTGTTTTCTTGGGAGTATACCGAGGTGAGTCTTTTTCAAGTATCTAATATGCTTGCACCAAGACTTGTATCGCTTACAATGCACAACCCTTTTCGAGGTACTAGCATGACTCATAAAAGCATGATACTTTGGTCCAAGTGGACACTTAAAGGTTGGGAGCGCTCGCCTTTAGTGTAAGCTCATATGAATATAACTTTGTAATGCTTTGAACTTTTCTTTTCATTGTCATTTTTTCATTTCTTTTTGGCTAGCTCTACTGCTTTTACCAAGGATTGACGCACTGATCAACAAATTAATTTAATGATTACACACCCTGACACTTAGATTTAAATCAAGAGATTAGTATGAGCACCATGTCCCGTACTGGCTAAGATGCTGACAATCATATTTCATGAATCTTTCGTTAATCTTATCCCATCCTCGAGTATTATAAAATCATGCCCAAACTTAAATCTAAATCCTAGTTCCTCAAGTAAAACTTCAACTCATCTCAGTCATGGATGCAGACTGCAAATGAGTGATGCTCATATTCTTTAAGGAAGAGATTAAGTATGTAATATAGCACACAAATCTTTTTTACTAGAGAAGCTGGAATTTTTCAAGTCTCGGACCTTAATGATTAAGACATGTTAACTCTAAATTTCTGGACCTCATAAACCTAGTGTTAAAGATCTAAACAATCTTTTAGTGCAAAGTGAAAGTGTTAGGGAAGAACACCAATTAATAAGTTAATTATTTACAGTTTGAAGAAGTTTCTATGAACAAGAATTAGAGACAAATATCCTTAAGGAATAAGAACAGAACACAACAGACACTTACAAGACATTACAACATACCCACATAACACAACAAACTTTAGACTATCAAAGATCATTCTTGAATCTTCGAGGTTTAAAATCACAGTCTGCATTATGTTTAACTTATTTTCTCCTCACATAGTAAACCTTATAATCGAAATAAGAAAGATCTTCATCAATTTGGAAAATGAATCGCTCATAATGATGCGACTCTTCCTCAAATGTAATATCCATATCCACATGGTAAGCTCTAAAATTCTCCAAACTAGAGGGAATACATATCCAACCCTTAGATCCTGCAACATACTTTTGGATTTTGTTTAAAAGAGGAAAACTAGACACATGAGGTAAACCTAACTTGCAAGTAAGGCAACACTAAGATAACTGAATATTCTCAAGAAAAGGTGTAGGTTCATCAATAACTAACTCTTATAATAAAATATCATCTTCCTCGAGCACCATCACTCTCTTCAAAGAACTCTTTATCAACTTGATCTTCCAAAATGTAGACTTTAGATCCAGTCATTCCTCCATGCTTGACTATGTAAAGAACTAGGTCTAGGCAACCTTCTAGAGCCTAAGAATCCGACTATTTAAAATCTAATCGTTACACTCAAGGCCCCCTTTCAGAAAAGAAAACTTCTCTTGGAAAACTGAAGTAAGGTTTGATTTTAAATTTATTTTCATCATTTTCCTTTTTTATTTTTCAATAAAAGAATAGTTCTAAGTATATCCGGAAAATAATGAGTATAAAGTCAAAACAAAGCCTGTACCCATTTGAAAATAATTTGTAAAATATTTTATAAACTAATTAATATATATATTCCAAACATTTTACAATCTACTTTTACAAAGGTTTTCAGATACACATAGCCTAAAATAAATACATAAAATATGTGAAAGTACGAGTTATGACAGAAAGTATATATGCAATATATACATATCCCCCTCTATACTTAGCTTGTGTTATGTCCTCATGGCACAAAGTGTAATGAAAGACATAACTCATACTAAGCATCAAGAGGATGAATAAAAATAAGGATTGGACAACATGTCAGACCCCCTTGTACTTTGGCTTTGAATAGCCTAATGTAGACAAGAAGACAACAAGGATGGGTACAAAAAGAATATTTTAAAAACAATAACACAAGCTCAGTCCCCCTATACTTATCCTGAAAATAGCCTAAGTAAAAAGAGTGAATAAATGATGAAGGAACTGAGGATAGTATACAGAAGAGTAGTTGGGATTCCCTCCTATACTTACGCTCTCACAAGCCTAAGTTAGGACTAAGACAGTCAGAGAAGAATCCACAACCACAAAAGAATACAGTCAAAGTGAAAAAAGAATAAATGAATCAAGAAGGTGCTAAATCTATCTGATCGGAATCTTTCAGCTGCGACTTCATGTTGTATCTGAAATATCTGCAAATAAATCAATTGGCATGAAGTCAATCACTTCAACTGGAGTCAGCCGTTCTTTGGATTCAAAAAAATATGTTTCAACAACTATCCCTTGACCAAGAAGGAAGGTGCACTGTCTGTAAGATCAGATATCTCCACACTGTCAGTTCCATGCGCTTCCTTCACTATATAAGACTCGTTTGTTTAAACTTAAGTATCATGTGGAAGATCTTTAACTTGCATTAAGCAACCATGCCTTCTGTCCGGGGATAAAGTTCTTGTATATAATATGCAAATCATGCCACTTCTTAATTTTGTCCTCATAGATCATGTTGCTGTCGTATGCTCGATTGCGTATCTCCACAAGCTCATTGAGGTTTAGGTATCTTCACAATTTTCATAGGTCAGAGCTCCAAATAATCTTTTTTATTGCCTACTCATACTTGTGAATCAATTCAGTGGGCAAATGACATGGCTTGCCATATATCATTCTAAAAGGTGAAGTACCCAAAGGGGTCTTGTACGTCGTCCTATGGGCCCGCAGAACTTGGACCAATAGTTGGGACCAATTCTTCCTATCGGGATGGACTAGCTTCTGAAGAAAACTCTTCACCTTCCTTTTGGAAACACTGCAATGCCATTCGATTGAGGGTGGTAAGGACTAGTCACTCGATGTTCAATCTTGTATTCCTTACCCTTATCAAGTATCGACTCTTTTGGGACCCTAAACTTTGAGATATGATTCTTGATAGACCTACAAACAATCCTGCTATCTACGGCTCGGGTTGGGATAGCCTCCACCCATCTCGAAAGGTAATCCACTGCTAATAAGATGTACTCAAATATATGACTACTGGGAAAGTGACCCATGAAATCTCTACCCCATGCATCAAAAGCATCACATGCTGCATTGACATATCATCTCTATAACCAACCATCCCTCCCAACCTTTGACAAACAAGGCACGACCGTACAAATCAGTGGCATCTCTGAATAAGATCGGCTAAAAGAGTCCACATTGAAGTACCTTGTGAGCGATTCATTTTTTTTTTGAATGGTGTCCCCCAGCCTCAAGAGATTGACAATACACGAGGACACTCTGGTATTCCTCCTAAGGAATATACCTTCTCTAGACAAAATCCAATCCCTCAAAGAAAAGGAACGGATCCTCCCAATGGTATTTCCTCGAATCCGACTTCAGAGGTAAATACTGCTCCTACTCCAACCTTAGGGAACTTGCTTGGAGACAATATAGTTCACCCTGTTGGCATACCATGGAAGTGAGTCAATAAAACTGATCAACTCGTATGGGAAGGTCTCTCTGATTGGTTTTGTATCAGGAGAGTCCTTCATTTCTAATATTGACAGATGATCAACCACTGCATTTGCAACCTCAAGTTTATCCTTAATATCCAAATCAAACTCCTAGAGCAATAATATCCACCTAAGAAATGTGCCTTCACATCCTTCCTTTCCATGAGATTCTTAATGACTGGATGATATGTGTAAACTGTCACTTTTGATCCCAAAATATACGACATGAATTTCACAAGTGCCCATACTACGACGAGCATTTCCTTTTCGATCATTATGTAGTTTTTTTGCAGGATCAAAAACTTTACCGCGTAGTGAATGACGAACGGAATATGATCTCTCCTCTGCCCCAATACGGCTCCTATAGAAAAATCCGATGCATCAGTCATGATCTCAAAGGGAAGAGACAAATTGGGAGCTTACGGAATAGGTGATAACACGGGTCTGACCACTCGGGTATAAGGTACAGAAATAGGGTCGTTGCGACCCAAGCGATCAGACCATGTATATCAAGAAAAATCGAACCACTAAATAAATCAAAAATCAATCAAACACGAATAGCGGTCCTGCTATGTGATTAACCTGGTATAGCACCCAGGGTCGAACTCAAGGAGCACGGATTGGCCGAGAGGCCTACGAAGTAGTAAAATAAAGAAAATAAAAGAACAAAATATTTTTAGTGGTTTTTAATTATTTTTATAATTTTTTGGATTTTTAATATATATAAAGAAAATAAGAAAAGCAAGGAAGAACACAATTCGACAAATTATTCCAAGCACCAAAAATCAACAAAAAATCAAAACAAAAATATTTTTATGTGTTTTATATTTTTTAGTGTTTTTGGTGAATTTTTGATAATTTTCTGATGTTTATTTTATTTTCTAAAAATCAAACAGTAGCTAAAAACAATGGTACTGTCCACCCGAGCCAAAAGTCCCTAGATAAAATATCTAAGGGCCTCAAAATGGCCTGGAGGTAATTTTCCTCTGAAGTAGATAAAACAAGGAAAATTCAGATACCAATTTTATTATTTTTGGATTTTTATTTTTTTACTAGAATTTTTATGGGTTTTTTAGTGTTTTTAAGTTTTTAGTGTTTTTAAGCAATGAAAAATAGCCAAAATTGGCTAGAAAATCAAACAAACAAAACTAAACAGTAGACAATTTTTATAGAATTTTTAGGGGAGTTTTTATATTTTTTTATAATTTTTCAAACTAGACAGTGACGAAAATATAGGTTTTTGAATTTTTAAAAATAGCAAACAAAATCAGAAATGTCCTCAAAAATCCGTGAAAATCCTACACCATGGCAGGAGCCATATGTCAAATTCTCATTGGATTTGGAGGTGATTTGATATTTTATTCAAAAATAAAGGTAGGGTACTATGCACAGGGACTGAAATGCAAATACCCAAAGTTCTGGGGGTCCTGGTGCAATTAACCCAGCAAACCACGCGCCACGCGCGTGCCTGGGGCACTCAGGGACCTATATGTAAGAAAAATAAGTCCCGAGGACTTATTGGTAACAGGTACCAAAAGTCCAGGGGGCTTACCTGCAATTTACCCAAAAAATCACGCACATGGGGAAATAAAACACGCACAGGGGTATAAATGCAAATAATAAAAACTTTTCATTCAATTCAGAACATCCAGAACTACAGGGAGTCTACTGCAAATAACCCAAACATATCACGTGTCGATGCACGTGGCTCACAACAGGCAGGGGTATAAATGCAAATATCTAAAGCTCAGGGTCCTCTATGTAAATTACCCTACAACTAAACAACGTACTTAAATATTTACAGGACTAGAAAGAAATAAAATAACGACAGGGGCCTAAGGGTAAATTACCCATTATTAGGCGGGGGCGTTGGATGTGCGCCACGTGGATGATCGGAGGGCTTGGAAGCGGGGTGGCTCGCGATCCAACGGCTGCGGTCGTTCCTCCAAAGATCGGGCGGTGGAAGCAACTCCTCAAACGGATGGACAAGATGTGATCTGGAGCGGGAGGCGACGATCAACGGTAGCTGGAGGTCCTGGACGAACAGGTGGCCGGCGAACTTCGCCGGCCTCGTGGAAGCGACTCCGGCCTCCTCTACTGCGCCTGAGTATCGGAGAAGCTCCGGCGTGAAGGTGCGCAGCTGCTGATGTCCTCCGATGCCCCAGCCGAGCTCGGGGGAGCTCCGACGAGGGTGGCGGAGGCGAGCCTCCTGGTCTGAACGGGAAAGGCCTCAGATGGCCTTTGCTGGACCTGCAAAGTATCTCAGAAGACTCGCGGGTCGAGGGCAAAGTGCCTCGACCCAGTCAGGCGACGGGGGAATGGCTGGTGCGTCGGGACGGCGGGCTCCGGCGAAGGTGGTGGACGGAGGAGCCCGGTTCCCAGCTCCTGTGCGAGCTGGGTTGAGTGAGTGGGTGCAGAAGGTGCGTCGGAGGGAGGGGAACGTGGAGGTCGGGTCCGATGATCGAATGGTGGTCGGAACCGGGGTGAATCGGAAAAGTACGGCGGCGGCGCAAATTGGGCGAAAACTGAAATCGAAGGAAATGGGTAGCCTAAGGGGTTACCTGGGTGGTCGGAGAGACTGTGGCGGAGCTGGGGAAGCTCCCGGTCTTGGCCTCAAGGGACGTCTCGGCCCGAGGCTCGAAGCTCGCTCAGGTGGCGGAGCTGCGGCGGCTACGTCGCCGGATCAATGGATTCGCCGGCTCTCCTCGCTGCAACAGGTCGGGGATGCGAGCTGTCACCCCACTCTCTCTGTGGAGCTCACTGGAGAACGAAGCAAATGGCCAAAGATGGAGAGAGAAGGTGGCGGAGCAGCGGCTTTATATGGCTAGGGGTCCGAGAAGAATGGGTCCGGGCAAGCTCAGGAGCGCGCGGATCCCGAGGGAGCGGCTCCGGCGAGGATGTCGGATGCACGGCAAAGGATTCGGACCCGGGATTCAAGGAAATGGTTGTCGGATCGAGCGGGTAAAATGTTGAGAAATCGGGTCGGGCGCTCGTATCCGTGGGAGGTGGTCCTGGGGGGGTAGTTGACCGGGCGGTCAACATCCCCAGGACCCAATGAGAAGGGACCACGTGTCTGGACTTTGAAGCTCAAAATTAAGGTAGCTAGGGCCCGATTTTGAAAAAACGCAAAATAGAAATTATTTTTATTTTATTTTTTTCTATTTTTTGGTGATTTTTAATAATTTTTTCGAAATAAAAATAAGCTATTTACATAGTATGTCCTATATATAGGTATATATACAATGTATAGGGTTTTGATTTTTGATTTTTAATTATTATTTTTATACAATTTTATCCTTATTTTATGTTTTATTTATTTATAGAATAAAATAAGGTCTAAAAGGGTGTTTTTATTTTATTTTTATTATTTATATACATAGGTAAAATAAATATATATGTACATCTATATACATGGTATATGTACAATGTGTTTTTTTTGTATTTTTAATTTTTCTATTTTTATTTTGTTTTGATTTTTAATTGTTTTTATTTTATTTATTTACAATATATAACATAGAATATTTACAAAAATTATAAAAATTACTTTTATATATTTACAAGGCTAAATAAATACATAGGTATGGTTTATGTACATGGTGAAGGTGATGTTTTTGTTTCTTTTTTTAATTTTTATATTTTTATCTTTTGTTTTTATATTCATAAATATATAGAAGTATATACAAGCATATTTTTGGGTGAGGAAAATATAGTTTTATTTATTTACACAAATATTCACACATGAGCCCCTATCTCCCTCTACTTTGGCTTTTATGCGGTCAGGCCCCATGCTGAGCCCTCCCTTGGGTTAGGTTGCTCAATATTTATTCTAAATATTTCCCTCTTTTTCTTTTTAATCTTTATTCTTTTATTTTTGCACAAAAACATGCTAATTATAGGTTTTTTTACACAATGCATGCTTTTGATAATTATTCCTATTTACATATATCTACATGCATTTGCAAAGGTTTTTGTAGCTAAAATATAAGAATAAAGAGTGATGAATGGGCATTCATCAATAGGTGAGTCACAAAATTTTCTCTTTAATAGCTCAAAGTCCTCTAGACACTTGTAATCTACAATGAACTCAATGTCCATTCCCTAAGAGCCCAATTAGTGGTCGGACAATCTTATAAAAATCATGAATAAATTTTCTATAAAATCCAACATTCCCTGTAAATGATCTCACGAACTTGATGTTGGTTGGTGGATCAAGTTTCTTGATCACATCCATCTTGACAGGGTCAACCTCCATTCCCTTTTTGGAGATGACATGCCCCAATATGTTACACTCCTTAACCATAAAATGACTCTTTTCACAGGAGAGTACCAGATTAACATGCCTCACCTTTGAAGAACTTGGTCCAAGTACTCTAAACATGAACCAAATGAATCACCATGGATCGAGAAATTGTCTATGAATCTGGGAAATCCCAAACGATCTTGGCAAAAACAGCGATCATACACCGCTGAAAAATTCATGAGGCATTGCATAGCCTAAATGGCATGTGCATGAACGCGTATGTGTCAAAAGGACAAGTGAAAGTGGTCTTTTCTTGGTCATCTATGGGTAATGGCCACTTGATTGTGGTCGGAATACCTGTCAAGAGAATAAAAGAACTCCTTCCCTACTTATCTCTTCGAAATCCGATCAATAAAAGGTAAGGGAAAGTAATCTTTTTTTGTCGTGGCCTTCAGACGTTTGTAATCGACACAGATCTGCCATGCCATGGGTACTCGTGTCGCGATCTCCACTCTCTCATCATCGGTGACCATCTGAATTTTTGACTTCTTCAGGATAACATGTGGGGCGGGGGGCACTGATGAATCCATGATTCATCACTCTAAAATTTGAAAATAGAGTTTTGTTCCCAGGTCATTAGATGCATATTTCCACTTATATCGCATAATTAGCATTCATGCGTGCATAAATAATATCTGCATTTTAGCATTCATATTAGCATTAAATAAAAAGCCAAATTCACTTGTAAATATTCACCATATTTCACCTATTTGTATATATTTTCTACTAACTCCAAATCCAATAAAACCAACTATATAGTGTATATATTACTAACATTAATAAAGGAAAAATATCAAAAAATTACTAACATGTAAATTTGACTAATAAAAGCCGAGTCCAAGTTTGAAACTAGGAGCCTTAAAATGCACATATCTCTCTCATACAATGTCCGCTTTAGGTCTACTTATAAAGTAATATGCATTCAGAGACCTTCAAAATAAGACCAATTTCATTAAAATTGGAGCTCGTATGCAAGACTTGGGTTTTGGGCCCCTATTGTATATTGTACATATTGACCAAAATACCCTTGCATTTTATCCTTTTATTTTCTTAACTATTAAAAATCCAAAAAATATATTAAATTATAAATATTCCTTTCATATTTTTTCTAACTTCATTTTAATTTTTCTCGAATTTAAAAATGACAAAAAATTACAAAAGAAAAAATGTGATATTTTATATCTATAAGGTACCACCCAAAAATAAATTTTGTACATATGACTTCTTTTGATTTTCGACTCTTTACAAAAGTTGTAGATCTCGTCGAGACGAGCGACTTTTGTATTGACCACTTTTTGATTTAAGCCATTCGTTATTTCTTTTTTTATTTTTCTTTACATTTAATCTTTGAATTTTCTGGGAGCGACACGTGGCCGCTCCTGGAACCGCCACGTGTCACCCCATTTTTTATTATTTTCAGATTTTATTTTATTTATTTTATTGTTTATTTATTTATTTTAATTAAATATTTATTTACATTTATTTATTTATTTTAATTTATTTTATTTTAATATTTTCTTTTACCTTTATTTTTCTTTCATTTTTAGTAGCCTACTTATATTATTTTATTATTTTATCTATTTTATTTTTTCCCTTTTACTTCTTCTCCTTTATTTGCCTTCCACTCCAAGCCACCATTTTCTCCACTTCCTCCACCATTTTCTCCATTTTCTCCATCTCTTTTCCAACTTCCTCATCCTCTTTATATTCACATCTCCTCCATTATTTTTTTATCCACCATTCTACAAGTGAGAGAGGTTCGAGCCCCGTTTAAGCGGTGAGGTGACAGCCCCCTTAGACGTTGAGAGATGACAACCTGTAGGCGAGATTCACGGTTAATCTCCGCGTAGTGAGCTGCCAGCCAAGCTCACAGAGCTTCTCTAATTTTTGATGGCCAAATAAGATCGAGGCCACGACGACCAGAGGTCGTATACCATAGCTCCTCCAAAATCCGACGATTCTCACAGCTAAGCATTCTACCTTCATCTTTCCATTTTATTTTATCTAACAATTTTTTTCTTGTTGATTCATATCACAATCACCATCATCAATCACCACACCACCTCATAATCACATCCTTTTATTTTCATTTCTATATCATTATCATCACCACTTTCACAACCATAAAAAAACACCAACATCATCATCCCCTCTTCATTCCTACATGATTTATTTTCTGACATTAAAAAAATATATACAACAAAAAATTGCAAAAAAAGATTGCAGATTTCAGGAGTCACCCATTCCACTGTGTGCCGGCGACTCCCTGTTGGCAGCAGCTCTCGCCATCCGCGCGCCGCCTCACATTTGCACTCCTAAGACACCGGCGACCTCGACCTCCAGCCGCCCACCTGCGGCTGCAGCCTGCCCCTCCTTCCGCTCCTGCAGCTCGCCGCCAACCCTGGAGCCACCCAACGGCGACTGCCCATCCTCCTTCTCCAACTGAGCATCGCCACCCTTCCAGCCCGTGGCCATGGGCCACCACCAGCCTCGACCTCCAGCCGTCCACTTGCGGTTGCGGCCAGCCCACTCCTCCAGGCTGCCTAGCCAACCGTCGAGCGCCACTCTCTTCCAGGAAGAAGTGGTGCTGCTGCCCGATCCACCTCCACGTGCCTCCAGACAGCACGTGGCCGCCACTTCGGCAGTGGGCGCGCGACCCCGCTCCGTCTCGCACCGCCCTGCATCCTCTCGTGCCAGCACCGTCGCGTGCGGACGCTTGCCACGCCGCCACACCACGCTGCTCCCACGCTAGTGCACGACGCCCTCACCGCCGGTGCCGCCTCCTCCGTGGCCCGCGCCTCCTGCGCTACCGTACGCACCCCCTTTCTGCCCTTTTATCCTAACGTGGGGGTGAAGAAGGTCCATTTTCTTTTTTTATATATTATGAAAATTGTATTTGCTTCGTTTCAAGTTTTTGAAATTACAAAAGTGCCCCTGTACACATTTTTAGTTTGTTTCTTTCATTTCTGTCTTGCGAAGACACCCCTGCCTTTAAGCATTAATTTGGACATTAGTTTTGCATCAATTTTTATCTCTTGGATATTTATTTACATTTTTGTGAGATCAATTTATTTATTAAAAGTTAAAGATTTAAATTGAGTAATATTTTGCCCATTTAAGCTATGAAATTCGTACATACATATTTCTTGCTCTAAAATTTGTGAAAAAATTGTATATAATGCCTACTCTTTAATTACTGTCCAAGTTTCATCGAATGGAGTTGTCTTGTGCATAAAATAAATTCTAGAGTGGTTTCTGTAATTGATTTTTAATTACATACACGAATAAGATTTTTGAGAAATTTCAATTCTCCTGAATTCCTGATTAAAATATCTATTTGAGATAAATAACTCTCTGGATAATTTGATTTTATGGATTAATTATGAATTAAACACTCATAGTCGCTCTGTTTTCAGTAAAGAGAACCGCCCCAAAGCGAAGGAGGTGATGTCCCTATCTGATTAGAGAATGTGCGGCCAATTCTTTCCCTGAATGCAAAATCCTCCCGGGCAAAAAGAAAAAAGATGTAGCCGAGGAAACGAGCGTCGGGCGGCCTATCTCGCGTCTTTTTAGCGCCCTTTCTTTGAACCTTGTCAATGATCGTTACAGATATGAACTGAGTGCCATTTGATGAGTCAGATCGAACAAAGGAGAGGGATATGGAAAGGATGAAGTAATGAAAGAGGAAGTCATTGCTAGTAGGGAAGACTTGTTACGATCCATTGGTTCATATAGAATCCATGTCCTAGGTCTATCAAAAAACATTCTTTTCGCTAAGCGTATATAATAAAATAGAGTGAAAGGCCCGAAACCAAGGGAAACGGACAGCTGAGTCCTCTCCGAACCGTAGGAGATAGTTGCCCATCATACGGCTCACCAACTTCACTTGCCTCTAAGGGGGGCTCGCTCCGGGCAGGTTCGGATCACTTACAATACACGGCTCGTAGAGGGGGTGAGGCGGTTGTTTTTTCGAAAAAGCGGAAATGTGAGTCCACTTTATCCATCCTCCGAAGCGCGTAGCTTGCTTCTTCTTTTCTATCTCTGCCCCGCGTTCTTCTGAAGGTGGACAGAGACCTCAGACCCCCCCCTCTTCCTCTCGACGATCTCGAGGCTCCACTCTCCCCCCTGAAGGAAGAAGGCTCCGTGGGACTGGGCTGAGATGGGGATCAGGAGTCAGGATTGAAGCCCCCCAACGTTCTGACAGAGACTGGACAGGGGTGGGATCTGTAAATGTGTAGAGCCAAGTGTAGTGTGGTGTAGTAGTAGGCACCGTCCCGGCCCCTTCCCGTCCCCTGTATAACTCCATTCGGGTACTACGGACCCTCTGCCATCCACTGCAGCAGAGCAGGGGGCTCCGGGAGGGCTAAGCGCAGTCCTTTTATTGGAATCGACTTATATATATTAAAAAGCCCCCTAATATAAATCAAAATCTCTGATTATGTTTTCAAAAATCAATCCAAAAAGCCATTATATCTTATCTAGTTTTTTCATCATGTTTATCTTCCACTGAATTTTTCATAATTTTTGCATATCATTTGCACTAAAATTTGCATAAAACCCCTAAAAAAGTTTGTATTTTTTATTTATGCATTTTAAATCCAAAAATTCTAAAAAAATCCATTTTACATTAATCATTCGATTAGATTTACAGGAAAAATACAATTTGGTCAATTGGGACTAATTTCAGATTAAAATTTGTTGTGGCTAAGCAGTTGATTTTCTTAATAACCTAGTTCATCCGCATCAGTGCATCTGCATTTTTTATTGCATTAAAAAATACCAAGAAAAATCCACTTGGAAAATCGCAATCTAATTCATCTAATATGATCCTGAGTTGTTCCTTTGCCTCCTTGAGTCGACCCTGGAGCTCGCCCAAGTTAAACAAATATAAAACCGCACTTAATTTCATTCGACAATTCATCGATCCGTGTGGTTATTTTTTATCAATCTGGATTTATCTGACTGCAATGAAATCACTAATTTGATAACATTAAAAGGGTAGATCCTGGAACTATCAAATGATGTCGTTGTCGGGGAGGCAAACGGTTTAGGATCACTTTAGAAAATTAGATTTGCATTTTCCAATCACTCGGGTAGTCTGATCCTCGAACCACCTTGTATTTTTTATTTTTTTCAAATATTTTTCTATTTATTTTTTCTCTCTCTGGCATTTTTTTCTTTTTGTGCGAGGGCCCGGTGGACTTGGAGCAGCTTTCTTGAAGTCGACACATCTCGAAGTGCATCGGAGACCGACGATTCGTGGATCAAGTTGGTTGTTGAGACGCCAGAATGATTTTCAATTTTGTTAACTTGTAAAAAAAGTGTCTGCATTTACAATGGTTCCCGTTTGGGATCTTGCGAGTGTAAGTCATAATAAAACGTTTCCTCGTGCGTTGTGTGGTTGCTTTATGTAGAATAGGATCTACACTTACAGCTCTTAGAGCCATTTTAGGACCTGTTTGTGCTCGTGAAATTCTAGGACCACACTTCACATGTAAAAGACGCACTTAGAACGCATGATTGTAGCCAAATTTAATCTATTCTTCACTCGCTAATAGAACTGCTTGCCTAGGAGCGGCTTTTTCGCTTGCATTCCATCTAGTGTAAAATTTTCAATTCAGTATTGCATCCTACATTGTAGAGAGCTGGAGGCACTGCAAGTCTTCTTACTCAAGCATTCATCATCGTTTTCTCGATTGCATCAGCTTTTTCTGATTCTCTCTCTCTCTCTCGATTCTCTAACCTAGGATAAAGGAATTGGGACTGGATGGTAGACGTGATTGCTTGTGTGGATTATTATCAGTGATAACTAATCTTTAAAAGCAGGTCTGCTAATTGAATTGGACCAAACAAATTGACTAAAATTAACCCTTATTTGCGAGAGATTAACCCCGACCTTGTTTTCAGGCTGAGTGAGGGTACTAGAGTGTGTGAACACCCTAGGGCAGAGCCAAAAATCCCCGCCACCATATCTCGTACTCCTATCCGAGCAATATCACCGGCTGAGCTTTGGGTTCAACTGACCAGCGCCAAGTAGCCTCCGCCTACTCTGGTAGGTAGATAGGTGTGAAATTGCGGTGCACCGCGACAAGTTGCTAGTAGCCTCCGCCTGCTCCGGCAGGTAGATAGGGGCGAAGTTATAGCCTTGCCAGCCTCCACCTACTCTATAGATAGATTGGGGCAGGTCCTTGAACTTTCGGTTGGTGATAGGAGCGGAGAAAGGAAGGGCGTTGGTATCTTAGACGACAGGTTAAACAGGAGAGACGCATCCGGCTTTGAGTCGACTCCCCTATAGGCTGCGTAACCTTTGCTACTTGCTTGAAAAATCACACTTAAAATCAACCAAACTAATCATACTCGGTTTCGAGTCTTTCACCGTGTTGAGTGTGAACTCAGGGTTTGCTCTTGCATTTGTCTTTGTGTCTGTCCGTGTGTGTTATCATGTGTAATTGCACATTTTCTACCTCAATCCGCTTACATTCATCCTTTCCTCTTCAAGATGTCAGGATATTGGTCCCCATACCCTGTGACCTCTGGTCAATCCTCCTCGATCATATACCATTCATCTTCGCCTTTTCCTTCTTCCATGTATCCTCCGCCACCCACAGGAGACCCTTACCCGTGGTCGATTCCTCCTCAACCCGATTATGAAGTCATAACTTCATCTGACTTCTCCACTTCTTTCGTATTTCTCACCTACTCCATATTCTAACACTCTGGATCCACTTCCATCTTGGGTTGACTGTCCTTACTCTCGAGAGCTTGCTGGAATCAGTGGACCATACGAAGAGCAAGCCATTGCTGAGACAGATGATTGGCATAACAACTTGGTCGATCGAACAACCCGAATGGAGAGTCCTGCACATCATGATTTCCCAGACTTGATTGACTTTAGTGATCAAGCTTCCATTAACCAGCCTTCATATCACACATTCAGAGAGCCTATACATTCATGGGATTGGACTCATGAGCGAGACTTACCAGTCCCCATTTCGTTGACTCCAATATATGAGGCTCCGACCAATATTTGCCACACAGATGGTCCGTACTCGACTCAGCATTACATGCCGGAGTCTAGGTATGTTGAGTATGAGACTCCAACATCTCAGCAGTATCCTCCAATTGATCAGAATTCTCCCATGATTTGTCATGAGAACATTTTGGAGGATGACATTTCCAGACTTATTAAAAAAATGAATCATTTGGTAACAAGCTGAGAGATGTCATCAAAATCTTGCACTAAATTTCTGTCAGCCTAGGTATGAAAGTAGAGAAGGAAGTAAGTAGATCTAATGTTGAAAATAGAGCGGACATTAGGGAACCCACACATCGTGTACAACTAGAGTCCATTCTATCTCCCTCTTCTACTAACCGCTTGCCTTTCAATATAGAGTCTGGTCATTCATCCACCAAAAACACCAAAAAATGAAAATCCCAAAAAGACCAAAAACATCAAAAAATCAGAAAAATCCATAAAAATAGAAAATGAAAAAGACTTAAAAAAACTGGATCCTGCCCTAAGGGAAGCACTCGATGAAGAATTGATTTTCAAACTTCCCTTAATAAAGGTCATAGATCACTTCTCCGACCTCAAGAGATTTGTCAAGAGTAAGATGATGCCCAAGAGGTCGGGTAATAAGAGGACAAGGACTGAAAGACACATAGTGTCTATGGCCACCTCCTTGGTGATGGAGAGAAAGACCAAGAGCCGCAGAGTGAAGCGGTTGCCCAGAGTTGAGTGTGAAATCAAAGACACCATATTTACCCATGCGAGAATCAATGATGACTCACCGATAAACATCCTCCAGACTTCTGTTTTTGACAAGCTCAGACTTAGACCAATCAGAAAGTCAAGAGAGATCGTTCAGTTGGCTGATCGATCTATCAAACGGTCGAGAGGAAACATATCAGTCATTGTTAATTTCCAAGGTGCTCTACTCCAGGTAGACTTCACGGTCATTGACATCGAGCATCGAGGAGAGTTTACCCAGTCTCCGATTATTCTCGAGAAGCCGTTCTTAGCCTTGGCTAAGGCGACTATAGATTGCGAGACTCGAAAATCGATTTTACAGCATTGGGAACGCTTCGACCTTAACCATTCTTTGACACACTCTACTCTAAGGTGACCCGCATATCCTCTGACAGTCGTGACCATCGAGAGGTAGATGAGTCCCACCACTCTGCTACACCTGAGAGACCGACTGTCCGGACGACCGTTGGTTCAGAGACTCCCCACACCTCCACTTCATCAACTGCTTGCACCACCACCATGACAGCTTCTAAGAAGGACTCACGATCAGAAGCTATCATTGAGTCGGACACGACCTTTGTGGATTGCCTTGATCATTTCGATGATCCGACACAAGAGCCCAATAATTCCAAGTCAACTGAGATCACTATCACTTTTTCGAGACACGTGCTGACCCTTCAGGAATATTCTAATCTATATGGTGACTCGTCTGATGAGGAACCCATGGTCAGCATCGCACCACATCTCGGACCTTCAAAGGAAACAACCAAGACTAAATTTACTCCACATAAAAACACGGTTGCTCCCTCTTCTAGTCGGCTATCTAGTGAGAGGAAGTCGAGAATTGATTCCTCGAGGTGTTCCCCCGAACCTCTCAAGGCACGTCCTTCTCATCTCCCTCTCAATGATTCAGGTTCTAGAAAACTGACTAAGAAAGTTTCCTTCAACATACCGGAGAAGGATTTTTCTGAGGAGTCCTCATCTAGTTTGGATAAGGTGATTTATATGAGTGAGCGCAGTTTGGCTGTTCTTAAGCTGCATCTAAGCAAGCAGCCGTGTGTCAACCCTCGTTGGACGATCCCTTCACCTCACTACTATTCATCTAAGGATAATTCCGACAGCAACACACCTGTACATTCCTTACCTCCTCGTTCACGCAAGAAGGTTCATCACAAACGTTCTTGACCCTTGTATATTCTCAGTCCTCCTTGTATATATTTTCTTTCCCTCCCTTCCCAGTGATTCGAATAACTTGCCCCGGCTCCATATCATTTCATATCATGGCTATACTTAGGGTTCGTTTGGTTGCAGGGTTGGGCAGGGTTGGGTTGGGTTGGATGGGCTGCGTGAATAGTAAACTGTGAGGAGGGGGTACCCCTGTGAATAGTAACCAATCCAATCCAACCTTGTCCAATCCTGCAACCAAACGAACCCTTAGGATGATCAGATCCTAAGTATAGGGGGAGAGTGACCCGAGTCTCTTCACCATTCGTTGTATATTCTCTAGATCTCATCGGTTCTCACACGCACTCATGTCCTATACTTATGCTAACCAGAGCCTAAGTATAGGGGGGACCAATGCCCGCCGTGTATATTCTCCTCCATTTCCCCTCTTGACCTCGTCCACCCCATTTTTGATCTTCTTTTACACTTAGGCTTCTAGAGCCTAGGTACAGGGGGGCATGACGACTTTTATACATTTTAGTTATTTAGCTCTCCTAGCTTATCACGAGCTATGTCTTTTTCCTCGCTTTCCATGCTCTGAGAACATAGCACACACTAAGTATAGGGGGCGTGTATATATTACATATATACTTTACACATAGCTCATACTTTTGCATATTTTCGCGTATTTTTATATATATTATGCAATAATTTCGGGTGGGTAAAAATTGAAAAAAAAATACTTGTATAGTATATTGTATAATACTTGTAAAACTTTTGTAAAAAATGGAAAAAATTGTAAAATACATGTATACTTGTATATTGTATAACACTTATATAATTTGTATAATGCTTATAAAATTCTTGTAAATCGTTGTAACATAGGAGGTTTACAAAAAACAAAACAAAACAAAAAAAACAAAATAAAAAATATAGGCTTCTTATTTACTCTTGCACATCATCTCTGCATCTAAAAAAAGAAAAGAAAAAGAAAAGAAAAAAAAGAGTCTTGCATTTCATTCATCTACATAGCATGCCATCTGCACCTCATCTGCATATATGGCGTATGCAATGTGAAAAGCTAATGGGTTCTGAACCAAGTTATGAATAGATGTCGAGGATGGATTTGATTTGACCTTAATCCACCTAATTTCAGAGGAACCTTATAGGAACCAGAGTTAAGATTTTTCAGGTCAAGTGACTTAATTCTTTGCGTCCGCAAGTCTATGTTCACATGTCATCTTGATTAGTCTAAGTAGAATATCTCGTGCACACGCATGATTCTTATAGACAGTGACCTAACTTGGATAAGCACTATGCACGTAGCTCTTCATTGATGAGGTGGTGAGGAATTAGAATCCTTTAGCTTGGAGTAGCACACGGGTGGAAACATCCGTCCTCCTCTAGGGATGGTAGTGCATCTCAACCTAGTCTGGTGGTGTTGACGTCTAAAGATGGGACGCTGTGGGTTGCAATAATGCTTCAAAAGAGGGATAGTCTACTGGATCAAGAGGAAAAACTCCAGATGTACATGCTGCACCTTGTATATAGTTCAAAAAAGATGAAGAAGAATAAGAAGAAGAAGAAAAAGAAAAAATGCAAGAACTCCAAAAAAATAGATAGGACAGATGAAAAATAAAATACCTGTTGGAGTATGTATATTAGTAAGAAGTATGCAGCTGGATGACTTGGCTATACTGGTCAGGCATCAAGGGATAGGTAGCTACACTGGCTACCGTCCATTCTTTTCCCCATCCCTCCTCTTGAGCTGGTCGCACTTGAACTTAGAAGGGAATACCCCGCTCCTCGAGGAAAGAGTTACCGGACCGGGGAATTAGAGATCCCTTGTTAGATGAGGCTGCTTCTTAGCCATTTCTGATGTGGAGAGCTATTTTACACTTACACAGTACAAGTAAGAATCATAGTCATCAGAAATTTGCATTTGAGGATTTGTTCTAACCTGACTGTTGAGGCGTCTTGAATAGAAGACTTGTGGAACTTAAAGTCTGTTAGGTCTTAAGTGCAGATCCCAATAAGGTTCTGCCATACAATTAATCCAAAGGTTGAGTCAAGCTCCATTTCCAACTTTTATTCATGACCTTGGTAAGGAACTTAATCTCATTTCACTTTTGCATTTCACTTTAGTTGTTCGGGGACGAGCAAGGTTTAAGTATAGGGGGTCGATGAATCCGTGATTCATCACTATAAAAGTTGAAAATAAAGCTTTGTTCCTGAGTCATTAGATGCATATTTCCACTTATATTGCATAATTAGCATTCATGCATGCATAAATAATATCTGCATTTTAACATTCATATTTGCATTAAATAAGAAGCCAAATTCACTTGTAAATATTCACCATATTTCACCTATTTATATATATCTTATACTAAATCCAAATCCAATAAAACCAACTCTATAGTATATACATTACTAACATCAATAAAGGAAAAATATCAAAAACATACTACTTGTAAAATTGACCAATAAAAGCCAAGTCCAAGTTTGAAACTAGGAGCCTTAAAATGCGCGTATCTCTCTCATACAGTGTCCGATTTAGGTTTACTTACTTTGAAGTAACATTCAGAGACCTTCAAAACAAGACCAATTTCATTAAAATCGGAGCTCATATGCAAAACTTGGGTTTTGGGCACCTATTGTATATTGTACATACTAACCAAAATGCCCTTGCATTTTATCCTTTTATTTCCTTAATTATTAAAAATCCAAAAAATAGATTAATTGTAAATATTTCATTCATATTTTTTCTAACTTCATTTTTATTTTTCTCGAATTTAAAAATGACAAAAAAATTACAAAAGATAAAATGTGGTATTTTATATCTATAAGGTACCACCCAAAAATATATTTTGTACAGATGGCTTCTTTTGATTTTTGGCCCTTCAGGAAAGTTGTAGATCTCGTCGAGACGAGCAACCTTTGTGTTGATACTTTTTGATTTAAGCCATTTTGTTATTTCTTTTTTTATTTTTCTTTACATTTAATTTTTGAATTTTCTGGGAGCGACACATGGCCGTTCCTGTTGCCGCCATGTGTCACCCCATTTTTTATTATTTTCAAATTTTATTTTATTAGTTTTATTATTTATTTATTTTAATTAAATATTTATTTACATTTATTTATTTATGTTTATTTATTTTATTTTAATATTTTCTTTTACCTTTATTTTCTCTTTTATTTTTAGTAGCCTACTTATATTATTTTATTATTTTATCTATTTTATTTTTTCCCTTTTACTTCTTCTCCTTTATTTGCCTTCCACTCCAAGCCACCATTTTCTCCACTTCCTCCACCGTTTTCTCCACTTTCTCCATCTCTTTTCCAACTTCCTCATCCTCTTTATATTCACATCTCCTCCATCATTTTTTATCCGCCATTCTACGAGTGAGAGAGGTTTGAGCCCCGTTTAAGCCGTGAGGTGATACCCCCCTAGACGTTGAGCGACGACAACCCGCAGGCGAGATCCGCGGTTAATCTCCGCGTAGTGAGCTACCAGCCAAGCTCACATAGCTTCTCTGATTTTTGATCGCCAAATCGGATCGAGGCCACGACGACCGGAGGCTGTACTCCATTGCTCCTCCAGAATCCGTCGATTCTCACATGTAAGCATTCTATCTTCATCTTTCCATTTATTTTATGTAGCAAATTTTTTCTTGTTGATTCATATCACGATCACCATCAACAATCACCACCACCACCTCATAATCACATCATTTTTTTCATTTCTATATCATTATCATCACCACTTTCTAACCATAAAAAAACCAACATCATCATCCCCTCTTTATTCCTGCATGTTTATTTTCTGACATTAAAAATATATACAACACAAAAATGCAAAAAAGGTGCAGGTTTCATGAGTCGCCCGTTCCACTGTGTGCCGGTGACTCCCCGTTAGCAACAGCTCTCGCCATCTGCACGTCGCCTCGCATTTGCACTCTTCAGCAACCGGCAGCCTCGACCGCCAGCCGCCCACCTGCTGCTGCAGCCTGCCCTCCTTCCGCACCTGTAGCTCACTGCCAACCCAGGAGCCGCCCAATGGCGGCCGCCTGTCCTCCTTCTCCAACTGAGCATCGCCACCCTTCCAGCTCGTGGCCACGGGCCACCACCAACCCTGACCTCCAGCCGCCCACCTGCGGCTGCGGCCATCCCACTCGTCCAGGCCGCCTCGCCAACCGTCGAGCACCGCTCTCTTCCATGAAGAATTGGTGCCGCCGTCCGCTCCCCTCCATGCAGGCGGTAGTGCCTCCCGCTCCACCTCCACGCGCCTCCAGACTGTGCGTGGCTACCACTTCGCCAGCGGGCGTGCGACCCCGCTCCGCCTCGCGCCGCCCCGCCCTCTCCGTGCCGGCGCCGTCGCGCGCGGATGCTCGCCACGCCGCCACACCGCGCTGCTCCCACACGCATGCATGATGCCCTCGCCGCCGGTGCCGCCCCTCCAGGTTGCCTCCTCCGCGGCCCGCGCCTCCGGCGCTGCCCGCACGCGCCCCCTGTCCGCCGTTTTGCCCTAGCGTGGGGGTGAAGAAGGTCCATTTTCTTCTTTTATATAGTGTGAAAATTGTATTTTCTTCGTTTTAAGTTTTGAAATTATAAGAGTGCCCATGTGCACATTTTATGTTTGTTTCTTTCATTTCTGTCTTGCGAAGACTCCCCTACCATTAAGCATTAATTTGGACATTAGTTTTGCATCAATTTTTAATAAAAAAAATTAGCATTCTATAGAGCATCTAATCTTTATCTTCTGGATATTTATTTACATTTTGTTACTATTAGTTTATTTATTAAAAATCAAAGATTGAAATTGAGTATATTTTGCCCATTTAAGCTATGAAATTCGTACAGACATATTTCTTGCTCTAAAAATTGTTAAAAAATGCATATAATGCTCTAAATGCTCTTTAATTACTATCCAAGTTTCATTGAAATTGGAGTTTTCTTGTGCATAAAATAAATTCTAGAGTGATTTATGTAATTGATTAATAATTAAATCTACGAATAAGATTTTTGAGAAATTTCAATTCTTCTGGATTCATGATTAAAATATCTATTTGAGATAATAGCTCTCTGGATAATTTGTTTTCGTGGATTAATTAGGAATTAAATACTCACAATCACTCTATTTTCAGTAAAAAAATTCATAAAAAATCATAAAGAGTCAGAAAAATTCAAAAAAAATAGTGTAACTTTCTGGGAAATCCGCACAGATAGGATCGCATACTCGGTCACCCAATGCCATGGAGGGTCCCACTCCAGTATCTGCTTCGATTCATGCAGCAACTATGGTAACGGCTGGCGTTTTCATGATAGCAATGTGCTCCCCTTTATTTGAATACCCACCCATGACTTTGATTGTTATTACTTCTACAGGATCCCTGACGTCATTCCTTGCGGCAACCACTGGAATATTACAGAACGATCTAAAGAGGGTCATAGCTCTTTCATCATGTTTATCTTTCAGTAAATTTTTCATAATTGTTGCATATCATTTACACAAAAAATTGCATAAAAGCCCGAAAAAGTTCGTATTTTCATTTGTGCATTTTAAATCCAAAAAATCCAAAAAAATCCATTTTGCATTAATCATTGGATTAGGTGTACAGGAAAAAAAACAATTTGGTCAATTGGGTCTAATTTCAGATTAACATTATTTTTGGCTAAGTTGTTGATTTTCTTAATAACCTAGTTCATCCGCATCAGTGCATCTGCATTTTTTATTGCATTAAAAAAATACCAAGAAAAATCCACTTGGAAAACCACAATCTAATTCATCTAATCTGATCCCGAGTTGTTCCTTTGCCTCCTTGAGTCGACCCTGGGGCTTGTCCAGGTTAAACAAACATAAAACCGCACTTAATTTCATTCGATGATTCATCGATCCGTGTGGTTTTTTTTTATCGATTCGGATTTATCTGACTGCAACGAAATCATTAATTCGATAACATTAAAAGGGTATATCCCGGAACTATCAGGCACCCACCCGGAGCCAGAGATGAGGTATATCAATCCTGCTCCACACTATTTTTAAAATTCTTTCCTAACTACTTCCTTGAGATTTGAATTAAGTCTCCTTTGAAATTCATGGGAAGATCTAGCATTCTCCTCAACATTAATGTGGTGAGGGCAATGATTAATATCCACCATATTCGACACTGACCATCTTATAACCTTATGATTCTTCTCTAACACTTCTAACAACCTAGACTCTCGTTCTACAATCATCTCAGAACTAATGATAATAGGAATCTATTCTTAGGTCTCATGAGAAAGGAATAATTGAGTGTATGAGGTAGCAACTTCAGCTCTAACAAGGAAGTACCGTTAAGCAAATCCGGTTGAACTGTCAATCAATATGGTTCCGTGTTGCATGAAGGTGGTGCTAAATCTGTATTGTTGGCCACCAACTGTACTGAACATGGAGTCAGATTGCCAAAGTAATGCGGTGATTCAGCCAAAGCCAGATCTAACTCTGAATTTAACTCCTTTAATTGTTCCTTAGAACCAGGAACTGATAGATCTACAAAGATATTTGAGTGATAAAAGGAATAGATATATGATTTATCTCTCAAGAAACCTGGCAAAACCTCGCAATTTGCACAATGTACATTGTCCTCTCCAGATTAGAGGGTTTCGCTCAGTCATGTTAGTTTCTGTTTCCACACCCCAGTTGTGCTAACAAGTATGCAATCTGCTTCAGAAGATGAAGATAAATGTGTACTTGACTATGAGTCAGGTCGATACCCTTTCATTTTCTTCATGTGGAGTTCCATTTCTCCACCCGGAGAATAAAACTTCATCATCTCAATTTGATAGCCAAATGGAGCTCCAGCGGTCCTAAGGAAAGGTTGCCCAAGGATGATATGTGAGTCTGATAAACACGAAATTCGATGTGGTCAAAATTGGTGTCTCACACAAGGCGGAGACGACCGTTGCTGTGGCGACTCACAAGTGAATCTCGTATTTAATCAACAATTAACCCACACTAAAGATCAATAAATTAGAAATAATGTGGAGTTAAAATTTATTTTTAACTCTGCACAAATGGTGTATAGTGACAAGTATGCAGAGAGTTCGAACACAGGGAGCAAAAATGGTAATTCACAAAAGTGTGCACAAGTGTGTGTGTGTGTGGCAAGTGTCTACACTAAGCAATCAAGCAAATAAGTTTTTGTAGGTTTTTAATTTTTAATTTTTTTATTTTAATTTAATTTTTAATTTTGTATTTTGAATTTTGATTTTCTAATTTTAATAGTTTTATATTTTATATTTTTTTCTTTTCAATATTGGAAAATAAAGACAAAGCAATAAAAGGCTAGATAAAGTATTTATAAAAGTATGTAAAAATAACCAAAAATTCAAAAATAAAATGTTTTTGATATTTTTAGGATTTTTTACTGTTTTTGTGATTTTTGGGGATTTTTCAAAGTGTTTTTGGTATTTTTAAAGACTGAAATAAAGTAAAATAGTGAAATAAGTGCTGGCTGTGAATAAAATGCAAATTAAAATTAGCAAACAGCAACCAAAATTTTTCACACTAATTTTCAAATAAAAAGAATAAAATAGAGAATAAACAGGACCTGAGTTTATATTTTTTGGATCTTTCTTTGATTTTATATCTTTGTCTGAAGTTTTTGAGTCTTTTTAAATTTTTAGTGTTTTTCTTTTGAGATTTTTAATGATTTTTGGACTGACACTAAAATATGATATAATAGACACTAGTTAATTTTTTTGGAATTTTTCGAAGTGTTTTAATATTTTTTTGGTATTTTCTAAGCTAGATAGTAGAGAAAAAGCATGTTTTTGATTTTTAATAAATATAAAAATAAAATAAAATCAAAAACTAAAATATTGGCGTGAAAGCACAAGTTAACAGGAGCTAAACCCTATTTTTGTGGAATTTTTGGACTTAAAATGATGGGTTAAATAATTAGAACAAGCATCCAAATGTTAAACAGGCCTGGTAGGGGCATGCATGCAATTTCCAGAATATCCAGGGGGCTAGTTGCAAAATTTCCACAAAGTTTTCAACGTAATAGAATAGTTCCTGGAGTGAATGACAAATGCTAAACCCGCAAGGGTAGACCTGCAAAATTGCCAAGGTCACGCGCTCTGTGCACGTGACCTGGCAAGGACCTATTTGCAATATCACAAAGTCCGGGGGGCTTAACGCAAATTACCCGAAAAATATAAAACGTAATAAAACATTTACTGGATTAAACGCTAAAACCCAAGACTATAAGGGCCTTGTCCACAAAATGTCCACGCGCACGTGCCACGCACGTGCGCTAGGCTGGCAAGGGTTAAAGTACAAATAAGAAAAATGCAGGGGGTGTTTAGCAAAATTTAGATCGAACGAGGCCGATCGAACGACCTGGAGGGATCGACGAAGAACCGGGATGAACTCGCCGCTAGGCGAGTTTCCCAGGTCTAGATCTTCCGCCTCCGCCGCGAGTTGACGCTCCAAAATGCCTCGGAGGCTTCCTGGGAGATCCCTGCTTCGACTGGGGGCCTCAAAAAGACCGGAGGAGCTCCGGTGTTCACCGGAGAGCGAGGAGGACCAGAGGTCCTCCAGGTATCACCGGTGGACGAGCAAAATGCCCTCAGTCACGTGTGAAGTCTCGAATACCTGCAAAAAGGGTTAGGGAGGTCGAGGGCAAAGTGCCTCGACCTCGGGTGGCTTTCGACGGGGTGCGACAGACGATATGGGGGCTCGCCGGAGTTGCGCTCCGGCGAGGTGAGAGATGAATGATCAGATGGGCGAATCGACGAGGGAAAATGCTCGGGATGATGTTAAGGATACGACGAATGCTAAGGGGATAAAAAGATATGAAGACCGCCCTCGATGGCCTGGGTGCCAGAGGGTGGTTACCTCGACGGCGAAGCTTCACCGGAGGTTGGAACGCGCGACGATCCGGGTGCTCTCCCGCCGCTTGGAGGCTTGGGGCTCGAAGCTGTCACCTCCGGGCTCCTCTTGCTCGACCAAGGGGGGTGGATCAGTGAGTATTCGCGGTTCAAATTCGAATCGAGCTTCAGGATTTTCTTAAGTAGGGTTGACGGTCGTGGGGGAGAGACCGAGGTGTGGTGGTTGATTCAACGCTCGAAAACCCAGACAATCATCTGGGCGAGCATGAGAGATGATAGCAGATCAAGGTTGCAGAAGGTTGGATCACCAGAAGATGAAAGACCTGGCCTCGAAAAATCCACAAAAGTGGGTCAAAAACGATGCCAGGCAGAGCTACAGGACCTAGGGTCACCTAGTTGACCGGAGTCAACTAGGGTTTGTGCCTGGTTGGTCCACGTGGACCAACCAGGAAAAACCATGATTAATCTTTTATTAATTCATTTAAAAATAGAAAACAATCGAATTAAATTATGATTATTTAATAAAAAATATTTGTTATTTTATGTAGTATTTTATTATGATTTTTAATTATTTTTATGAGTTATATTTTTACAAGTTACCTTTTTAACCCTATATAGGTATAATACCTATGTATTTAAGTATTTGATTTTTATTTCCTGGATTTCAATTTTATTATTTGTATTTATTATTTTCTAAAATTATAAGATACTTTTATGTACACAAATATATTTTTAGTTTATTTTTCTGATTTATTTTGTATATTAAATAAAATATAAGAGTGTTTTGTATAGGTATATGTATAGGCAGTATACCTATGTATTCTTTATACAAGTATTTTTATTTTGTATTTTCTTTGCATTTTTATTCTAATTTTAATGCACATATATATCATAAGTAATATTTACATAATTATAAAAATATAAAAATACAAAAAATAATGAATAAATAATAAATTGAATATTTTAATCTGTACAAGTATACAAGGTGGGTCCAAAACTCAACTTTCAAACCGTAGCTCTGCCAAATGCGAAACCACCACCTTTGGATAGATTATTTTATTCTATATACAATTAAAGGTGAGTATGTTGCATTTGGAGTTGTCAGGTGTGAGATACGGGTCTGGGAAGTTGGGATTCTGGATTCTTATTCAGATCATAACTTTTTATCTATACATTATTTTTCAGTGAAATCAATTTTGTATTTTTCTTTATAAAATTATCTACAACTTTCATGTACAAAGTTTCTTTATTTGATGTATAAAAAGTGGAACCAAAAATAGGTCCCAAAATGAATAAAGAATGAACAGGAAGTATAGGTATTGTGCACTGTATTTTGACCTTATCTCTCCCTACTTTATTCCTTGTCGACCTATTCATCAAGATGCCTAGGTCTCGGGGTTTCAGGTCATAAAATATTTACAATATTTTATTCTTTTTCTTTTCTTTATTTATTCTATAATTTTGGCTTTAATTACAGTATTTTATACACTATGTAGATGCACATGCATGAATGCTAAGATGCTGATATTAATGCGATTTACAGGCATTTGCTAGGGTTTTTGGTGCCAAAATGATAGAATAAAGATGACGAAATGTGGATTCATCATCCCCCTATACTTTACCTTTGCTAGTCCCTAGCAAACACTTATGCAATAACTGCAAAAAGAGAAGGAAAGAAAAGAAAAAGAAAAACTTGGATTTTATCTGATTATTAAACTTGTCTTCACAAAATCAAAGTTTGGAGCTTAAGTCGGACCTTTGGAATTTTAGTGCGTGCGGAACCTTAGTGAGAACCGTGTTTGAAATCTAACAGTCCTCGAGAATCCCAAAACTCTGTCCAAGTCTCCTCAATAGCCAGGTCAGAAATACTTCAACTCATACGCAAACTCTTACGACTATGATTCTGACTTGTACAGTGTAAGTGATGGTGGCTCTCCCCAACTAGAATGACAAAGAAACTGACTTCTCCAGTATGACAACCCAATGATTCCCCAATCCAGCAACTCCATCCTCGAGGAGCGGGGTATTCCCTTCTAAGTTCAAGTGGCAACCAGCTCAAAAGGAGGGGGTGAAGAGAAGAATGGACGGTAGCCAGTGTAGCTACCTATCCTGGGATGCAAGACCAGTGTAGTCAAGTCATCCTGCTGCAGGCTCACATGATATGACTTTGGAATTCAAGCTTGCTTATTGACTTTACAACATACTTGCAGGCTTTTTATTTTTGTACATGCCTGAAACTTTTTTTTTTGAATACTAAATACAACAGCATTTACATAAGGAGTTTTTCCTCTTGAGCCAGTAGACTATCCCTCTTTTGAAGCTTTATCGCAACCCACAGCCTCCTGTCTTTAGACTTCCTAATCACTGGACGGGTTGGGGTGCACTTCCCTCCCTAGAGGAGGACAAGTGTTTCCACTTGTGTGAGTCTCATACCGGCAAATCCAATCCCCTCACCACTCCAACTGAGTTGAGCCATGTGAAATGTGCAGGTGTCCAAGTTAGGTCATTATCAACAAGAATCGTGCGTGTGCTCCGAAATACTCTACTTAGGCAGTCAAGAATCCATTGAACCAAGTCTCGTGATCCTCAAAGAATTATGTTAAGTAGACCTGAAGTACCTCAAACCCAGTTCCTATAAGATTCCTGTTATTAGGTAGATTTTAAGGTCCAATCAAGCTCCAATCTCCGGATTTTACTTAGACTTGTTCAACTATCAAACTCAATCCGAAAGATGCTGATGCTATGCAATGCAGAAAATATTTTTGTGATGCAATTTTCAAAGATTTTGAACTTTGTATGGATTTTTGGAAATATGATGCATGCATATGCAGATGCATTTTTTTTGTAATTTTCAAAAAGATTTTTCAAATGTTTTTGGATTTTAATTTTGCAAATGTTTTTGGGATTTTTGAAAAGAAAAAGTTTTTGGCTGAAATCTAGGTTAAAACTATGTACACGGGAGTGCTTCTTCATATATACAAGAAGTGGATTTTCAGAATTTACAGGGTAGGTGGTCAATTTTATACATATAGTGAATTTTGGTGTAATGTCAGTATTCCTCAAACTTATTTGACACAAGCTTTTCACACAAATTTTTGAAAACTATAGTCCAAAATAATTTTTACAAACATTTTTGCAAACAAGTACACACATTTGAAAATCATTTTGCTAAGGCTTTCAAAACAGTATATATAGGTTTTTCAAACATTTTTGCAACCATTTTTCAAACCATTTGCTAATCATTTTTCAAACATTTTATTTCACACAAAGAGAAGAAATTTTACAATCCACACATTTTACACAGGTTGAAAACATGTAACAAAATATTTTCAAAATAGTTTTCAATAGATGTTCACAAAGATTTTCAAACTATTTTTCAAACATTTTGCAAAAAACATTTTCACCTGATTTATTAATTAGTAAATACAAAAAGAGTTTGAGGAATAACCACATCTTTTTATTAAGGATTTTTATTGAATTTTAAAGAATAATTAGCCATATTATTAGGAAAATACGAAAGTACGAGTTATGGCTAAAGTATATACACAGTATATACGACCCCCCTATACTTAGCTTGAGCTATGTCCTCATAGATCGGAGAGAAAAGAGAAGACATAACTCGGACTAAGTATAGACAAGTCTAAAGAATAAATAAATAAATAACAGAATGGATGAACAAACGAATGAGAAGTTGACCGTCCCCCCTATACTTAGGATCAAATAATCCTAAGTATAGCAGACTGTACACAACGCAGGGAGGGTCAAGGGTGGGAATGAACAGATCGTACTCAGATTGTCTCCCCCTATACTTAGGGTAAGATATCCCTAAGTATAGACAAGAAGAGGAGACAATGGAGGGGATTGAAATGAAAATGACAGAACTCGGGGTGCACGCCCCCCTATACTTAGGACAAAGTACGTCCTAAGTATGGAAAACTGTCTACAAGGGCGGCACCTTTTTGATAGATAAAGAAGATAGAGATGGAAAAGAAGAAAAGAAGAAAATGCATCAACAGATGAAATCGTGATATGAACAGATGGATCTGTACAACGAAAGATGGAATTGATCACCGTGTATGAGATGCAGATGATGTGAGTCAAAGAGTACATCTCATACCAGAAGAATGGGGGCAACGTCAATGGTCGGCGGATCATGATCAAGATATAGTTTCAGGCGTTGACCATTGATGCGGAAGGTAGAGGAAGATGACGGTTCGGATATGTCGATGCTGCCATTGTCATGTACCTTCCTGACCATATACGGACCTTTCCACTTGCTCTGCAATTTTCCTGGGAATAATTTCAGCCTGGAATCAAACAACCATACTCTCTGATCTGGCTCAAACTGTTTATGGCTGATATGCGAATCGTGCCATGTCTTCACTTTCTCCTTGTACTGTAGGCTGTTCGAAAAGGCTGTGTCTCTAAGTTCTTCCAGGGCTGCCAGTTCTGCTCTTCTCTGGTCTCCTATACTCTCGGGATCCAAAAGCAACTCAGTGACTGCCCAAAAAGATTTGTGCTTGATTTCCACTGGCAAATGGCACGGCTTGTCATAGACGAGACGAAAGGGAGATGTCCCCAATGGATTCTTGAAAGAAGTCTGATAAGCCCACAAGACCGAGTCCAAAAGCTGTGACCAATCCTTTCGGTCTGGGCGGACAACTTTCTGCAAGATAGTCTTTATCTCCCGATTCGATACTTCGGCAAGACCATTAGTCTGAGGGTGATATGGAGTGGCAACCCGATGATCAATGCCGAACTCGTCTGCAAGGGCCCTGACTTTGTCATTGATGAAATGAGACCCCCCGTCTGAAATCAAGACTCTAGGTACCCCGAACCGTGAAATGATATTTTTCCTCAAAAATTTGCATATGGTTTTAGCATCTGCGGCTCGGGCGGGGATGGCCTCAACCCATCGGCTGACATAATCCACAGCGAGCAAAATATGCTCGAATCCCTGACTCTTAGGAAATGGGCCCATGAAATCAATCCCCCATGCATCAAAAACCTCACAGAAGTGAATGGGTTGCATGGGCATCATGTCTCTCTGTCCGCAGGTTCCCATTTTCTGACAGTCAGTACATCTCTTCACGAACTCATCAGAATCCTTGAAGAGAGTAGGCCACCATAGGCCGGATTGAAGCACCTTCTGTGCTGTTCTTTTTCCAGAATGATGTCCTCCTGCCTCAAGATTGTGGCAGTATGTGAGGACGCTATGATGCTCTTCTTGAGGAATGCACCTCCTCCAGATACTGTCCCCTCCTTCATGATAAAGGACGGGATCCTCCCAATGGTAAAATTTGGCCTTTGCCAGGAAGGTCTCAAGTTTCTGCCTGGGCCAACCTTGTGGAACCGTCTTGGCTACAAGATAGTTCACAATGTTAGCATACCACGGGAGTGAGGTGACAACCAAGATCACCTCATCTGGGAATGTCTCTGTGATAGGTGCGCTGGGCTCAGATTCTTCAAGATTCTCCAATCTGGAGAGATGATCCGCCACCACATTCTTGACTCCAGGCTTGTCCTTAATCTCAATATCAAATTCCTGGAGTAGAAGGATCCATCTGGTGAGACGTGCTTTGGCATCCTTCTTAGACATTAGGTACTGGATGGCGGTGTGATCAGTGTAGATGGTTACTCTAGATCCGAGAATGTAAGATCGATACTTATCAAGAGCAAAAACTACGACCAGCATCTCTTTCTCAGTCACAGTGTAATTCCGCTGCGTGGCATCCAAAGTCCGCCTGGCGTAGTGAATGGCAAAAGGTAAACCATCCCTCCTCTGTCCAAGCACAGCCCCAACGGCAAAATCTGAAGCATCCGTCATGATCTCGAATGGGAGAGACCAATCGGGTGGCTGAAGGACAGGAGCTGAAACAACCATATTTTTGAGAGTTTCAAAAGATTCAAGACACTTATCATTGACAATAAACTCGGTGTCTTTTGTCAGCAAGTCAGTGAGCAGTCGGGCAATTCAACTGAAGTCCTGAATGAACCGTCGGTAGAAACCGACATGCCCCAGAAAAGACCGTAACTGACGCAGGTTGGACGGCGGATTGAGTTTTCTGATGATATCCACCTTGGCCGGATCGACCTCCATGCCCCTGTTGGAGACGATATGACCAAGGACCGTCCCTTGAGTCATCATGAAATGACTCTTCTCCCAGGATAAAACAAGGTTGACCTCAATGCAGCGCTTGAGCACACGGTCTAGGCAGTCAAGACAAGCATCGAACCCGTCGCCATAGACCGAGAAGTCGTCCATGAAGACCTCTAAACAGTCACCCACCATGTCCGAGAAGATGGACAACATGCACCTTTGGAATGTCGCCGGAGCGTTACATAGACCAAAGGGCATCCGTCTGAAAGCATACGTCCCAAACGGACAGGTGAATGTCGTTTTCTCCTGGTCTTCGGGCGCAATGGCCACTTGATTGTATCCAGAGTACCCGTCAAGAAAACAATAATGACTCTTCCCAGCTAGCTGCTCGATAATCTGATCAATGAATGGTAGCGGGAAGTGATCCTTCTTGGTGGCCTCATTCAATCGTCTGTAGTCCACACAGACCCTCCAAGAAGTTGGTACTCTGGTAGCGATCTCCTCTCCAGACTCATTGACAACTGTAGTGATACCCGTCTTCTTGGGTACCACATGTAAAGGACTTACCCATTTGGAGTCGGAGATGGGATAGATGAAATCGGCGCTCCACCACTTTGAAATTTCTTTCATGACTACGTCTCGAAGATTTGGGTTCAGCCGTCGTTGGAACTCATGCGACGGCTTAGCGTTATCCTCAAGATAGATGTGGTGAGAGCAAAGATTTGGGCTCAACCCCTGGAGATCAGCTATACTCCACCCGATTGCCTTAGGGTTCCTTTCAAGAACCTCCATCAGACGAGATTCTTGTTCTCCAGTCAAATCTGCTGAGATAATGACTGGGTACATTTCTGGCTCACCCGCGAGGAATCTGTATGTCATCGACTGCGACAGAGGTTTCCGTTCTGGACAACTGGGAGGTGGCAGATCTGGCTTCTGATATGTCTGTGTAAATGCTACCAGGTCTGCATGAGAGAACTCTCGCTCTGCATGAATTTCTGACGAAGGGCGGCCTGCTGAATCATCAATAAACTGCACTGGCTCGCACTCTGTCATGGCTGTTGGCTCAGAAGGAATCAGATAAGGTAAATAATCATCAAAGTCATCCCAGTCAATGTCTGAATCCGAGGGATCAGAAGAAGATGAACATGATTGAAATTCCTCAGCACCACTCATCACAACACTGTCAGCTTCAGATATATCCTCATCCAGGGCTGTGCTTTCCCGGCTCTCGACTGTCATGAGCTTGAGATATAGTGAATCTGTAGGCAAGGCGAGAGTCGGTGCTACGGGGTCTTTCCAGTTGGATTCATCATCAGTCATCTCAAAATCACAACCCCTGGTGGATGTCTAGCTCTTCCTCTGTTATCTGCTCGGCTTTGCTGGATTGCTCTGAGCATGCCAACTCTCTGGCTCTGGTTTCCTCGATCGTCTCTATTTGTATGGTTTCGCCCTCTACGCGAAAGCATACCTTCCCACTATCATGGTCGGTCACTGCCTTAGCTGTGGCCAAGAATGGACGTCCGAGAATGATGGGGGCATCGGTTACCGACTCAGGGATCTCCATGTCCAACACAACGAAGTCCACAGGGAATTTCAGGCCCTGAATGGTAACGACCACGTCTTTCAATAACCCCTTTGGCCTCTTAGTCGACCTATCAGCAAACTGAAGGACTGTCCTGCTCCTATGAAGAGGACCAAACTCGAATTGGTCGAGTAAGGCTGCCGGAAGAAGGTTAATCGAAGAGCCGCTGTCTAATAGAGTACGATCAAACTGCTGCTCCTGAATCTCGCATCTGACATAGGGAGCTCCTGCATCTGGTCGCTTAGCTGGCAGCTTGTTCTTGATGGTGCAGCAAGTGGACTGAGTGAGCACATGGATTTGATCTCTGTGATTCCTCCTCTTCCTGCGGACGGTAGTTGATAACGCTCCCGCACCCTTAGTTAATTCGGGCAAATTAATGGTCCAAATCAATTTTAAGTGTTCGTTGCAGTCGGATACGAGAGGTTGATCAAAAACCACTTAAGTCAGATTTTAGTCAAATTTTAAGCGGTGATATTTTTTTACTTGGTGGAGTCCAAGGTCGATCTCAGGGAGGCAACTGTCTCCTTAGGTGAATTACAGCAATTTACAAGTGTTGATATTCGAGGGACAATTTTTTTGGTCTTTTTATTTTTTTATGCAGACATAAGCAGACAAATCTTAGCCAATTTAACTTTAAATTTAATTGGTGTATCAAACTAAGTCCAAAAATAATGAAAATTGGCCAGATGGTTATTTATGATGAAAATGACCTACACTAATTTTTTTGGAATTTTTCGACTCAAAATAAATTTTTTGTGAATTAAATAAACAGACAGAGTGATTTTCAGTTTTTAATTTTTAATAAATATCAAATCACAATTTTTCCAAGAACTAAAATTATCCTAGGAAGGTCTAATGATCAAGGACCTAGGAAAATTAACAGATCTAAAATTCACTGTGAAATGAATTAATTAAAATTAATTAAAGAAAATCACTAAACTATTTATTCAGGCCTCGTTATGCGTGCAAATGATGTGAAATTTTTATGGAGTGTTGAAAATAGTGTCCTTAAGCTACTGTGAATTTTTGGTGATTTTTGAAGGTACTGATATTTAATTAAAAATCAAAAGGCATCACTGGGCAAATATGACACAAATAAGCCAATTAATTTATTAATAATTCAAGCAAACCAACAAAAATCAAACACGTGTACTAACAGGTAGAGGACAAGATTCTCAACGACATGCAATTTTTAGAATTTCAAAATGATGAAAAATGCATGCTATGGACACGTGCAAACACAAGGGTATAAATGCAACACTGGAAAATAAAATTTCAATAAGTAAACATGCTGACAAGGACTAAAATGCAATTACCGATACTATGCAGGACTTCTATGCAATTGTTCCACAAGACACGTGCTCCTCACGTGGTGTCTGCTTCACAGGGACCTTTTCGCAATTTGTGAAAGCTCCAGGGGTGTCGGTGCAAATAACCCAGGTCGCACGTGCTCCTCACGTGGGGCGACCTAGGTTCGGAGGCGTCGGAGGCTCGGAGGGAGGCTCGGGCCTTCTGGAGGTTCGGCCCAGCCTCGGTGCAGCTTCGGGTTACCCGAGCCTAGGCTTGGAGGCCGAGGCTCGGATAGGGCGACGTGGCGGCCTGAAGGCCCTTGGATCAAGATGGACCCAAGGGGTGTCGGTGAAGACGCGTGGCTCGATCAAGATACGTCAGATCTGGGATGATCTGACGGCTCCTGTCTTCTCTCAATGTTGATGACGCGGCGGGCTGATCACCGTTAGATCCTGGGCGATCCAACGGTGCTGGTGAGGCGCGGCTGAGTGGCACGTGGCTCGAAATCAACCATTCGATCAAACTGATCGAACGGCAGCTGGGCTTCTCCTTCAACGGGCCTCCGCCGCCTGCGGAGGAGATGGCTGTGCTCCGACGACGGCGCTGTAGCTCCGCCCGTTCCTCCTGAAGCCGATGAAGCTCTCCGAGGTGTCGGAGATATCCCAGTAGGAGCGTGGCGATGCGGCGAAGGCACTGATGGTCCCAGGATCCCTGGAGGATGGCTGGAGCTCTGTGTCGATGAAGCTCGAGGAGAGCTCCGGCGAGGCTCCGGCCAATGATGAAAGTATCACCTGCAAGCGTTAAATGTAGAGCCGGAGCTCGTGCGTGCGTTTGTGGAGAAGTGGTGTTGGTTGGCGAGGCCTAAGGAGACGTGAGGTGGTCGGGGGACGTTGCTCCGGCCAAGTGGCGGAGCTGGAGATCGATGGACGGTGGAGTGGAGCGTCTGGCGATGCGGAGGGGTCAGCGAAGATGAGAGCTCTGACGCGGAGCTCGTCGGCGTGAAGGCGAGGCGTGAAGATGATCGTGGACAGAGAATAAAATCGGAGAAGATGAAGGGAAAAGAAGAAAATGATCGGAGGAGGAATGGAGGTGATTACCTGGGGATTGGGGCTCAGTTTTGAGCTCCAGGTCGTCGCTCAAGAGGTCGGTAAAGCCCCGAGCTCTAGCAGCTGCTCGGAGGAGTGGCTGCGACACGGCGGTGGCACCGTGGATCTCGCCGGAGAAGAAGGGCTGTCTTCGCTCAAGGATTCACTCAATTCCTGTCACAAATCGAAGGTTCCGAGCTCTAGGTTCCTCTCTGGAGTGACGGATGCGGATGAAGGTGGCCGGAGGGGGGGTATTTAAAGGGTGAAGGTGACGGCTGGAATGGGTGAGTGGCGAAGTTCATGGAGGTAGTGGAGCATCTATGGTGGAAGTGGTGACGAGTGGGGTGGCTGGCGAGGATGAGGGACGAGTGGCGATGAACGTGGAGGTGATGGTGGTCGAAGACGGTGGCTAGAGGGCGGCCAAGAATAGGAAGGGGCAGCCCCTCCCGCAAGGCGGAGATCGTGGGAGAGAGGGGATACCCGAGGTAGGAGACGAAGTCTCCACCGTTGGATCTTGTGATCCAACGGTGGGGATCGAAGCGAGATGGAGCGGCTATGATTAGATCCTGGAATGCCCAGATGAAGGGCTATGAGGGGGCCACGTGGCGCGTTGTGGGCGAGGCGCTAATGGATGGCCCAGATGAAAGGGTGGAGTCGATCTGAGGGTCGAGACCCGCTGGAAGATGGGCGGCTGTGATGAGAGGATCGGGGGCGCGATCGAGCGGCGTAGATGCCGCCACGTGGCTCGCTGAGGGCGCGGCGCTAAGGGACGGTGGAGATGAGATGTGGGCTTTGATCCTACGGTCTATGTGAATGGCGTATGTGGCAGCGGCTAGGCCGTTGGATCAGGATGGCCATCCAACGGCGGAGGACGAAGGCGGATCAGACAAAGGGCAGCGGGCCGCGTGGCGCAATCAGAGGGCGCCACGTGGCCTGCTGTGAATGGCTGGAGGAAGAAATGCGTGTAGAGAGAAGAGGAAGCCGAATTTGGAAAAACTCAAAACATGAAAGTTGTAGATCTTGATGAGATCTACAAGTTTCATGTTGACCAAAGACGGAGATGAGGTCAAATATGGTACATAAATACAGAGATACATAAATATACATAGGTAGTAAACAAAATGACCCAAAAACCCAAGTTTCTCATACAAGCTCCAATTTCAATGAAATTAGTCTCATTTTGAAGGTCTTTTGATATGTAGTATTCTAAGAGTGAGTAGACCTAAGTAGGGGCTTGTATGCGGGCTTTATGTGTGTTTTAATGTACAAGGATTCTCAGGACATTTGGGCTATATCACAAGGGTGCTTTTTGGCATTCTTCCCTATATTATTAAGGAGTATATACATGTATTATAGAGAAGGAGTTATTTGATGAAGAGGTATTTTACAGGTGATTTGTGGCTTCTTATTTAAATGCAGATGAGCTGCTAAAATGCATGAATTATGGGTGTATGCATGAGTGTTATTTATGCAAGATAAAAGGAAATATGCCTCTATTTTCTCGGGAACAAGGCTCTATTTTTGACTTTTGATGTGATGAATCACAGATTCATCAACCCCCTATACTTAAACCTTGCTCGTCCCCGAGCAACTAAATGAAATGCAAGAGTGAAATGATTTTGGGTTCCATACCAAGGTCATGAACAAAAGTTGAAAATGGAGCCTGACTCGACCTTTGGATTAATTGTGTGGCGGAACCTTATTGGGACCTGAACTTAAGACCTAACAGACTTCAAGTTCCACAAGTCTTCTATTCAAGACGCCTCAATAGTCAGGTCAGAACAAATCCTCAAACGCAAATTCCTGATGACTATGATTCTTACTTGTACTGTGTAAGTGAGATATAGCTCTCCACATCAGAAATGACTCGGAACCAGCCTCCTCTAACAAGGTAACTCAATAACCCGGTCCAGTAACTCTTTCCTCGAGGAGCGGGGTATTCCCTTCTAAGTTCAAGTGCGACCAACTCAAGAGGAGGGGGTAAAGAAAAGAATGGACGGTGGCCAGTGTAGCTACCTATCCCGGGATGCTTGACCAGTGTAGCCAAGTCATCCAGCTGCATTTCCTTTGCTAATATACATACTCCGACAGGTATTTTATTTTTTCTTGAACCTGTCTGATTTTTTTGGAGTTTTTGCAATTTTTTTTTTTGAAAGCAGCATGTACATCAGGAGTTTTTCCTCTTGAGTCAGTAGACTATCCCTCTTTTGAAGCATTATTGCAACCCACAGCACCCTGTCCTTAGATGTCAACACCACTAGACTAGGTTGAGACGCACTTCCCTCCCTAGAGGAGGACGGATGTTTCCACCCGTGTGCTACTCCAAGCTAAAGGATTCTACCTCCTCACCACCTCATCAATGAAGAGCTACGTGCATTGTGCTTGTCCAAGTTAGGTCATTATCTAAAAGAATCCTGCGTATGCACGAGATATTCTACTTAGACTAATCAAGATGACATGTGAACATAGACTTGCGGACTCAAAGAATTAAGTCACTTGACCTGAGAAATCTTAACTCCAGTTCCTATAAGGTTCCTCTGAAATTAGGTTGATTAAGGTCAAATCAAGTCCATCCTCAATATCTACTCATAACTTGGTTCAGAACCCACTAGCTTTTCACTTTGCATATGCAAAGATATGCAGATGAGATGAGATGTCATGCTATGAAAATGCAAGACTCTTTTTATTATTTTTTTATGCAGGGATGATATGCAAGAGTAAATAAGAAGCCTTTATTTGTTTATTAATTTTTTTTTCAAATTTTTACCCACCCGTAATTATTGCAGAATCTATACAAAAATACGCGAAAGTACGAGCTATGGGTAAGTATATATGTAATATATACACGCCCCCCTATACTTAGCGTGTGCTATGTCCTCAGAGCACGAAAGCGACTAAAAAGACATAGCTCGGGCTAAGCGTAGGAGAGCTAAAATAACAAAAAGTATAGAAGTCGTCCCGCCCCCCTATACTTAGGCTCTGGTAGCCTAAGTGTAGAAGAAGATCAGAAATGGGGCGGACGAGGAAAAGAGGGGAAATAAATGAATATATACACGGTGGGCATCGGTCCCCCCTATACTTAGGCTCTGGTCAGCCTAAGTATAGGACATGAGTGAGTAAGAGAACCAATGTGATCTGGAGGATGTACAATGAATAGATGCGGGTCACTCTCCCCCTATACTTAGGATCTGGTTATCCTAAGTATAGTCTTCGAGTGATTCGAATCACTGGGGAGGGAGGGAGAGAAATGTATGTACAAGAAAGAGTGAGAATATACAAGGATTAAGAAGGTTTGTGACGAACCTTCTTGCGGACGCGAGGAGGTGGATAATATACATATGTGTCGCTGTCGGAATCGTCCCTCAGATGAATAATAGTGAGGTTTAGGGATCGTCCAACGAGGGTCGACACATGGCTGCTTGCTTAGATAAGGCTTAAGAACAACCGAACTGAGCTCACTCATATAAATCACCTTATCCGGATCATTTGAGGATTCCTCTAAAGCTTCCTTCTCCGGAGTGGTGAAGGAGACTTTCTTAGTCGATTTTCTAAAACCTGAATCATTGAGAGGGAGATGAGAGCGACGCGCCTTGAGAGGTTCGGGGGAACACCTCGAGGAATCAATTCTCAACTTCCTCTCACTAGATAACCGACTAGAAGAGGGAGCAACCGTGCTTTTATGTGGAGTCAATTTTGTCTGGGTTGTTTCCTTAGAAGGTCCGAGTCGTGGTGTGGTGCTGACTATGGGTTCCTCATCAGACGAGTCACCATAAAGATTGTAATATTCCTGAAGGGTCAGCACGCGTCTCGGGAAGGAGCTAGTGGTCTCAGTTGGCCTGGCATTATTGAGCTCTTGTGTCGGATCATTGAAATGATCAAGGCAATCCTCAAATATCATGTCCGACTCAATGATAGCTTCCGGTCGTGAGTCCTCCTTAGAAGCTGTCATGGTGGTGGTGCAAGCAGTTGATGAAGTGGAGGTGTGGGGAGTCTTTGATCCAATGGTCGTCCGGACAATCGGTCTCTCAGGTGTAGTAGAGAGGTGGGACTCATCTTCCTCTCGATGGTCACGACTGTCAGCGGATGTGCGGGTCACCTTAGAGTAAAGTTTATCAAAGATTGGATGAGGTCGAAGCGCTTCCAATGCTGTAAAATCGATTTCCCGAGTCTCGCAATCTATAGTCGCCTTAGCCAAGGCTAAGAACGGCTTCCCGAGAATAATCGGAGACTGGGAAAACTCTCCTCGGTGCTCGATGTCAATGATCGTGAAGTCCACCTGGAGTAGAGCACCTTGGAAAGTTACGATGACTGAAATATTTCCTCTAGACCGTTTGATAGATCGATCAGCCAACTGAACGATCTCTCTTGACTTTCTGATTGGTCTGAGTTTGAGCTTGTCAAACACAGAGGTCGGGAGGATATTTATCGGTGAGTCATCATCGATTCTCGTATGGGTAAAGATGGTATCTTTGATTTCACACTCAACTCGGGGCAACCGCTTCACTCTGCGGCTTTTGGTCTTTCTCCCCATCACCAAGGAGGTGGCCATAGACACTATGTGTCTTTCAGTCCGTGTTCTCTTATTACCCGACCTCTTGGGCATCAATTTACTTCTCACAAATCGTTTGAGGTCGGGGAAGTGATCTATGGCCTTTATTAAGGGAAGTTTGAAAATCAATTCTTCATCGAGTGCTTCCCTTAGGGCAGGATCCAATTTTTTTAAGTCATTTTCATTTTCAATTTTTATGTGGTTTTTTGGTTTTTTAATTTTTTTGGTATTTTTGATGGATGAATGATCAGACTCTGGATTGGAGGGCAAGTGGTTAGTAGAAGAGGGAGATAGAATGGACTCCAGCTGTACAGACGGTGTGGGTTCCCTAATGTTTGCTTGGCTTTCAACCTCAAAATTACTCATATCCTTTTCCACTTTCATTCTCAGGCTGGCAGAAATTGAGTTCAATATTTCCATGACATTTCTCAACTTTTTACCGAATGATTCACTTTTCTCAATAAGTCTGGAAATGTCATCCTCCACAAAATTCCCATGACAATTCATGGGAGAGTTCTGCTCAATTGGAGGAGACTGCTGAGATGTTGAGGTCTCATACTCAACATACCTATACTCTGGCATGTATTCCTGGGTCGAGTATGGATCATCCGAATGGCAGATATTGGTCAGAGCCTCATATGATGGAGTCAATGAATGAGGGACTAGTAAGTCTATCTCATTAGTCCACTCCTGTGAATGTATAGGCTCTCCGAATGAAGGCTGGTTAATGGAGGCTTGATCACAAAAGTCAATCAAGTCTGGAAAATCATGATATTCAGGCCCCTCAATTCGGGTTGTTTGATCGATCAAGTGATGCCCTAAGGTCAAGTCGGGAGGTGTATATGTAAATTGTTGTATGGTCCCTACTTGAGGTGAAAATGAAGTAAACGGGGGCATATAATTCTGCCAATCATCTGTCTCAGCCGTGGCTTGCTCTTCATTTGATCCTTTAATTCCTGCAAGCTCTCGAGAATAAGGACAGTCAGCCCAAGATGGAAGTGGATCCGGAATGTCAGAATATGGAGTAGGTGAGAAATGCGAAGAAGTGGAGAAGTCAGTCAGAGTTTTGACTTCAAGATCGGGTTGAGGAGGAGCTGGCCACGGGTAAGGGTCTCCCGTGGATGGCGGAGGAGAAAGCGAAGATGAATGGTATATGGTTGAGGAGGAGTGACCAGAGGTCACGGGGTATGGGGACCAATATCCCGACATCTTGAGGAGGAAATGATGAATGCAAGAAGATTGAGGTAGAAAATGTGCAATTACACAGGATAACACACACGACAGACACAAAGACAAACGCAAGAGCAAAACCCTGAGTTCACACTCAACACGGTGAAGGACCCGAAACCGAGTCCAATTAATCTTGTAAATTTTAAGTGTGGTTTTCAAGCAAGATAGCAAGGATTACGCGGCCTAAAGGGAAGTCGGCTCAGAGCCGGATGCGTCTTCCCTGTTTAACCTGTCGCCTAAGATACCGCCACTCCTTCCTTTCTTCGCTCCTATCCCAAGTCGATGGATTCAATGACCACACCCCTATCTACCTGCAAGCAGGCGGAGGCTGACAAGGCCGGAACTTCACCCCTGGGGGTTACTGGCAGCTTGTCGCAGAGTACCGCAATTTCGCCCCTATCTACCTGAGACAGGCGGAGGCTACTTGGTACTAGTCAATGAATCTGAAATTATTCGACTTGTGATATTTGCTAAGATCAGTCAGAATGTGATATGGAAGGCGGGGATTTGGGCTCTGCCTTAAGGTGTTCACACACACTCAAGTACCCTCACTCAGCCTGAAAACAAGGTCGGGGTTACTCTCCCGCAAACAAGGGTTAATTTTAGTTAATTTTTTGGGTCCAATTCGATTAGCAGCCTCGATTTTAGAGATTAGTTATCACTGATATTAATCCACACAAGCAATCACGTCTATCGTCCAGTCCCAATTCCTTTATCCTAGGTTAGAAAACCGAGAGAGAGAGAATCGGAAAAAGCCGATGCGATCGAGAAAACGATGATGAATGCTTGGGTAAGAAGACTTACAGTGCCTCCAGCTCTCTACAATGCAGGATGCAGTACTGAATTGAAATTTTACACTATATGCAAATGCAAACGAGAAAAGCCGCTCCTAGACAGGCAGTTCTATTAGCGAGTGAAGCACAGGTTGATTTGACTAAATCTGCGGCCTAGGTGCGTCTTTTAAGTGTATTGTGTGGTCCTAATAATTTACGAGCACAAGCAAATCCTAGAGTGGCTCGAGGAGCCGCTAGTGCAAGCCTAATCTACCAATCAACCACACAGCACACGGGACACGGTTTCCACTATTTTTACACGCGCGAGATCCCAAACGGGAACCGCTGGAAATAATGCAAAAGAAAAATAATTCAAAGAATACAATGCCTCTCTTTCTCTCCACACAATCTAAATGCTAAGTCCTCGAAGCGTCGCCGACTCCTCGCGGTCCTCGCACAAAAATTAAATGAAGGTCAGAGAGTGACACAAAAATAAAATAATGCAAAAATAAATGAGAGAAATAATTACAAGAAAAACCGGGGGTCAGACTACCCGGGGATTAGAAGATCAAACACTCAAAAATATGATGTAAATTAACCTAAGCCGTGCCTCCCCGGCAACGGCGCCATTTTGATAACGCTCCCGCACCCTTAGTTAATTCGGGCAAATTAATGGTCCAAATCAATTTTAAGTGTTCGTTGCAGTCGGATACGAGAGGTTGATCAAAAACCACTTAAGTCAGATTTTAGTCAAATTTTAAGCGGTGATATTTTTTTACTTGGTGGAGTCCAAGGTCGATCTCAGGGAGGCAACTGTCTCCTTAGGTGAATTACAGCAATTTACAAGTGTTGATATTCGAGGGACAATTTTTTTGGTCTTTTTATTTTTTTATGCAGACATAAGCAGACAAATCTTAGCCAATTTAACTTTAAATTTAATTGGTGTATCAAACTAAGTCCAAAAATAATAAAAATTGGCCAGATGGTTATTTATGATGAAAATGACCTACACTAATTTTTTTGGAATTTTTCGACTCAAAATAAATTTTCTGTGAATTAAATAAACAGACAGAGTGATTTTCAGTTTTTAATTTTTAATAAATATCAAATCACAATTTTTCCAAGAACTAAAATTATCCTAGGAAGGTCTAATGATCAGGGACCTAGGAAAATTAACAGATCTAAAATTCACTGTGAAATGAATTAATTAAAATTAATTAAAGAAAATCACTAAACTATTTATTCAGGCCTCGTTATGCGTGCAAATGATGTGAAATTTTTATGGAGTGTTGAAAATAGTGTCCTTAAGCTACTGTGAATTTTTGGTGATTTTTGAAGGTACTGATATTTAATTAAAAATCAAAAGGCATCACTGGGCAAAATATGACACAAATAAGCCAATTAATTTATTAATAATTCAAGCAAACCAACAAAAATCAAACACGTGTACTAACAGGTAGAGGACAAGATTCTCAACGACATGCAATTTTTAGAATTTCAAAATGATGAAAAATGCATGCTATGGACACGTGCAAACACAAGGGTATAAATGCAACACTGGAAAATAAAATTTCAATAAGTAAACATGCTGACAAGGACTAAAATGCAATTACCGATACTATGCAGGACTTCTATGCAATTGTTCCACAAGACACGTGCTCCTCACGTGGTGTCTGCTTCACAGGGACCTTTTCGCAATTTGTGAAAGCTCCAGGGGTGTCGGTGCAAATAACCCAGGTCGCACGTGCTCCTCACGTGGGGCGACCTAGGTTCGGAGGCGTCGGAGGCTCGGAGGGAGGCTCGGGCCTTCTGGAGGTTCGGCCCAGCCTCGGTGCAGCTTCGGGTTACCCGAGCCTAGGCTTGGAGGCCGAGGCTCGGATAGGGCGACGTGGCGGCCTGAAGGCCCTTGGATCAAGATGGACCCAAGGGGTGTCGGTGAAGACGCGTGGCTCGATCAAGATACGTCAGATCTGGGATGATCTGACGGCTCCTGTCTTCTCCCAATGTTGATGACGCGGCGGGCTGATCACCGTTAGATCCTGGGCGATCCAACGGTGCTGGTGAGGCGCGGCTGAGTGGCACGTGGCTCGAAATCAACCGTTCGATCAAACTGATCGAACGGCAGCTGGGCTTCTCCTTCAACGGGCCTCCGCCGCCTGCGGAGGAGATGGCTGTGCTCCGACGATGGCGCTGTAGCTCCGCCCGTTCCTCCTGAAGCCGATGAAGCTCTCCGAGGTGTCGGAGATATCCCAGTAGGAGCGTGGCGATGCGGCGAAGGCACTGATGGTCTCAGGATCCCTGGAGGATGGCTGGAGCTCTGTGTCGATGAAGCTCGAGGAGAGCTCCGGCGAGGCTCCGGCCAATGATGAAAGTATCACCTGTAAGCGTTAAATGTAGAGCCGGAGCTCGTGCGTGCGTTTGTGGAGAAGTGGTGTTGGTTGGCGAGGCCTAAGGAGACGTGAGGTGGTCGGGGGACGTTGCTCCGGCCAAGTGGCGGAGCTGGAGATCGATGGACGGTGGAGTGGAGCGTCTGGCGATGCGGAGGGGTCAGCGAAGATGAGAGCTCTGACGCGGAGCTCGTCGGCGTGAAGGCGAGGCGTGAAGATGATCGTGGACAGAGAATAAAATTGGAGAAGATGAAGGGAAAAGAAGAAAATGATCGGAGGAGGAATGGAGGTGATTACCTGGGGATTGGGGCTCAGTTTTGAGCTCCAGGTCGTCGCTCAAGAGGTCGGTAAAGCCCCGAGCTCTAGCAGCTGCTCGGAGGAGTGGCTGCGACACGGCGGTGGCACCGTGGATCTCGCCGGAGAAGAAGGGCTGTCTTCGCTCAAGGATTCACTCAATTCCTGTCACAAATCGAAGGTTCCGAGCTCTAGGTTCCTCTCTGGAGTGGCGGATGCGGATGAAGGTGGCCGGAGGGGGGGTATTTAAAGGGTGAAGGTGACGGCTGGAATGGGTGAGTGGCGAAGTTCATGGAGGTAGTGGAGCATCTATGGTGGAAGTGGTGACGAGTGGGGTGGCTGGCGAGGATGAGGGACGAGTGGCGATGAACGTGGAGGTGATGGTGGTCGAAGACGGTGGCTAGAGGGCGGCCAAGAATAGGAAGGGGCAGCCCCTCCCGCAAGGCGGAGATCGTGGGAGAGAGGGGATACCCGAGGTAGGAGACGAAGTCTCCACCGTTGGATCTTGTGATCCAACGGTGGGGATCGAAGCGAGATGGAGCGGCTATGATTAGATCCTGGAATGCCCAGATGAAGGGCTATGAGGGGGCCACGTGGCGCGTTGTGGGCGAGGCGCTAATGGATGGCCCAGATGAAAGGGTGGAGTCGATCTGAGGGTCGAGACCCGCTGGAAGATGGGCGGCTGTGATGAGAGGATCGGGGGCGCGATCGAGCGGCGTAGATGCCGCCACGTGGCTCGCTGAGGGCGCGGCGCTAAGGGACGGTGGAGATGAGATGTGGGCTTTGATCCTACGGTCTATGTGAATGGCGTATGTGGCAGCGGCTAGGCCGTTGGATCAGGATGGCCATCCAACGGCGGAGGACGAAGGCGGATCAGACAAAGGGCAGCGGGCCGCGTGGCGCAATCAGAGGGCGCCACGTGGCCTGCTGTGAATGGCTGGAGGAAGAAATGCGTGTAGAGAGAAGAGGAAGCCGAATTTAGAAAAACTCAAAACATGAAAGTTGTAGATCTTGATGAGATCTACAAGTTTCATGTTGACCAAAGACGGAGATGAGGTCAAATATGGTACATAAATACAGAGATACATAAATATACATAGGTAGTAAACAAAATGACCCAAAAACCCAAGTTTCTCATACAAGCTCCAATTTCAATGAAATTAGTCTCATTTTGAAGGTCTTTTGATATGTAGTATTCTAAGAGTGAGTAGACCTAAGTAGGGGCTTGTATGCGGGCTTTATGTGTGTTTTAATGTACAAGGATTCTCAGGACATTTGGGCTATATCACAAGGGTGCTTTTTGGCATTCTTCCCTATATTATTAAGGAGTATATACATGTATTATAGAGAAGGAGTTATTTGATGAAGAGGTATTTTACAGGTGATTTGTGGCTTCTTATTTAAATGCAGATGAGCTGCTAAAATGCATGAATTATGGGTGTATGCATGAGTGTTATTTATGCAAGATAAAAGGAAATATGCCTCTATTTTCTCGGGAACAAGGCTCTATTTTTGACTTTTGATGTGATGAATCACAGATTCATCAGTAGTCTTCTCTTTCAGGTTCTTCTTGAAGAGGGGGATGTGCTCAAGTGCTTCTTTCAGGTTCTTTTTTGGGATTTTCTCTTTTATTCCCCTTCGCTCGGCGGAGTGCCTCAGGGAAGGGGATGGTAGGGGCCTCCTCAGATGGAGGACTAGGAATCGGTCCCTGTGTCTGTGAAGAAGGAGAATCCATACAATAATCATCATTCACCACATATGGATCCTCAATTTGAACAGAAACCTTTCCTTTATTCATATTTTTGTTTTTCTTTTTGTTCCCACAGTCTCTAGGTACAAAATGTGGCAACATCACGGATGGTGGCTCAACAAAAGTAGATGTGGTGGCCTCAGCGCCACCACTAGCACCGATCTTCGCGGCATCAGCACCGCGCTTTGGGTCATCATCCAAAATGGTGGCATCAGCACCACCGTCTGCAACTGGTATCACGACGGCATCAGTACCGTCGTCCTGGACTCCATCATTGGTGGCATCAGCACCACCGTCTTCAACATCGTCATTAGCGGCATCAGCACCGCTATTCTGCTCCATTGGCACTCCTGATCCTGCCTCTGGTTGTCGCTCAGAAGAGGCGCCGCCGGCTGGCATCCTACCGCTCCTAGTAGTCATAAAATCAGCATCATTCAAAGAATAAGACATATCATTCAAATCATCACTAGGAGAAGTATCCTCTGTAAACTCTACCTGCTCAGACTTCCTTTTCAGATTGTTCGGGTTAGGTTCAATCTGAGCGGGTATGGCGGCCTTGTCTTTTATGATGTCCCTCATCTCCTGTCGGAATTCATCCATTTCTTGCCTGAAAGAGGCTCGCTGTTCAGATAGCAAGCGGGCAAGATCATCAAGGGCTGGGTTCTCAAAGGCAGGACCCTGAGAACCGGATGGTTGTCCCTGCTCGAAATGGGGCTGCTACTGCTGTTGTGGCTGATACTGGGGGGAAGGATGGTGATAGGAGTGCTGAGGCTGCTGTCACTGCCTCCACTGCTGTCCCTGATAGGAGGGACGAGGACCATTCTGATATTGCTGTTGATGGGCGTACTGGGGTTGCTGGTGTTGCTGCTGTGGCTGGCCGTTCTACTGTCCTTGGGCAGGGTTCTGCTGCTGGGAAGAGGATCCACCATTGCCCCAACGGAATCCGGGGTGATCCCGACGAATCCCGGGCTGAGGGTACCGGTCGTACCAAATCCCATTGACTTCCATCAATGATTCCTGCTCAAAGGAGGGTGGAGGAAGAACTGCCAGTGGCTGCTCTGGCAGATAGAACACCATCTGAGTCTCCTGAGACGGCGGTTGCTCTGGATGGTACTGTAGCAGTGGAACCGGCTCTGCCTGGATATGATTCACCTATCGGTATGAGGTAGAGGGTTGGTTGGAGCTGCTACCGCTGGAGTCAGCCCGTGACCTGGGAGGCTGTTGGGAGTGAGCTTGTGCCTCCTGAATGCATAGGATTTGAGTTTTCAGGTCACTCATGGTTTTGGTGAGAAGGTCCATCTGAGCCAGACCTTGGTTCTGCTTCTTCTCGAGGATCTCCATGCGGTCCAACTTCTCACTAATAATGCCCATGTCGGCTGCGGCTGATTCGGTTTGGGCTGCGGCTACCGACGTTGTATTGGGACCGGCATCGATGCGGGCGATCCTCTGAAATGATCCCGCTCCTTGCGGGGGCTTCTGCTGTGTGTAGACTCGGGCCTGGGTCATCACAGTAGAGTTTTCTGCCATGCCTTCGTAGATGGCCCAGACGTCGTCTTCTCCCTTGGAGAAATAAGACCCACCGCAAGAGGCGTTCACTAGCCCCTGCAGCTCCGGTGTCAGCCCACAGAAGAAACTCTGCATGAGATTGGGCTTGGAGATGTCATGATGTGGACACCGGTCGATGAGCTCTCTGAATCGATCCCAGGCTTCATGGAATTGTTCATTTGGGATCATGACAAAGTTACTGATCATGGCTCTAGCTGCGTTGGTCCGACCGAGAGGGTAGTACTTCTTCAAGTATGCGGTCCGGAGATCTGCCCATGTGTCGACGAATCGCCCAAGGTGTTTGAGCCAATATGCGGCTCTGTCAACCAAAGAGAATGGAAAGGCGATCATCTTTATAGTGTCCTCGGTCATCAACCGATCATGGATAGTGCTGCAAATCATCTCGAATTCCTGGAGGTGGAGGTGCGGCTCTTCGGTCGGCAACCCATGGAACTTGGGTAGAAGCTGAATTGTGTGGGGCCGAAGCTCGAAATCTCCGTGAATGGGCGGAAGTCTGATCCAACGGTGAGTGAGGGATGCCGCTTGGTTGTGCAACTCCCTCATGATGGTCTGTGGCGGTCGCTCGGCGTCTGGATCGCCTCCTCCTGCATCTGGTCCTCCTCCTCCTCCACCGCCACCGCCCCCAGGTCGGTTCTCTCTCATCTGTGCTATCTCTCTCATCAGATCACCCATGAAGGTACCCTGGTCACGGATCTGTCTCTGCATGGTCTCCAGGGACGCTAACAAGGAGTTGTTGATGGCCACCTGATCAGGTATGAATGGAGGGTGATCATGGTCATCTGGGTGCTCGCCTCTGTCTCACATTGCTGGATTTTCTGAAAAAGCAAAAGAGGCCATCTCAGGTGCTGTCGAATGAGCCGAACTCTGTGATGCACTGAATTCTGAAACAATTGGACTGAGAGAAGGAGAATGGGAAGGGTGGTCGAGGGGGAACAGGGTGGATGTGAACTCAGGCTCGGAGAGCGGACTCTCCGAGGTATTCCTAGATGAATGAGGAGGAGTGTTGGATAGTGGTGCCGACAAAGTCGGCCTAAGAGATCTCCATCCCATCATCTTGATTATTTGGGAAGAGCAGGGAAAATGCAAGAGAAGAAGAAAGGAATGAAATGAGATGCGACAAAATCGCGCACAATTGTGCTGTGTTTTTTTGATCTTGACCTAAACAAATCTAGCAATCAAACACAAAGCAGGGGTAAGTTCACCAACTCAACACGTGAAGCCGTGAAGGTTCGGCTTTTATCTTGTCAGTTTTAGCTTGTTTTCAGGAATTTATCTTGTCACGAGTCCTTAGAGCGCTACGCATAAAGGAGAGAGAGTACTGCCGGGAAAGTGTCCCCGTACTTGTCCTCCTCCTGTGTAACCTGTAACTTGCACTTTTTAAGGTCCTTGTAACCCTTCCTGGATCCCTACTCAGCCAAAGAAATAGAGGGAGGAAGCCGATAGGCGAAACCGATACTTCGGACCTCGCTCGCAACGGAATCACCCGTGAGCGTGCAAGATCCTACTCGGACGCAGCCGGTGAGACAGACACACCCGTGAAGGCGTGGCCTAAGCTCGGTACTTCGGATAAGGTCGGCGCTCACACAATAGTGAGTCACCAATGGCGACCAAGCCCTACTCGACTACGTACGATAGTAGCGCCAATACTTCAGAAATCCAGGCGATACACAAGGCAGCCACAAGTTGGGTTTTTGGCTCTAATCCTTACGAAGCGCTCACCTCACTTGGAAGGAGACCTTCCCATGCAACCTGAATACAAGTGAGGGTGTTACTCTCCCCAAGCAATGAATCCAATTACCGATTTTATTTTTGGTCAAGTTTTCTTAGCAGTCCCTTTTTTAATTTTTTTGGTGTTATCGCTTCTGTTGAGTAGATTCAAACAAGCGCCTAACGGTTTTTGTATTTTCTTGATCCTACTTTGTTCCAAAAACAGAGGGAGAATAGAGTCGGAAAAGCCGTGCAAGTCGACACTAAGGTGGAAATCTCACCTTTGTGCCTAAATGATGCATGCAAAGTAAGAAGACTTACAGCGAATCCCAGCTCTCTCCATGCGGGATGCAAAGTAGAATTTATAAACCTAATCTATATGGCGATATGCAAAAACGGAAATCGTCCTAGAATAGGCAACTGCTAGCGTGAAGAACCACAAGCTAGCCACCAACTCTCAATCAGAGTGTCCGGTCTAGGCTCACCCCTCCTCTGCTCAACACATTTGAGTTAGGAGAAAGCGCTTGTTCGGGAATGAGCTCGCGGCGCGTGGATCGAAAGCTAATAGCTAACTATTTAATTAGTCTAAGTACAACAACGAACTATAGGAGCATGCAAAGACAATTAGGGTGTTTGGACCTATTCTAATCGAATCAAGCAGGACCTATAATCTAAGGGCTCAATCCACAAAAGAAAGGAAAAAGGAAAACAAAACCGGAAAATGACAAGCGATAAAAACGCGATAAAACTGCGTTGAGCCCCCGGGTGAACAAACACCCGGAAATTAGGCCCGGTAGTGTCCAAGTGTCCAATATACCTGTATTATTACAAATTAATAAGCACTCTCTCACACAAAGATAAAATAAGAACTAAACTAATCACTTCTTCTCAATCCTCCTACTCTCTCCTGCCGGCTTGACCTAGAAGGCCGGCTCCGCTTCCCAAGGTTGCTTCGGGTCACCTAGGCGATCCGCCTTGCTCCGCGGTCCCTCGCAAGAAGACAAAGAAGAGTGGTCAGAGTATCTCAATCAAAATATATCAAAAATGTAAGAGAGATAAAATGAAGCTATGGTAAACAACAATCACAAACAAACAAAAATGTAAACTACTCGCTGTTGCTCCCCGGCAACGGCGCCATTTGATAAACACGAAATTTGATGTGGTCAAAATTGGTGTCTCACACAAGGCAGAGACGACCGTCGCCGTGGCGACTCACAAGTGAATCTCGTATTTAATCAACAATTAACCCACACTAAAGATCAATAAATTAGAAATAATGTGGAGTTAAAATTTATTTTTAACTCTGCACAAATGGTGTATAGTGACAAGTATGCAGAGAGTTCAAACACAGGGAGCAAACAGGGTAATTCACAAAAGTGTGCACAAGTGTGTGTGTGTGGCAAGTGTCTACACTAAGCAATCAAGCAAATAAATTTTTGTGGGTTTTTAATTTTTAATTTTTTTATTTTAATTTAATTTTTAATTTTGTATTTTGATTTTTGATTTTCTAATTTTAATAGTTTTATATTTATATTTTTTTTCTTTTCAATATTGGAAAATAAAGACAAAGCAATAAAAGGCTAAATAAAGTATTTATAAAAGTATGTAAAAATAACCAAAAATTCAGAAATAAAATGTTTTTGATATTTTTAGGATTTTTTACTGTTCTTGTGATTTTTGGGGATTTTTCAAAGTGTTTTTGGTATTTTTAAAGACTGAAATAAAGTAAAACAGTGAAATAAGTGTTGGCTGTGAATAAAATGCAAATTAAAATTAGCAAACATCAACCAAAATTTTTCACACTAATTTTCAAATAAAAAGAATAAAATAGAGAACAAACAGGACCTGAGTTTATATTTTTTGGATCTTTCTTTGATTTTATATCTTTTTCTGAAGTTTTTGAGTCTTTTTAAATTTTTAGTGTTTTCTTTTGAGATTTTTAATGATTTTTGGATTGACACTAAAATATGATAAAATAGACACTAGGTAATTTTTTGGAATTTTTCGAAGTGTTTTAATATTTTTTGGTATTTTCTAAGCTAGACAGTAGAGAAAAAGCATGTTTTTGATTTTTAATAAATATAAAAATAAAATAAAATCAAAAACTAAAATATTGGCGTGAAAGCACAAGTTAACAGGAGCTAAACCCTATTTTTGTGGAATTTTTGGACTTAAAATGATGGGTTAAATAATTAGAACAAGCATCCAAATGTTGAACAGGCCTGGCAGGGGCATACATGCAATTTCCAGAATATCCAGGGGGCTAGTTGCAAAATTTCCACAAAGTTTTCAACGTAATAGAATAGTTCCTGGAGTGAATGACAAATGTAAACCCGCAAGGGTAGACCTGCAAAATTGCCAAGGTCACGCGCTATGTGCACGTGACCTGGCAAGGACCTATTTGCAATATCACAAAGTCCGGGGGGCTTAACGCAAATTACCCGAAAAATATAAAATGTAATAAAACATTTACTGGATTAAACGCTAAAACCCAAGACTATAAGGGCCTTGTCCACAAAATGTCCACGCGCACGTGCCACACACGTGCGCTAGGCTGGCAAGGGTTAAAGTACAAATAAGAAAAAATGCAGGGGGTGTTTAGCAAAATTTACAAAAACATTTACACGGCAAATGAAAGTTTAAGTCCTATTAAAATATTACAAAAATTGCAAGGGTGAAAATTGCAAAATACCCAAGCGGGCGGGCGATCGGACGGTGTGGCTTCCGCCACTAATCCACGTGTCAGCTCCTAAGCGCCCGATGCCTCTTCGCGCCCACGACCGCGATTAGATCTGGCGAGATGATCCAACGGCTGGAGCGGCGTTGATCCTACGGTAGCTGTGCTCCTGGAAGAACGAGGCCGATCGAACGGCCTGGAGGGATCGACGAAGAACCGGGATGAACTCGCCGCTAGGCGAGTTTCCCAGGTCTAGATCTTCCGCCTCCGCCGTGAGTTGACGCTCCAAAATTCCTCGGAGGCTTCCTGGGAGATCCCTGCTTCGACTGGGTGCCTCAAAAAGACCGGAGGAGCTCCGGTGTTCACCGGAGAGGGAGGAGGACCGGAGGTCCTCCAGGTATCACCGGTGGACGAGCAAAATGCCCTCAGTCACGTGTGAAGTCTCGAATACCTGCAAAAAGGGTTAGGGAGGTCGAAGGCAAAGTGCCTCAACCTCGGGTGGCTCTCGACGGGGTGTGACAGGCGATATGGGGGCTCGCCGGAGTTGCGCTCCGGCGAAGTGAGAGATGAATGATCAGATGGACGAATCGACGAGGGAAAATGCTCGGGATGATGTTAAGTATACGGCGAATGCTAAGGGGATAAAAAGATATGAAGACCGGCCTCGATGGCCTGGGGGCCAGAGGGTGGTTACCACGACGGCGAAGCTTCACCGGAGGTTGGAACGCGCGACGATCCGGGTGCTCTCCCGCCGCTTGGAGGCTTGGGGCTCGAAGCTGTCACCTCCGGGCTCCTCTTGCTCGACCAAGGGGGGTGGATCAGTGAGTATTCGCGGTTCAAATTCGAATCGAGCTTCAGGATTTTCTTAAGTAGGGTTGACGGTCGTGGGGGAGAGACCGAGGTGTGGTGGTTGATTCAACGCTCGAAAACCCAGATAATCATCTGGGCGAGCATGAGAGATGATAGCAGATCAAGGTTGCAGAAGGTTGGATCACCAAAAGATGAAAGACCTGGCCTCGAAAAATCCACAAAAGTGAGTCAAAAACGATGCCAGGCAGAGCTACAGGACCTAGAGTCACCTAGTTGATCGGAGTCAACTAGGGTTTGTGCCTTAATTCATTTAAAAATAGAAAACAGTCGAATTAAATTATGATTATTTAATAAAAAATATTCGTTATTTTATGTAGTATTTTATTATGATTTTTAATTATTTTTATGAGTTATATTTTTACAAGTTACCTTTTTAACCCTATATAGGTATAATACCTATGTATTTAAGTATTTGATTTTTATTTTCTGGATTTCAATTTTATTATTTGTATTTATTATTTTCTAAAATTATAAGATACTTTTATGTACACAAATATATTTTTAGTTTATTTTTCTGATTTATTTTGTATATTAAATAAAATATAAGAGTGTTTTGTATAGGTATATGTATAGGCAGTATACCTATGTATTCTTTATACAAGTATTTTTATTTTGTATTTTCTTTGCATTTTTATTCTAATTTTAATGCACATATATATTATAAGTAATATTTACATAATTATAAAAATATAAAAATACAAAAAATAATGAATAAATAATAAATTGAATATTTTAATCTGTACAAGTATACAAGGTGGGTCCAAAACTCAACTTTCAAACCGTAGCTCCGCCAAATGCGAAACCACCACCTTTGGATAGATTATTTTATTCTATATACAATTAAAGGTGAGTATGTTGCATTTGGAGTTGTCAGGTGTGAGATACGGGTCTGGGAAGTTGGGATTCTGGATTCTTATTTAGATCATAACTTTTTATCTATACATTATTTTTCAGTGAAATCAATTTTGTAATTTTCTTTATAAAATTATCTACAACTTTCATGTACAAAGTTTCTTTATTTGATGTATAAAAAGTGGAACCAAAAATAGGTCCCAAAATGAATAAAGAATGAACAGGAAGTATAGGTATTGTGCACTGTATTTTGACCTTATCTCTCCCTACTTTATTCCTTGTCGACCTATTCATCAAGATGCCTAGGTCTCGGGGTTTCAGGTCATAAAATATTTACAATATTTTATTCTTTTTCTTTTCTTTATTTATTCTATAATTTTGGCTTTAATTACAGTATTTTATACAATATGTAGATGCACATGCATGAATGCTAAGATGCTGATATTAATGCGATTTACAGGCATTTGCTAGGGTTTTTGGTGCCAAAATGATAGAATAAAGATGACGAAATGTGGATTCATCATCCCCCTATACTTTACCTTTGCTAGTCCCTAGCAAACACTTCTGCAATAAGTGCAAAAAGAGAAGGAAAGAAAAGAAAAAGAAAAACTTGGATTTTATCTGATTATTAAACTTGTCTTCACAAAATCAAAGTTTGGAGCTTAAGTCGGACCTTTGGAATTTTAGTGCGTGCGGAACCTTAGTGAGAACCGTGTTTGAAATCTAACAGTCCTCGAGAATCCCAAAACTCTGTCCAAGTCTCCTCAATAGCCAGGTCAGAAATACTTCAACTCATACGCAAACTCTTACGACTATGATTCTGACTTGTACAGTGTAAGTGATGGTGGCTCTCCCCAACTAGAATGACAAAGAAACTGACTTCTCCAGTACGACAACCCAATGATTCCCCAATCCAGCAACTCCATCCTCGAGGAGCGGGGTATTCCCTTCTAAGTTCAAGTGGCAACCAGCTCAAAAGGAGGGGGTGAAGAGAAGAATGGACGGTAGCCAGTGTAGCTACCTATCCTGGGATGCAAGACCAGTGTAGTCAAGTCATCCTGCTGCAGGCTCACATGATATGACTTTGGAATTCAAGCTTGCTTATTGACTTTACAACATACTTGCAGGCTTTTTATTTTTGTACATGCCTGAAACTTTTTTTTTGAATACTAAATACAGCAGCATTTACATAAGGAGTTTTTCCTCTTGAGCCAGTAGACTATCCCTCTTTTGAAGCTTTATCGCAACCCACAGCCTCCTGTCTTTAGACTTCCTAATCACTGGACGGGTTGGGGTGCACTTCCCTCCCTAGAGGAGGACAAGTGTTTCCACTTGTGTGCGTCTCATACCGGCAAATCCAATCCCCTCACCACTCCAACTGAGTTGAGCCATGTGAAATGTGCAGGTGTCCAAGTTAGGTCATTATCAACAAGAATCGTGCGTGTGCTCCGAAATACTCTACTTAGGCAGTCAAGAATCCATTGAACCAAGTCTCGTGATCCTCAAAGAATTATGTTAAGTAGACCTGAAGTACCTCAAACCCAGTTCCTATAAGATTCCTGTTATTAGGTAGATTTTAAGGTCCAATCAAGCTCCAATCTCCGGATTTTACTTAGACTTGTTCAACTATCAAACTCAATCCGAAAGATGCTGATGCTATGCAATGCAATGCAGAAAATATTTTTGTGATGCAATTTTCAAAGATTTTGAACTTTGTATGGATTTTTGGAAATATGATGCATGCATATGCAGATGCATTTTTTTTGTAATTTTCAAAAAGATTTTTCAAATGTTTTTGGATTTTAATTTTGCAAATGTTTTTGGGATTTTTGAAAAGAAAAAGTTTTTGGCTGAAATCTAGGTTAAAACTATGTACACGGGAGTGCTTCTTCATATATACAAGAAGTGGATTTTCAGAATTTACAGGGTAGGTGGTCAATTTTATACATATAGATATATACATATAGTGAATTTTGGTGTAATGTCAGTATTCCTCAAACTTATTTGACACAAGCTTTTCACACAAATTTTTGAAAACTATAGTCCAAAATAATTTTTACAAACATTTTTGCAAACAAGTACACACATTTGAAAATCATTTTGCTAAGGCTTTCAAAACAGTATATATAGGTTTTTCAAACATTTTTGCAACCATTTTTCAAACCATTTGCAAATCATTTTTCAAACATTTTATTTCACAAAAAGAAAAGAAATTTTACAATCCACACATTTTACACAGGTTGAAAACATGTAACAAAATATTTTCAAAATAGTTTTCAATAGATGTTCACAAAGATTTTCAAACTATTTTTCAAACATTTTGCAAAAAACATTTTCACCTGATTTATTAATTAGTAAATACAAAAAGAGTTTGAGGAATAACCACATCTTTTTATTAAGGATTTTTATTGAATTTTAAAGAATAATTAGCCATATTATTAGGAAAATACGAAAGTACGAGTTATGGCTAAAGTATATACACAGTATATACGACCCCCCTATACTTAGCTTGAGCTATGTCCTCATAGATCGGAGAGAAAAGAGAAGACATAACTCGGACTAAGTATAGACAAGTCTAAAGAATAAATAAATAAATAACGGAATGGATGAACAAACGAATGAGAAGTTGACCGTCCCCCCTATACTTAGGATCAAATAATCCTAAGTATAGCAGACTGTACACAACGCAGGGAGGGTCAAGGGTGGGAATGAACAGATCGTACTCAGATTGTCTCCCCCTATACTTAGGGTAAGATATCCCTAAGTATAGACAAGAAGAGGAGACAATGGAGGGGATTGAAATGAAAATGACAGAACTCGGGGTGCACGCCCCCCTATACTTAGGACAAAGTACGTCCTAAGTATGGAAAACTGTCTACAAGGGCGGCACCTTTTTGATAGATAAAGAAGATAGAGATGGAAAAGAAGAAAACAAGAAAATGCATCAACAGATGAAATCGTGATATGAACAGATGGATCTGTACAGCGAAAGATGGAATTGATCACCGTGTATGAGATGCAGATGATGTGAGTCAAAGAGTACATCTCATACCAGAAGAATGGGGGCAACGTCAATGGTCGGCGGATCATGATCAAGATATAGTTTCAGGCGTTGACCATTGATGCGGAAGGTAGAGGAAGATGACGGTTCGGATATGTCGATGCTGCCATTGTCATGTACCTTCCTGACCACATACGGACCTTTCCACTTGCTCTGCAATTTTCCTGGGAATAATTTCAGCCTGGAATCAAACAACCATACTCTCTGATCTGGCTCAAACTGTTTATGGCTGATATGCGAATCGTGCCATGTCTTCACTTTCTCCTTGTACTGTAGGCTGTTCGAAAAGGCTGTGTCTCTAAGTTCTTCCAGGGCTGCCAGTTCTGCTCTTCTCTGGTCTCCTATACTCTCGGGATCCAAAAGCAACTCAGTGACTGCCCAAAAAGATTTGTGCTTGATTTCCACTGGCAAATGGCACGGCTTGTCATAGACGAGACGAAAGGGAGATGTCCCCAATGGATTCTTGAAAGAAGTCTGATAAGCCCACAAGACCGAGTCCAAAAGCTGTGACCAATCCTTTCGGTCTGGGCGGACAACTTTCTGCAAGATAGTCTTTATCTCCCGATTCGATACTTCGGCAAGACCATTAGTCTGAGGGTGATATGGAGTGGCAACCCGATGGTCAATGCCGAACTCGTCTGCAAGGGCCCTGACTTTGTCATTGATGAAATGAGACCCCCCGTCTGAAATCAAGACTCTAGGTACCCCGAACCGTGAAATGATATTTTTCCTCAAAAATTTGCATGCGGTTTTAGCATCTGCGGCTCGGGCGGGGATGGCCTCATCCCATCGGCTGACATAATCCACAGCGAGCAAAATATGCTCGAATCCCTGACTCTTAGGAAATGGGCCCATGAAATCAATCCCCCATGCATCAAAAACCTCACAGAAGTGAATGGGTTGCATGGGCATCATGTCTCTCTGTCCGCAGGTTCCCATTTTCTGACAGTCAGTACATCTCTTCACGAACTCATCAGAATCCTTGAAGAGAGTAGGCCACCATAGGCCGGATTGAAGCACCTTCTGTGCTGTTCTTTTTCCATAATGATGTCCTCCTGCCTCAAGCTTGTGGCAGTATGTGAGGACGCTATGATGCTCTTCTTGAGGAATGCACCTCCTCCAGATACTGTCCCCTCCTTCATGATAAAGGACGGGATCCTCCCAATGGTAAAATTTGGCCTTTGCCAGGAAGGTCTCAAGTTTCTGCCTGGGCCAACCTTGTGGAACCGTCTTGGCTACAAGATAGTTCACAATGTTAGCATACCACGGGAGTGAGGTGACAACCAAGATCGCCTCATCTGGGAATGTCTCTGTGATAGGTGCGCTGGGCTCAGATTCCTCAAGATTCTCCAATCTGGAGAGATGATCCGCCACCACATTCTTGACTCCAGGCTTGTCCTTAATCTCAATATCAAATTCCTGGAGTAGAAGGATCCATCTGGTGAGACGTGCTTTGGCATCCTTCTTAGACATTAGGTACTGGATGGCGGTGTGATCAGTGTAGATGGTTACTCTAGATCCGAGAATGTAAGATCGATACTTATCAAGAGCAAAAACTACGACCAGCATCTCTTTCTCAGTCACAGTGTAATTCCGCTGCGTGGCATCCAAAGTCCGCCTGGCGTAGTGAATGGCAAAAGGTAAACCATCCCTCCTCTGTCCAAGCACGGCCCCAACGGCAAAATCTGAAGCATCCGTCATGATCTCGAATGGGAGAGACCAATCGGGTGGCTGAAGGACAGGAGCTGAAACAACCATATTTTTGAGAGTTTCAAAAGATTCAAGACACTTATCATTGACAATAAACTCGGTGTCTTTTGTCAGCAAGTCAGTGAGCAGTCGGGCAATTCAACTGAAGTCCTGAATGAACCGTCGGTAGAAACCGACATGCCCCAGAAAAGACCGTAACTGACGCAGGTTGGACGGCGGATTGAGTTTTCTGATGATATCCACCTTGGCCGGATCGACCTCCATGCCCCTGTTGGAGACGATATGACCAAGGACCGTCCCTTGAGTCATCATGAAATGACTCTTCTCCCAGGATAAAACAAGGTTGACCTCAATGCAGCGCTTGAGCACACGGTCTAGGCAGTCAAGACAAGCATCGAACCCGTCGCCATAGACCGAGAAGTCGTCCATGAAGACCTCTAAACAGTCACCCACCATGTCCGAGAAGATGGACAACATGCACCTTTGGAATGTCGCCGGAGCGTTACATAGACCAAAGGGCATCCGTCTGAAAGCATACGTCCCAAACGGACAGGTGAATGTCGTTTTCTCCTGGTCTTCGGGCGCAATGGCCACTTGATTGTATCCAGAGTACCCGTCAAGAAAACAATAATGACTCTTCCCAGCTAGCCGCTCGATAATCTGATCAATGAATGGTAGCGGGAAGTGATCCTTCTTGGTGGCCTCATTCAATCGTCTGTAGTCCACACAGACCCTCCAAGAAGTTGGTACTCTGATAGCGATCTCCTCTCCAGACTCATTGACAACTGTAGTGATACCCGTCTTCTTGGGTACCACATGCAAAGGACTTACCCATTTGGAGTCGGAGATGGGATAGATGAAATCGGCGCTCCACCACTTTGAAATTTCTTTCATGACTACGTCTCGAAGATTTGGGTTCAGCCGTCGTTGGAACTCATGCGACGGCTTAGCGTTATCCTCAAGATAGATGTGGTGAGAGCAAAGATTTGGGCTCAACCCCTGGAGATCAGCTATACTCCACCCGATTGCCTTGCGGTTTCTTTCAAGAACCTCCATCAGACGAGATTCTTGTTCTCCAGTCAAATCTGCTGAGATAATGACTGGGTACATTTCTGGCTCACCCGCGAGGAATCTGTATGTCATCGACTGCGACAGAGGTTTCCGTTCTGGACAACTGGGAGGTGGCAGATCTGGCTTTTGATATGTCTGTGTAAATGCTACCAGGTCTGCATGAGAGAACTCTCGCTCTGCATGAATTTCTGACGAAGGGCGGCCTGCTGAATCATCAATAAACTGCACTGGCTCGCACTCTGTCATGGCTGTTGGCTCAGAAGGAATCAGATAAGGTAAATAATCATCAAAGTCATCCCAGTCAATGTCTGAATCCGAGGGATCAGAAGAAGATGAACATGATTGAAATTCCTCAGCACCACTCATCACAACACTGTCAGCTTCAGATATATCCTCATCCAGGGCTGTGCTTTCCCGGCTCTCGACTGTCATGAGCTTGAGATATAGTGAATCTGTAGGCAAGGCGAGAGTCGGTGCTACGGGGTCTTTCTAGTTGGATTCATCATCAGTCATCTCAAAATCACAAACCTGGTGGATGTCTAGCTCTTCCTCTGTTATCTGCTCGGCTTCGCTGGATTGCTCTGAGCATGCCAACTCTCTGGCTCTGGTTTCCTCGATCGTCTCTATTTGTATGGTTTCGCCCTCTACGCGAAAGCATACCTTCCCACTATCATGGTCGGTCACTGCCTTAGCTGTGGCCAAGAATGGACGTCCGAGAATGATGGGGGCATCGGTTACCGACTCAGGGATCTCCATGTCCAACACAACAAAGTCCACAGGGAATTTCAGGCCCTGAATGGTAACGACCACGTCTTTCAATAGCCCCTTTGGCCTCTTAGTCGACCTATCAGCAAACTGAAGGACTGTCCTGCTCCTAAGAAGAGGACCAAACTCGAATTGGTCGAGTAAGGCTGCCGGAAGAAGGTTAATCGAAGAGCCGCTGTCTAATAGAGTACGATCAAACTGCTGCTCCTGAATCTCGCATCTGACATAGGGAGCTCCTGCATCTGGTCGCTTAGCTGGAAGCTTGTTCTGGATGGTGCAGCAAGTGGACTGAGTGAGCACATGGATTTGATCTCTGTGATTCCTCCTCTTCCTGCGGACGGTAGTCTTCTCTTTCAGGTTCTTCTTGAAGAGGGGGATGTGCTCAAGTGCTTCTTGTAGAGTCAGCTGAATGTGGAATCTGTCTATCATCTGATTGCCGAACTCTACCTGTTGCTCTTTTTTGGGATTTTATCTTTTATTCCCCTTCGCTCGGCGGAGTGCCTCAGGGAAGGGGATGGTAGGGGCCTCCTCAGATGGAGGACTAGGAATCGGTCCCTGTGTCTGTGAAGAAGGAGAATCCATACAATAATCATCATTCACCACATATGGATCCTCAATTTGAACAGAAACCTTTCCTTTATTCATATTTTTGTTTTTCTTTTTGTTCCCACAGTCTCTAGGTACAAAATGTGGCAACATCACAGATGGTGGCTCAACAAAAGTAGATGTGGTGGCCTCAGCGCCACCACTAGCACCGGTCTTCGCGGCATCAGCACCGCGCTTTGGGTCATCATCCAAAATGGTGGCATCAGCACCACCGTCTGCAACTGGTATCACGACGGCATCAGTACCGTCGTCCTGGACTCCATCATTGGTGGCATCAGCACCACCGTCTTCAACATCGTCATTAGCGGCATCAGCACCGCTATTCTGCTCCATTGGCACTCCTGATCCTGCCTCTGGTTGTCGCTCAGAAGAGGCGCCGCCGGCTGGCATCCTACCGCTCCTAGTAGTCACAAAATCAGCATCATTCAAAGAATAAGACATATTATTCAAATCATCACTAGGAGAAGTATCCTCTGTAAACTCTACCTGCTCAGACTTCCTTTTCAGATTGTTCGGGTTAGGTTCAATCTGAGCGGGTATGGCGGCCTTGTCTTTTATGATGTCCCTCATCTCCTGTCGGAATTCATCCATTTCTTGCCTGAAAGAGGCTCGCTGTTCAGATAGCAAGCGGGCAAGATCATCAAGGGCTGGGTTCTCAAAGGCAGGACCCTGAGAACCGGATGGCTGTCCCTGCTCGAAATGGGGCTGCTACTGCTGTTGTGGCTGATACTGGGGGGAAGGATGGTGATAGGAGTGCTGAGGCTGCTGTCACTGCCTCCACTGCTGTCCCTGATAGGAGGGACGAGGACCATTCTGATATTGCTGTTGATGGGCGTACTGGGGTTGCTGGTGTTGCTGTTGTGGCTGGCCGTTCTGCTGTCCTTGGGTAGGGTTCTGCTGCTGGGAAGAGGATCCACCATTGCCCCAACGGAATCCGGGGTGATCCCGACGAATCCCGGGCTGAGGGTACCGGTCGTACCAAATCCCATTGACTTCCATCAATGATTCCTGCTCAAAGGAGGGTGGAGGAAGAACTGCCAGTGGCTGCTCTGGCAGATAGAACACCATCTGAGTCTCCTGAGACGGCGGTTGCTCTGGATGGTACTGTAGCAGTGGAACCGGCTCTGCCTGGATATGATTCACCTATCGGTATGAGGTAGAGGGTTGGTTGGAGCTGCTACCGCTGGAGTCAGCCCGTGACCTGGGAGGCTGTTGGGAGTGAGCTTGTGCCTCCTGAATGCATAGGATTTGAGTTTTCAGGTCACTCATGGTTTTGGTGAGAAGGTCCATCTGAGCCAGACCTTGGTTCTGCTTCTTCTCGAGGATCTCCATGCGGTCCAACTTCTCACTAATAATGCCCATGTCGGCTGTGGCTGATTCGGCTTGGGCTGCGGCTACCGACGTTGTATTGGGACCGGCATCGATGCGGGCGATCCTCTGAAATGATCCCGCTCCTTGCGGGGGCTTCTGCTGTGTGTAGACTCGGGCCTGGGTCATCACAGTAGAGTTTTCTGCCATGCCTTCGTAGATGGCCCAGACGTCGTCTTCTCCCTTGGAGAAATAAGACCCACCGCAAGAGGCATTCACTAGCCCCTGCAGCTCCGGTGTCAGCCCACAGAAGAAACTCTGCACGAGATTGGGCTTGGAGATGTCATGATGTGGACACCGGTCGATGAGCTCTCTGAATCGATCCCAGGCTTCATGGAATTGTTCATTTGGGATCATGACAAAGTTACTGATCATGGCTCTAGCTGCGTTGGTCGGGCCGAGAGGGTAGTACTTCTTCAAGTATGCGGTCCGGAGATCTGCCCATGTGTCGACGAATCGCCCAAGGTGTTTGAGCCAATATGCGGCTCTGTCAACCAAAGAGAATGGAAAGGCGATCATCTTTATAGTGTCCTCGGTCATCAACCGATCATGGATAGTGCTTCAAATCATCTCGAATTCCTGGAGGTGGAGGTGCGGCTCTTCGGTCGGCAACCCATGGAACTTGGGTAGAAGCTGAATTGTGTGGGGCCGAAGCTCGAAATCTCCGTGAATGGGCGGAAGTCTGATCCAACGGTGAGTGAAGGATGCCGCTGGGTTGTGCAACTCCCTCATGATGGTCTCTGGCAGTCGCTCAGCGTCTGGATCGCCTCCTCCTGCATCTGGTCCTCCTCCTCCTCCACCGCCACCGCCCCCAGGTCGGTTCTCTCTCATCTGTGCTATCTCTCTCATCAGATCACCCATGAAGGTACCCTGGTCACGGATCTGTCTCTGCATGGTCTCCAGGGACGCTAACAAGGAGTTGTTGATGGCCACCTGATCAGGTATGAATGGAGGGTGATCATGGTCATCTGGGTGCTCGCCTCTGTCTCCCATTGCTGGATTTTCTGAAAAAGCAAAAGAGGCCATCTCAGGTGCTGTCGAATGAGCCGAACTCTGTGATGCACTGAATTCTGAAACAATTGGACTGAGAGAAGGAGAATGGGAAGGGTGGTCGAGGGGGAACAGGGTGGATGTGAACTCAGGCTCGGAGAGCGGACTCTCCGAGGTATTCCTAGATGAATGAGGAGGAGTGTTGGATAGCGGTGCCGACAAAGTCGGCCTAAGAGATCTCCGTCCCATCATCTTGATTATTTGGGAAGAGCAGGGAAAATGCAAGAGAAGAAGAAAGGAATGAAATGAGATGCGACAAAATCGCGCACAATTGTGCTGTGTTTTTTTGATCTTGACCTAAACAAATCTAGCAATCAAACACAAAGCAGGGGTAAGTTCACCAACTCAACACGTGAAGCCGTGAAGGTTCGGCTTTTATCTTGTCAGTTTTAGCTTGTTTTCAGGAATTTATCTTGTCACGAGTCCTTAGAGCACTACGCATAAAGGAGAGAGAGTACTACCGGGAAAGTGTCCCCGTACTTGTCCTCCTCCGGTGTAACCTGTAACTTGCACTTTTTAAGGTCCTTGTAACCCTTCCTGGATCCCTACTCAGCCAAAGAAATAGAGGGAGGAAGCCGATAGGAGAAACCGATACTTCGGACCTCGCTCGCAACGGAATCACCCGTGAGCGTGCAAGATCCTACTCGGACGCAGCCGGTGAGACAGACACACCCGTGAAGGCGTGGCCTAAGCTCGGTACTTCGGACAAGGTCGGCGCTCACACAATAGTGAGTCACCAATGGCGACCAAGCCCTACTCGACTACGTACGATAGTAGCGCCAATACTTCAGAAATCCAGGCGATACACAAGGCAGCCACAAGTTGGGTTTTTGGCTCTAATCCTTACGAAGCGCTCACCTCACTTGGAAGGAGACCTTCCCATGCAACCTGAATACAAGTGAGGGTGTTACTCTCCCCAAGCAATGAATCCAATTACCGATTTTATTTTTGGTCAAGTTTTCTTAGCAGTCCCTTTTTTAATTTTTTTGGTGTTATCGCTTCTTTTGAGTAGATTCAAACAAGCGCCTAACGGTTTTTGTATTTTCTTGATCCTACTTTGTTCCAAAAACAGAGGGAGAATAGAGTCAGAAAAGCCGTGCAAGTCGACACCAAGGTGGAAATCTCACCTTTGTGCCTAAATGATGCATGCAAAGTAAGAAGACTTACAGCGAATCCCAGCTCTCTCCATGCGGGATGCAAAGTAGAATTTATAAACCTAATCTATATGGCGATATGCAAAAACGGAAATCGTCCTAGAATAGGCAACTGCTAGCGTGAAGAACCACAAGCTAGCCTCCAACTCTCAATCAGAGTGTCCGGTCTAGGCTCACCCCTCCTCTGCTCAACACATTTGAGTTAGGAGAAAGCGCTTGTTCGGGAATGAGCTCGCGGCGCGTGGATCGAAAGCTAATAGCTAACTATTTAATTAGTCTAAGTACAACAACGAACTATAGGAGCATGCAAAGATAATTAGGGTGTTTGGACCTATTCTAATCGAATCAAGCAGGACCTATAATCTAAGGGCTCAATCCACAAAAGAAAGGAAAAAGGAAAACAAAACCGGAAAATGACAAGCGATAAAAACGCGATAAAACTGCGGTGAGCCCCCGGGTGAACAAACACCCGGAAATTAGGCCCGGTAGTGTCCAAGTGTCCAATATACCTGTATTATTACAAATTAATAAGCACTCTCTCACACAAAGATAAAATAAGAACTAAACTAATCACTTCTTCTCAATCCTCCTACTCTCTCCTACCGGCTTGACCTAGAAGGCCGGCTCCGCTTCCCAAGGTTGCTTCGGGTCACCTAGGCGATCCGCCTTGCTCCGCGGTCCCTCGCAAGAAGACAAAGAAGAGTGGTCAGAGTATCTCAATCAAAATATATCAAAAATGTAAGAGAGATAAAATGAAGCTATGGTAAACAACAATCACAAACAAACAAAAATGTAAACTACTCGCTGTTGCTCCCCGGCAACGGCGCCATTTGATAAACACGAAATTTGATGTGGTCAAAATTGGTGTCTCACACAAGGCAGAGACGACCGTCGCTGTGGCGACTCACAAGTGAATCTCGTATTTAATCAACAATTAACCCACACTAAAGATCAATAAATTAGAAATAATGTGGAGTTAAAATTTATTTTTAACTCTGCACAAATGGTGTATAGTGACAAGTATGCAGAGAGTTCGAACACAGGGAGCAAACAGGGTAATTCACAAAAGTGTGCACAAGTGTGTGTGTGTGGCAAGTGTCTACACTAAGCAATCAAGCAAATAAATTTTTGTGGGTTTTTAATTTTTAATTTTTTTATTTTAATTTAATTTTTAATTTTGTATTTTGATTTTTGATTTTCTAATTTTAATAGTTTTATATTTATATTTTTTTTCTTTTCAATATTGGAAAATAAAGACAAAGCAATAAAAGGCTAAATAAAGTATTTATAAAAGTATGTAAAAATAACCAAAAATTCAGAAATAAAATGTTTTTGATATTTTTAGGATTTTTTACTGTTCTTGTGATTTTTGGGGATTTTTCAAAGTGTTTTTGGTATTTTTAAAGACTGAAATAAAGTAAAACAGTGAAATAAGTGTTGGCTGTGAATAAAATGCAAATTAAAATTAGCAAACAGCAACCAAAATTTTTCAACTAATTTTCAAATAAAAAGAATAAAATAGAGAACAAACAGGACCTGAATTTATATTTTTTGGATCTTTCTTTGATTTTATATCTTTTTCTGAAGTTTTTGAGTCTTTTTAAATTTTTAGTGTTTTCTTTTGAGATTTTTAATGATTTTTGGATTGACACTAAAATATGATAAAATAGACACTAGGTAATTTTTTTGGAATTTTTCGAAGTGTTTTAATATTTTTTTGGTATTTTCTAAGCTAGACAGTAGAGAAAAAGCATGTTTTTGATTTTTAATAAATATAAAATAAAATAAAATCAAAAACTAAAATATTGGCGTGAAAGCACAAGTTAACAGGAGCTAAACCCTATTTTTGTGGAATTTTTGGACTTAAAATGATGGGTTAAATAATTAGAACAAGCATCCAAATGTTAAACAGGCCTGGCAGGGGCATACATGCAATTTCCAGAATATCCAGGGGGCTAGTTGCAAAATTTCCACAAAGTTTTCAACATAGTAGAATAGTTCCTGGAGTGAATGACAAATGTAAACCCGTAAGGGTAGACCTGCAAAATTGCCAAGGTCACGCGCTCTGTGCACGTGACCTGGCAAGGACCTATTTGCAATATCACAAAGTCCGGGGGGCTTAACGCAAATTACTCGAAAAATATAAAATGTAATAAAACATTTACTGGATTAAACGCTAAAACCCAAGACTATAAGGGCCTTGTCCACAAAATGTCCACGCGCACGTGCCACACACGTGCGCTAGGCTGGCAAGGGTTAAAGTACAAATAAGAAAAAATGCAGGGGGTGTTTAGCAAAATTTACAAAAACATTTACACGGCAAATGAAAGTTTAAGTCCTATTAAAATATTACAAAAATTGCAAGGGTGAAAATTGCAAAATACCCAAGCGGGCGGGCGATCGGACGGTGTGGCTTCCGCCACTAATCCACGTGTCAGCTCCTAAGCGCCCGATGCCTCTTCGCGCCCACGGCCGCGATTAGATCTGGCGAGATGATCCAACGGCTGGAGCGGCGTTGATCCTACGGTAGCTGTGCTCCTGGAAGAACGAGGCCGATCGAACGGCCTGGAGGGATCGACGAAGAACCGGGATGAACTCGCCGCTAGGCGAGTTTCCCAGGTCTAGATCTTCCGCCTCCGCCGTGAGTTGACGCTCCAAAATGCCTCGGAGGCTTCCTGGGAGATCCCTGCTTCGACTGGGGGCCTCAAAAAGACCGGAGGAGCTCCGGTGTTCACCGGAGAGGGAGGAGGACCGGAGGTCCTCCAGATATCACCGGTGGACGAGCAAAATGCCCTCAGTCACGTGTGAAGTCTCGAATACCTGCAAAAAGGGTTAGGGAGGTCGAAGGCAAAGTGCCTCAACCTCGGGTGGCTCTCGACGGGGTGTGACAGGCGATATGGGGGCTCGCCGGAGTTGCGCTCCGGCGAAGTGAGAGATGAATGATCAGATGGGCGAATCGACGAGGGAAAATGCTCGGGATGATGTTAAGTATACGGCGAATGCTAAGGGGATAAAAAGATATGAAGACCGGCCTCGATGGCCTGGGGGCCAGAGGGTGGTTACCACGACGGCGAAGCTTCACCAGAGGTTGGAACGCGCGACGATCCGGGTGCTCTCCCGCCGCTTGGAGGCTTGGGGCTCGAAGCTGTCACCTCCGGGCTCCTCTTGCTCGACCAAGGGGGGTGGATCAGTGAGTATTCGCGGTTCAAATTCGAATCGAGCTTCAGGATTTTCTTAAGTAGGGTTGACGGTCGTGGGGGAGAGACCGAGGTGTGGTGGTTGATTCAACGCTCGAAAACCCAGATAATCATCTGGGCGAGCATGAGAGATGATAGCAGATCAAGGTTGCAGAAGGTTGGATCACCAAAAGATGAAAGACCTGGCCTCGAAAAATCCACAAAAGTGGGTCAAAAACGATGCCAGGCAGAGCTACAGGACCTAGAGTCACCTAGTTGATCGGAGTCAACTAGGGTTTGTGCCTTAATTCATTTAAAAATAGAAAACAGTCGAATTAAATTATGATTATTTAATAAAAAAATATCCGTTATTTTATGTAGTATTTTATTATGATTTTTAATTATTTTTATGAGTTATATTTTTACAAGTTACCTTTTTAACCCTATATAGGTATAATACCTATGTATTTAAGTATTTGATTTTTATTTTCTGGATTTCAATTTTATTATTTGTATTTATTATTTTCTAAAATTATAAGATACTTTTATGTACACAAATATATTTTTAGTTTATTTTTCTGATTTATTTTGTATATTAAATAAAATATAAGAGTGTTTTGTATAGGTATATGTATAGGCAGTATACCTATGTATTCTTTATACAAGTATTTTTATTTTGTATTTTGTTTTGCATTTTTATTCTAATTTTAATGCACATATATATTATAAGTAATATTTACATAATTATAAAAATATAAAAATACAAAAAATAATGAATAAATAATAAATTGAATATTTTAATCTGTACAAGTATACAAGGTGGGTCCAAAACTCAACTTTCAAACCGTAGCTCCGCCAAATGCGAAACCACCACCTTTGGATAGATTATTTTATTCTATATACAATTAAAGGTGAGTATGCTGCATTTGGAGTTGTCAGGTGTGAGATACGGGTCTGGGAAGTTGGGATTCTAGATTCTTATTCAGACCATAACTTTTTATCTATACATTATTTTTCAGTGAAATCAATTTTGTATTTTTCTTTATAAAATTATCTACAACTTTAATGTACAAAGTTTCTTTATTTGATGTATAAAAAGTGGAACCAAAAATAGGTCCCAAAATGAATAAAGAATGAACATGAAGTATAGGTATTGTGCACTGTATTTTGACCTTATCTCCCCCTACTTTATTCCTTGTCGACCTATTCATCAAGATGCCTAGGTCTCGGGGTTTCAGGTCATAAAATATTTACAATATTTTATTCCTTTTCTTTTCTTTATTTATTCTATAATTTTGGCTTTAATTACAGTATTTTATACACTATGTAGATGCACATGCATGAATGCTAAGATGCTGATATTAATGCGATTTACATGCATTTGCTAGGGGTTTTGGTGCCAAAATGATAGAATAAAGATGATGAAATGTGGATTCATCAGAGTCTCCCCAGTGATTGGAGATATCCATCTCAAGGACAATGAATTTCACCCTATAATCTTGTCCCTCAATCGAGATGATAATGTCCTTGACCTCTTCCTTTGCCTTCTTCATAGAATTATCTGCAAATTGGAGTAATGCTCTAGATTTTTGAATTGGACTCAACTCCGGTTTCTCATACAAGGCAAAAGGAAGTAAGTTGATCGAAGAACCATTATCTAAGAGAGTGTGTGCAAATGTTATGTCATCAATATAATATGAATCACCGCATAATGCACACTTAAATCTCTTCTTCCTTGGTAGCTATTGGTTCTTGCGACAACATGTAGTGGCAATCGACAGAACATGTGTCTTGACATTACATTTCGATTTCTTCTTGCTAACCATGCTCGGTGTACAACAGATCTTCAAGTACTTTTGGAAAGAAGGATGACTTGCCACATACTCAACGAATGCCACTTTCACTGCAATGTTATCTCTATAAAACCGTGCCATTTCAGGACAATCTTTCTGAATACTTTTTATAGTAGGCTTTCCCGTCGTTAGAGCATGGGGGTAAAGGGATTGAATAACTAGATGAATGAGAAGAATCTGAATCGTAAATAAAAACATGCTTTTTATTCTTGGAAATAGAGTTCTTCACAATTGAATCATTTACATATAATTTGGAATCAGAAATGCATCCATCTATTATATGTTGGAGAATGTCTGCTGAAGGTACATTCTCGTCAACCGAAGGTGCAAGGTCCTTCGTAGACTATGAATCTTCTCCGTGCTGAAGTGATTCTCTTGTACTCCTTCCCTTTCTTCTCGTAGATGTCTCTACTTCATGATGAAGATTTTGCTGGCAATACCTGGCCACGTCATCCTCTGAAGCCTCCTCAGTGTGAGCTTCATATGTCCTCTCCATCTCTCTTGCTCGACCAGGCACAACCACAGACCTTCCGCTCCTGAGGGACGTGTGATTAATACAATCAAACGGAAGGATCTCATGCTCAGATTGGTGAGAATCTGAGCAGTATATCGGATCATGTATCTGTTGATGCTAAATATTTAAACCTGGGCAAGAATGGATGTAGAAGGGTGAAGGATATTGAGAATCCTCAAGCGCATCACGGAAGCGTGACGATCGCATCGAATACGATCGGGCGACTAGTCGTACTAGTCGCAAGGTGCAGCGGGATTTAAAAATTTTAAATCAAACGATGAAACCACATGATCACGAAAACACTTCTCGGATCGTTTCATCAAACCACAAAGTATAAGGAATACCTTTGAAGCGTGGTTGTGATCGCGAGATCCCAAACAAGAGATCCTCCTATCTCAAGTCCGATCCACGAAGAATGCACTTGCGGGCACGATGATGAGTCGCGTTCCTCCCGCAATCCTCGATGAAGATCCAAGCAATAGATCCCCTGATTTCACCAAGCAAAATCTGTCGTCTTCCTCTATAGCGAGTAGCCACGAAGAAGAAGGAGATCCTCGAGTCATCGAAGGCGAAGGCAAGAACTTCTCTCCTTTCTCAACAATGGTGGTCGGCCACCCTATGGAGAGGGAGAGAGAGAGAGCACGAGAATGAGAGGGAGAGAGAGAAGTAGAGTAGGCGTCTACTTGGTATTTTTTTTCAAGGGCTAAGGCTACCCTCTTTATATATTAGTTTGGGATCCAATGGATCTCAATCCATGGCTCTCATGGATCCAACGGTCATTGTAATCCAAGAGCCATCCAACGGCTATGATTGTTGTTGGTTAAAAACTAACAACATTAATTTATATTAAATTAAATATACGTTGAATTATTATCAACACAATTTAATTAACATAAATTAATTTATTAAGAGATAATAAGACAACAAATAAGAGGAGACAACAACCCTCCTAAAATCAAGGATGCGTCACCTATGACTAAGTCATAGGTGACGCCACCTTTGATTATTGGTGGTTTTGTCTCCTTTTATTTATATTATTATTTCTTAATTATTTGCAATAATTATTATTGCAATAATATCCACCAAATTAATTCCAAATTAATTTGTGAATATTTCAATCATACCATTGAAAAATATGTAAATCATATTCACATCCCAAACTAATTTGTAAATTACATTTCCAATTAATTAACTAATGTGGATCCAATCCACATTAATAATTAACAAATGTTATTTACTATATTTCTCTCTCTGATATATTATAAGTCTCATTTATAATATACACAGATATTCTGGATATCACTATCCACGATCTGCTTATCCTTGATAATTAAATCCCATTTAATTATCTTGGACAATCATTCTCTCAACATGAATCTTATTCATATTGTACTTGATAATTAAATCTCATTTAATCATCAAGACCTTCTTGCTTGGATACTAAATTCATCACAGGAATTATTCTTGAACTCCTTCAAGAATAATGTGCCTTCTCCGCAGATGCTTGGAGATAAGGACATGGCTATTGTATTGTTCCACGTATAGTGACTTGGATGTTGAGATCTCATCTCAAATCCAGATCTAACGGACCTCTCATAGATGCTTGATTAAATCAAGTCCGTATACTTAATCTTCTCATTGCATCTGAATCACATTCAGATCAATGTCCAACGTTTGGACTAAGATCAAGTTACTTCTCTACTGAGAGGAGTCACTAAAATCCAGACCTGTTTCACCACTCCCTTAGACTGGAAGCGTCATGGTTATACAATCGTTTATGATCACATCACCCTCAGGTATTCCCAATACCTGCACATCCTGCATACTGGAAGACCAATGATCAACTTGAAGATGAAGATCTATTTTATACTGTCTTCTTCAGGGTTTGATCACCAAGTTTCTCAATCTTGGTCATTGGGATTTGGTATCGATCATATGCTTTCCCAAAGCATATATCATACCTTCAAATTCTTGTCATGCTTCCAAAGCACGACGACCATGCATGGAATTTGATCGGTCCCAATACCTCATGAGTGAGCTCATGTCTTTCGGTTCACAAGTGAACCTGTATGATCCCTTTGAGAGATCGTATTACTCATATGCCCTTATATGCACACCAGCTCGCTGGTATATAGACCTTGGTTAGGTCATCAACCTACTGGTCTGCCAAATGTACACACTCAGACATATAGTAACACATCTGTCTCCGGTCAGAGGATGTGTGCCTATGCTGTGACAGCATTCAACATAGGACCTAGGTTATCTCGATCTCGCTAAGTCAACCCATTGACCTAACTAATCTGACACCTCTGAATCACTGTTCCCATGCAGAGGACCCGCATCAAGAGGTCGGTCAGATATCAGCCTATGTGAGAAAGGATTGCCATCTCCTACTCAGGTTGGAGATCATCTCTTAATAATCATTTGACGGTGCTTGATGAGTCCTCTATCTAACCCATTAGATATTCATCCAAGCACCAGCCTCTATGATTCATTTAATGAATCAATAGCTGTATGATCATTAAGATGGCCATGGTACATAACCCTAATTGTACAGAGGGACCTATTATGCAAATTATTTATTCTTCATTTCAGATCAGGGAATGATATGTACAATAACATTTATTGCATAATGGCTCGTTGTGGGCTCGCATGTCCAACAAAGGGGCAGTCTACTTGTCATGTAAATGGGATAAGTAGTTGAGGTCAACTCACAAATCCTGTATCTCGTTCCTGTAGGAACATAACTCCTCTAGAATCTGCTGCTGGAAATCTATGGGACCGGGCGGTGATGGTTGCTGCTGTGAAGAAGGGAAAGAAGAACATGAAGATTGGCCTTGATGGCCATGGTATTGTTGTTGATGGAACTGATGATGTACATGTCGGCCATGTTGGCCCCTGTGGAACGTCTGCTGTCGGACGTACGACTGCTGTTGTTTCCTCGGTGCCTGGGAAGAATAAGTCCCAAAGCTCTGTGGTGCTGGAAGAGGCGTAGGAGTAAATTATGTGTTGTAGAAAGTTGGAGGATGCTTGTAAGAGAAACGATCCTCTAAACTCCCTTGCCTGGCAAGGTCATGTGTGTACTACACAACCCTAACATCCCATACACGTGAAGGCTCCTTAGTAACTATCTCTATAGACGGTGGCTGCTGCTGACAAAAATGGGTAAGAGTTTGGTCCTCTACCCACAGTTGGGGTGGCCCTGACATCTGTTGCTCCTGAAACTTGTGAACATAGTACATGGGAAAAGCATATGCAGTCACGGCAGGTGTCCTGATCTTGGATACCTTCTCAGAAAGCTTTGTCATCCGCTTCGGTAGTTTGGATAAGTTGTTGTCCAACTCATCTATCCTCCTGTCGATCCTCTCTACAACTGTAAATTTGTTTGTAATGATACCCATGTTAAAAGGATCAGTTGTAGACCTCGCTCCACCTCTAGCATAGAGTGGTAAGGGGGCATCTATCTGAACTCTGCTCGCGATATGTGCTCAGCTCATCTTAGCCATTCTCTCAACTTTCAGATGGTGTCCGCACCACGTGAAGAGTATCTGCCTCCGCAAGCTGCACTAACCAAATCCTGTGCCTCATGGTTAAGACCGCAATACACTGATTGAACCAGGACAAATAGCTCTAAATCGTGACAATGACACTTATGCATAATGTATTTGAATCTCTCCCATGTGTCACATAACACTTCATTGGGAAGTTGGGAGAAACCAATGATGTGTGAGCGCATCAAGTTAGTTCTACCCAAAATGTAGAACTTCTTTACGGAGAGATCCTTATACTGAACATAGGTGGTTAAAACTACCCCCATGTTCTTTATCCTATCTATTTTGTCTCTTGGGGGACATTGTGAATGAATCTTCTAAACCTTCATCAAAAAGAGGATTTGAGTGAGATCTTGGCGAAGACATTAAAATCGAATCAATCTCACCAAGGCAATAGTCCTCCTCGATGAGAAGAAAAGAAAGATGTCGGTTGGGATGTAACCACTTCACAAGAATGAATCATTGTACTCTGGATCGAAATAAGGGTTGTTTCAGATATGGAAAGGTTCAGGTGAGGGAGTGGTTGGAACATTTAAGACATGATATTTGGATGTTTCAACGAGAGGTTTACGAAGTCCAAACAAAAATTTAGCCAATTATCCATCTTCGATTTCAAGGAGGTTAAAAGAAATGAGCATGCTCGATTCAAAAGATGTCAGTATTATGATGCACGTAAATGTGCAAAATCACTCACGCAATATTGTGCAAACAAACCCCTTTGAATAGATTCACTGACTCAACATGTGAAAGTCGTAAGAGTTCGGTTTATTTTTATCTCGGTAATATTAATTGTTGATTCAAACAATCTTATTCAAGCACACATGGAGTCTCTGATGAATCTGTGATTCATCACTCTAAAAGTCAAAAATAGAGCTTTGTTCCCGAGTAATTAGCTGCATTTTCTATTTATTGTGCATAAATATCATTCATACATGTGTAAATAATATGTGCATTTTAGCATTCATATTTGCATTAAATAAGAGCCAAATTCACTTGTACATAATCACATGTATATTATCATATTTCTCCTATTTGTATTTATTTTATACTAACTCGAAATCCAATAAAACCAACTCCATAGTGTATATATTACTAAAACTAATAAAGGAAAAATATCAAAAAAATACTAACTTGTAAAATTGACCAATAAAACCCGAGCCATAGTTTGAGACCAAGAACCTTAAAATATGCATATATCTCTCATATATTGTCCGATTTTGGTATATTCACTTTAAAGTAATATACATTCAAAGAACTTCAAAACAAGACCAATTTCATAAAAATCGAATTTCGTATGTGAAACTTGGGTTTTGGGCCCCTATTATATATTGTGCACATTGACTGAAATACCCTGTATTTTATCTTTTTATTTTCCTAATTATTAAAAATCCAAAAAAAGATTAAGTTGTAAATAATTCTTTCATATTTTCTCTATTTTTATTCTAACTTTTATCTTATCTAAAAATAATAAAAAAATGCAAAACATAAAAATACGGTATTTTATACCTATAAGATACCACCCAAAAATGTACTTTGTACGCATGAATTTATTTTGATTTTCCATCCTTCAGAAAAGTTGTAGATCTTGTCAAGACGAGCAACTTTTACGTTGACCACTTTTTGATTTGATCCCTTTTGTTATTTCTTTTTTATTTGTATTTACATTTAATTTGTGATTTTTTTGGGAGCGACACGTGGCAGCTCTTGAAGCTGCCAAGTGTCACCTCATTTTTTATTATTTTCATTATTTATTTTATTTATTATTTATTTACTATTTTATGTTTTATAATTAATTAATTTAATTTAATTTCTTTTTAATTTAATTTTCATATTTTCTCTCTTCCCTTTTATTTTATTTTCTCTTCATTATTTTTAGTAGCCTACTTATTTTATTCATTTTATTTATTTATTCTCCCTTTACTTGTTCCCCACTCCAAGTCAGCAACTCCCCATTCTCCACGCTTTCTCCTTATCTTTTCTAACTTCCCTCTCCTTCTTTTTATTCCTTCTCCTCTTCATTTCTCATCATCTGCCAAAATCGAGAGAGAAAGGAAACCATCAGTTGAGCATGCTCGACGGTAACAACGATCGAGTATGTTTTTGACGTGACGACGGTTTCCATTGTATTTGACGAGATCCGAGGTAGAGAGATCGACCTCGTCGCAGCCTCATTCAAGTTGCATAGCTTCTCTGATTTTTTGCTGAACTGGATTGAGGCAACAAAAGAAATGAGCCGATCATGCTTGCTTGAGCCCAGATGAATCCACTGGTAAGTATCTTCTCTTCTTTTCACTATTTTTATTGTGTTTCTTTTCATGGCATTTCACCATCATTTTCATCCTCATATCAAAAAAATTCAAACACCAAAGAAATCACCATCACCATCCTCCCTCCTCATTTCCCTTCTGTCTTATCACAAACCCACATCGACTTTGTCTTATCACAAACCCACATTGACTTTGCTCCAGTCTCATCACCATTCAACGGAGCTTCATCCACCCATCTTATCATTGTAACACATCCTGACTGAGCCCTCTGTTGCTCTATCTCTATCCTCAGTTTGTTTTGCAGAAAATTCACAAGCACGGGTTTACAAGAAACAACAGAAAATTTTGAAATAAATAAAAAAAACAACAGCCAGCCTCCCCTTCCTCCTCACGCGGTCCAATCCACCTCCCGCGTGTGTGCTCCACCGCCCTCTCCTGCTCCTGTAGGTGATCCAGCCACCGCACGCGTAGCCTTCGCGTGGACCTTCCCCTCCACCAGCAACAGCTCTCGACCGCCCCCCGCGCCCTCTACTTAGGCGTCGCTCGCTTGCGAGCGCGGCCCACCAGCCTCTCCTACATCCCGTGCAAGGCCTCTAACTCCAGTCGAACACCTGTGAGCCCTCCAGCCTGCGGCCGCCCTCGTCGTCGTTCGTGCAGCGGAGCCGCTCCAATGCGCGTGACCCCAACCTCCACCGCACCCCGCCGCTAGCTCTGCGGTCGTGCCCCCGCTCCCTGGACGCACACTAGCGGCATCTCCTACTCCCTCCTCGGCGCGAGAAGTCCGCTCTGCCAGCCGCTTATCGATGACCGCCAGCAGTCGCACCTCTGTGCTCCCCGCACCACCTTCAGACGTGCGTGCGGCCCTCGTCGTCTCTCGTGCTCCAACAACGGTGCACCCCGCGTGCCTCACCGCCCACGACGTGCCACTAAGTTTTTGGCCTAGTTCAAAGGTTCATTTTTATTTTTAATTTTTTTGAATATTGCATACTTTTCCCTGCACATTTAAGTATTTGCAAAAGTGCCCCTTGTGCATGGTTTAACTTCTTAGGTTTAGAAATCTATTTTGCACGAGCACCCCTATAATTGTGCTTAAATTAGACATCATTTTTGCATCATTTTATTTAATAAAAAATAACACATCGAAGATCATTTAATTCTTTATCTCTTGGATATTTATTAGTAATTTTGTGAATAGTAAGTAATTAATTAAACTTGTTTTTGTGAAGAATTTCTTATTTTACCTAAATGATGGTCTAAAATTCATATTTAATTAAATATTCCTCCAAAAATTGTGAAAAATCCAGAGATGATGGTTCTAGTTGTACTTTAACTACTTTCCAAATTTCATCGCAAACGAAGATATCTTGTGCATAAAATAAATAGTTGAATAATTTCTGTAATTGATTTTTAATTAAATCCATAAATATTATTTTTACAAAATTTCAAGTCTCCTGGATTGCTCATTTAAATATCTTTTTGAGATAAATTGATTTATAGATAATTTGATTTTGTGGATTTATTAGGAATTAAGTAATCATAGTCACTCTATTTTCATTAAAAAATTCATAAAAATCGTAAATTGTAAGAAAATTCCAAAAATATTATTGTACCTTCATCATGTTTTCAGTAAAAATTTCATAGTTTTCGCACCTTGTTTGCATGAAAAATTGCACAAAACCCATAAAAAGTTTGCATTTTTCATCTTTTCATTTAAATTCGAAAATTCCCCAAAAAATACTTTTGCATTCATAATTGGATTAGGTTTATAGAAAAAATATAACTTGGCTTATTTGGATTAATTTTACATTAAAATTAATTTCACTAAGTTGTGTGTTTTCTTAATAACCTAATTCATCTGCATATTTCCATTTAAATTTTTATCGCATAAAAAATTAAAAAATTCCTGCTTGGAAAAACTATGAGCTAATTCGTCTAACTTGATCCGACGTTGTTCCTTTGCCTCCTTGAGTCGACCTTAGGGCTTGCCCTGGTTAAAAAATACATAAAACCGTACATTAATTAATCACTGATTCATCGATTCATGCGATCAATTTTTGATCGATCCTGATTGCCCGACTACAACAAAACAACAAGATTAAATAGGGCGATTCAACGATCCGTCAGTCTCCTACTACACACAAATTTAGTCCTACAATCCCTCAATAAATGGAGTGATCTTCTTTAGCTGTTAGGTTAAATATACACCCAAAATTAACTTATAGGCGCAGACAACCAAGATGTATTTCTAAGGTCGGAGGCAAACACTCTCAACTCCAAACATCTGTGAAAGTCGGACTTGTAGGCTTTGGGTGGAAGTTCATGGTTATGGCCTCGAACCTTAGGGATCCGTCCTCACCCACTCTGTCTGGGTATAAGTACATGCATACAATGAGGGTTTTACTGCTTGTAATACAAGGTGAATTTTATTTTGAATTATTTAGATCAACTTGCATTAATTTAGTTCCATTTTTATTTGTTAGTTATCACTTGAATTAGTGACCACAAAAGAATCGCCTAATGTACAATCCCCTTTTCCTTTATTCCAAGATTGAAAAAAACCAAGGGAGAAAACAAAAAATGGGATGCAGTTAGAAATCGATGATGAATGCCGTCATTTAGGAATACTCACAATGATTCACAATATCTCCATGTAGATGCGGGACTGGATAATTTAAATATTATTCCAAGTTATGCAAGTCAAAAAATCCGCACCTAACATGTGTTCTATTAGCGACGAAGAAATTTAACTATTTTTGACTAAGTAAAACATAGCTTAGGTGCATCTCAAATGAATCTCCTAAGATTATTGAGAATCTTATGAGATCGAAAATTGTGTGTCCTAAGTTATGAAATAGATCGAGCAAAGTGACCTAAAATATTTCTGTTTGAAGCATAGTACCTTGACCTTGATCACCATTTAAGTTGAGATCCACTCTCAATACAACCACACAAATAACAAAAAAATAATAGAGACCTTCTTTACACACGTGAGAACTCAATCGAGAACCACTGCAAATTTTGCAATTAATTACATATTAATTTATAGAACAAGTTACACAGATTATACCCAATAAAGTACATCACAAAGGCTATTTAATTAATCTGAAATTTCTTCTAAGAAATTTGCTCTACAATCTCTATAGTTGATGTTCCAAACTTCTCGCCTTTGCGGTGCTTTGGGATTCACCGTCTCCGGGATCCTTACCACAAAACAATGAAAGTGTAAAAAATGATCTTAGAAGAATATAGTAAATCAGATAACTACAAACAACATAGAAAATTAAGACAAAGATAATGAACAACACAACAAAAAGAACTTAACCTAAAAGGCTATAGAAATCACTAAAAATAAATAATCAACTCTAAAAAAACAAATAATGTACCGCATCCACGGTAATGATGCCATCTGATGATTCATCAATCGGCTAAAATAATATGCTCTGGTTGTAGCATGGGTTAATCGACAATCATTCGGAATCGAGAGAGATCTCCGTGAAGAGTTCTCAGCTTTTATTTTTACCCAGGCTAGTCTAGGATCGAACGCAGGGACACGAGCAATTATCTAATCAAATTTAATAAGTAATTAATTATTTAAACAATTTATAAGCTCTAGGTCAAGCATAATGCAAAGAAACACAAAGAGAATGCATATTTTTAAAACATCTTTTACTAATATTTTACATGACAAACAATAATGCAATAAACTCGCAAATTCTATAACACACAATATGCTCCTGATTTAATTAAAAAAATACTTGTGAGATCAAATAATTGATCAATGATAAATCAATGCCAAGAAGAAAGCAAATTCAACCTATATTCAAATTAATTTTGAATAAAAAATAAGGAAGAATATACATAATTGCCGCTCTAAAATTTAATTCATGAAAGACAGGTCAAAGGCATTGATTTAAATGCACTAAATTAAAGAGCAAACAATGTGCTTTTCAAGGACACCAATTTCATATAAATGCATGGTTCACAAATTATTGATAAAATAATGTAGGTGCACAAGTACAAGAAACACATGATTTATTTTATTGCAAAAATACCCAAATAGGACTAAAATGAAAATACAGAAACTTGCTTGGGTATTATGGCAAATTTTCCAAAATGGCGGGACTTACATGCATATTTTGATCTTTCTTGGGCTTGTTTGCGAATTAACCACTATCACGTGCAAGTTGCACGTGACCTGAGGAGGCTCGGATGGCGTGGCTTGGGCCACGCGCCAGCTGGTGCCGGCTCGTGGTAGGCTCGGAAGCTCCAAACCTTAAGGTTGAACTGGTGCTTGGGTGTAAGGCGTGGGAATGATGTCCACTATCAGATATGATCGATAGGACCAAATCTCACAACTACTGCTTCTCCAGTTCATCCCCCTCCTCTACATGCGACAACGAGCGAGCGGTGCTCCGGCGAAGCTCCAAATCCTCCTCCTTGCTCTTCTACAAGTTATGAAGGTCGCTGGATCTCAGTGAAGGCCCAAATAAAGTGATAGTGCTCAAGTGAGGTGCTGAACAAGCATAGAATGGCGACTCGGTATAGGATCGTAGGAGACGATGTTCGTGATCAAAGTTCAAGAAGTTTTCAGACCATTAATGGCATGTAAGGATGAGTTGCATACAAGCACCTGATACGAATCTATAGGGATGCATGTGAGGTGAAATGAAGGCCTTAATTGAGGATGAGGGAAGATAGACCTAAATGGTTCTCAAGTTTTGCGATATTGAGAGTTGGGTCAAGATGAACATATCATGGAGAACATGAGAGAGAAAATGGGAAGATGCACTTGAATCTATGATCAATGGAGATGCTATTATATTGTCTAAATGTAGAATGAACATAGAGGAACATCATAAAGAAAGTAGAGAAGCACATAGGCAATGAAGATCGGAAATGTACCTGGAGATAGAAATGAACGGGAAAGATGAATAGAAGAATGGAAACATGCATGGAGTGGAGTTCGTGAAACTGAGGTCCTCACTCGATGTTTCTAGCTATGAAACTAACCTCAAGCAGCGGGTTAATGTTTACATTACGAGAAGAAACATCGTGGATCTCGCAAGAGAAGAAGACACCGTGATCACACTCGAGATGCACTCACTCTCTATCACAAGTGAAGATCGAGGCTAGGGAACTCTCTCTGAATTGCGATGGAAGTTACAGTGATCGGAGGAGGAGTTTTGATGAGGGGAAGTTAGTGGTTCCATGTGATTGAGGGCGGTGATTTCAGTGGTCGACCTGAGAAGCACATGAGAAGGGGGAGATGAATGGATGTTGGGCGAATGTCACTGATGAACATGGAAGAAAATGGCAAAAGTAGTTGGATGGATAGTTGTCGGAGGTTGACGGAAAAATGGGTGGAAGTTGGAGTCGTGCAAAGGGTTGCATCGCTTCAGAAGAAGAGCTAGAGGTTGATGATGATATTCCAACCGTTGGATCATGTGATCCAATGGTCTAAGGTGAGGTGGGTGGCACAAAAGAGGCAGGGCCACGTGATGCACTGAGATGGCACACATGGTCTAATAGGAATTGAGAGAAATGCAAAAAATAGTAAAAATAGAAAATAAATAAATGGAAAATAATTTAGAAAAAAATGTAAAACTTGAAAGTTGTATATCTCGATGAGATCTACAACTTTCATGTAGAACTCAAAGAGAAAATAAGTCGTATAAATATAGTAAACATTTTTTCAAGTAATTTAAGGAATTAAATTACTTGATTTTTAATTTATTTTCTTTTTTTTTATATTTTTATTTTATAAATTAGGTTAAATTAATTATATACAATATTATTCTAAATTTTATTGGATTTTTAATAAATAATAAACGCATAAAATAATAGCCTCTGGAGCTCGTTGTCTCCAACGAGGCAGAGATCAGAGAGGGCTTCTTCCTCTGCCCCTCCACCCTCTCCGGTGAAGAACTGTCCTCGCATGCAGATAGTTCTTCTTCTTCTTCTTCTTTATATAGTCTTCTATTTTATTTCGTTTTTTCTCCACCTTACTCTCATGCCAATCAACCGTACCTCACCGACCACTGCTCGATCTCACCCGCACCAACGAGCGCTTGCTTTCACCCTCACTGCCTCGAAGACTGGACCACCACTGAGCCACACCGATCCGCACCACCTTCACCTCCACGCTGCTCGAACCACACTTGATGCCTCGCCATGTCGCCACTCTGAACCTCAGCCTAGGCCTCGAGGTTCGCGTGGGCCTAAGCCACCAGAACCAGTCACATGGTACCTCGACTGCCACAACTCAACATGGGTAAAATTGCAAGCAACCCCCATGTATCTCCAAAAATGATCTGAAGCCCCCTCCTTCATGAAGCACATGCCATGCGTGTAGGCACTTGGAAATTTTGCAACCAACCCCTCATGGGTTTGGGTAATTTTATTCATATACCTATGCACATTCATTTCAGTATTTTAATTTGTAATTTTGCATCTTGAACCATGTATTCACACTATTATTCGAATCTTCATTTCTTATCATTTTTAAATTCTAAAAATAACATTGTCTTGCTTAATTATTCCTCTGTTATGTGGTGATGTCTTCATATTTTTTGTGGGCTTGTAACTATTTTACCCATTCGAGCTTTGATAATTCACAACTATTCTTTGCTTCAAAAATTATAGAAAAATCACATTGTGTAGATTTGGTTGATCTCTTTAATGCCTCAAAAAATTGTTTCATTTCTATACGTATTTTTCTTAGAAGCAATTTTTTGATGATTGATGTAATTAATTTTTATTATGTAAACTTGATACTTTTAGGAGTTATGATTTTTCCTCGATGGAGCTTGATTAGACTCATCTAGGATAAATTTAATTCTCGGACATAATTAGGTTTACTATTTATTAAAATTGATTTATTGAAAATCACTCAGTATACATTGTTTTTCTCTAAAAAATCCATTTTGCATTAGAAAAATCCTAAAAATTCATAATATGTTAATTTCATCATAATTAACTTACTGTTAGATTTTCATAATTTTTGTATACCATTTTCATGGAAAAATACAGAAAATCTGTAAAAAAGTGTCTATTTTGCATTTGCATCATTTCACATAAAAACACCCAAAAAATCCCTCTTTGAAAACCGTATATCAAGTTTAATAAATTGAACCTTGAGTTGCATCTTTTCCTCCTTGAATCGACCCTAGGGCTTGCCCAAGTTAATAAATACAAAAATCTAGCAATGCATAATTGATTCATGATAATTATTAGCGTGTTTTATTTTTAATAGATCATAAGTGCTCGATTACAACATAAAAATGACAAATTAACAAAGGTTATTCCTGGGTCTGTAACCTACCACCTAATTTATCTGAAAATTAACCTAAGGAGACAACTGCCTCCCTAAATTCGACATTGGTCTTGCCAAGTAAAGTAAAAATTGATCGCTCATACATTAATTGATTAATTTGATGAAGCGGCTTTTTATTAATCCGTAATTGCTTGACAATAATAATTCGACAATATCAACAAGAGTTTTTACACGTTTTTCATATAGCCATCTATTTTTAAGGAGCATCATTCATTGGATATCGATCTATGATGTCATCCTACATGTACACCATCATACTTATTCGAGGATATCTGAGACAAACATAGGGGATTTTATGAAATCATGAGTGAAGGAAAAGAATATCTTCTTGATCAAACTCGACGAACAAATTCACAATATGATAACCTAAATTTTAAGAATATATAAGAGGAATTTCTCAGATCAGTCACGTTCCCACCCACTCCTCTTTGATCTTGAACCGAATAATTCTATTGACATTCCGAATGCTTAGGCTGTGATTCTAAAATGTCCCAGTAATCCAGAAATAAAATAGTGAAATTAAACAAATTCGAGGATTCTGAATATGTGACTTCATTGTGTGATTTGGAAAGGCCAATATTGGATTTCTATTTTTGATGACTATCTTGAGATTTTAAATTCTGACAAAAGATGAAAGTGAAATAATTCAAGATTCTTAACTCAAATAAATCACAATGAGATTTACAAATCAAGCGACGTACTTTCTGAACATGTAATGATTGATGAGTTTGTAGGTCAACTTGGAAATGATTTAAATTTGGGAAGAAACGAAACGATGGAATATGATTTTGTGGTTGGATTAAAATTTAACTACAAAGATGATAATGAATCTGGACCTGACAAAATTTCAAGAATGGATTGAAATGAGAGATAGATAGAGCAGTTGATTAGACACTCTTCCCAACAACCCCTAATCAGATGTCAGAAGTCTTCCTTGATGACTCTCTCGAGGACGAGAAAACAATGTCTACCTCCATTTTCTTCCCAACATGGGAGGACGAGCTGCATCACTCGGTGTATGATTCCCAATACACATTCTCTATCGCCGACTTGGTTTCATATCATGATGACATTATGTCAATTGATCATTTCTGGATTGAAACTGAGGAATACCTCCATGCATTTGAGAATGATCGGCTTACCAATCCAGAGGATCCACCTTAGTTGGATCCATCGTATGTGGTCACATCATCATTGGTAGCTAATACAGAGGAAGATCACATTAATTACACGCATACCTACTCTGAGCCCTCCCTCCATCCCGTACTCCATATAATTGAACATGCTGAGGTTGAATCCAGATGACTAGATCTAAGTTTTAATTTGGTATATGTTCATGACGCCATCCAAGATAATTATAGTGATATCGTGGAGGAATATGATTACGAGTCACAAATGACATTTTAGGACTTTGTACCCAACTCTGTTAGACTTCTGACTCCATCTGCTAGTTCAATATACTTCGTGTTGTCAGTGATGCAATCCAACTATAGCATCTCCAGCCACTGGCCTCACCACGATTTTTCAAACACGAACAACATACAATTAAGTGACACGCTATTCCTAACCCTGAAGACCGACTATGGATGTTAAAACCATCAAACATCGTGAGATACCTCCCATAGTTATCTTCTCGGCATTCCCATTTATTTGCATATTTCTCTCATTTTTTGTTTCGAATAAGTATGGGGGAAACCCCATAAAAATAAGAAAATAAGTATCATCCACTTATTGCACCTTGTGCCCTCTTTCTTCTGTTGGCCAGTCTGGTCTATTTTTTCCCACTCTACTATTACCAAGGCGGCATGATCTGATCTTACCACGAGGGTGCATCATATTTCATGCATGACATTTTTATTTTATCACAATTTAAAAAATCCATTTCATTTCATGCATTCCATTTTATTTTACATTGCTTTTATTTTTTTTAAAATCCAAAAATAGGTTTTTATATAAAAATTTCAAAAATTTTCAAAAAAATCGGTGCATCATTTTTTTCATGTTTTACAAAAGTACTAAAAACATTTGCATATACCAAAAATTCCATAAATTTTGCAAAAATTCTCATTTTTTTAAAAAATGGCAAAATTTCTTTTCAAAAATCCAAAAATAATTTCCTAATTTTCTCCTAACTTCCTGGGATTTGAAGCATGGTTTTTACAAGTTCCGGACTTGGATTACGAAGACCTTAATCCACTTAATTTCATAGAACTTCATTAAGTTTGAGTATTTATTTCTTCAGGTTATTTTATACTTAATTCATCGAATTCCACTAATTTTATGCGACGACTAAAATATGTGTCTAAATAGATCATTTTGACAGCTATATCAATCTTTTTCTCCTGACTGGTTTTTAAACAAACCACACCTTACAACTTAGTTCAACTTACTTTGCTTGTACAAGGGGACGCTTCAAACTCTAACAAGAGGAAGGAGCGACTCTAAATTTTGGGTTAAGTAAAATTCAGTGATATGTCAGCAAACTTACCTTGTACAGTGTATATAAAAGGCATATTTTATAGAGGTATACTTTTGATACCCGAAGCCACAAAAATCTTATAAAAAGAAGGCACAATATAGAATGCCTATTCTAAATATAATTCTACTCATATAACGTAGCTGTACCAAATAATCCAAGCAGTAGACCAATGCCGCTAATATTTTAAAAGATGCCAAAGAGGCCCAGGGTTATGCCATGCAAAACAAAAATTGAGATCAACAGACTAAAGCGGCTTACGAAAAACCCCAGAAATTGCAAGTTCTCTACAAATTGCACCTATATTCTTTTGTTGATAGATTCATATGAAATGAGAGTAAGTCTAGACATAGAGAGAATAGAGGCTTTAGATATTGTGAATCTCTTAATATCTTGCTTAAGGTTATACATTATACTGGTTTCATAAATCGGGAAGAGCTATAAACTTCACACACAGTTCAAAATAAACTTATGGTTAAAGAGAATGTCTATTGATCATGATGATCTGACTTGACCTAAAATGGAATCGACTAAAATTGACAGAACTTGAGGACTGTCAAATCGAATACTAGAGTCTAAAAGAAGTCTAATGCCATTAGTAATCTAAATGTCAACTCCGTCTATGTCTATTATTTGTTGAATCTTGGCTGGAAATCTTAAGATTTTGTGGGTGTACTTGCTGCAAACCCTCTTTGTACATTATAATCATTTTCTATTCCTCTTGGCAAATCATTGTCTTGCTCGGGACTAGAAAGATTTAAGTATAGGGGTGTAATAAAATAAAAGGATAGTTTTTCAAAGATTTTCACTTCCTCTTATTATCTTACAGAGTAATGTATTTAATTAGTAACTAGTTGTTTTATTTTTTTTATTAAGTTTTAGTCCCATTAAATGTTTCTATTTTTTATTTTATTTGCATGTCACAATGCAGTGAAATCCCATCCCATTTTATTGTAAACAAAAGAGGGAAAAAAGGGGATGCTCGCGTCAGCACACAAGAGGCTAACGTACGCCCCTCTCTTCTTCCTTTTGTCTCCTCGTGCGCCGCCCCTTCCTCTCCCGTGGATCCGACTGTGGGACGGTTGGCCTCCATCTCAACACCTACCGTTGGCCCTATGCCTCCTCTTCCTCCACCGCTATGTCGCCCCTCCATCTCCTCTCCCTCGACCTATATATGAGGGAGGAGAAGGAACCCATGGGGGATCCATTAGCGGGGTTTCGAGCTCCAAGAACCCAATCCCGAAGCTCGGCTCCAAACCAACCACACCCTTCACTTTGTTGCCAATGCCCTTAAAGGATATGGAAAAAATCCTTAAGCGCATTACGGAAGTGTGAGGATCGCATCGTATGCGACCACGAGCTACTAGTCGTACTAGTTGCTCGAGGTAATGGAATTTAAAAAAAATAAATAATGAAAACACATTATCCAAGAACACTTCTCGGACCATTTCATCTAAACCACAAATATGTATTAGGTTTACCTCTTTAATCATGGTTGCGATCGAGTCTTTAAATGATGAGACCTCATGTCTCAAGTCCGATCAGACGGAGGAGATGCTTGCGAGCGCGTTGATGAAATCCTTGCTCCTCGCAATCCATGTTGATGGTTTAAGTGGCAAATCTCCTGATCTCATCACACGAGATCTGAAGTCTTCTTCACGAGCGAGGCATACCTAAGGAGATGGAGATCCACGAGCAAACAATCCGGCAACATAATGATGATGTTGCGGTGATGACGACTCTCTCTAAGGCTCCATGGTGGACGGCCACACTGAGAGAGAGAGAGAGAGAGAGAGAGAGAGACTTGGTGTGTAGAGAGAGGGAGGGAGAGAGCATTTAATGGTGTCTCTTTGAAGAGCAAGGGGTGCCTCTTATTATATAGTATTTTGGGAGCCCATGGATCTCAATCCATAGACAACACAAAATCGATAGATGAGATTGATTCATATTTCTTCTAATGGCCATAATCTTTTTTTCTAAAAATACAACAACAATTAATTAAATATATATTGAATAATCAATATAAAATAATTTCAATTAAATCAATTATGCTTGGAGATAATTGGGAAGGAGATAACCATCCAAACACAACAAGAGGGGATGGCCACCTACTCCAATTAGGAGTTGGTGGTCGTCCACCACCTTTGTTGGTGGATGGTAATCTCCTTCCGATGAGATTACCGAAGGATATGGGGAGATACTCAAAGGCATCACGGAAGCGTGATGTTCGCATCGAATGCGATAAGGAGCGACTAGTCGCACTAGTTGCTCGATGCAACGGAATTTAAAATTTTCAATGTGATGAAACCACATGATCCAAGAACTTTTCTCGGATCGTTTCATCTAAACCACAATAGGTATCAAGGTTACCTCTTGAAGCGTGGTTGTGATCGAGTCTCTAAATGAAGAGACCTCCTGTCTCAAGTCTGATCCAACGGAGGAGACGCTTGCGAGCGCGTTGATGAGATGAGTCTTTCTCGCAATCCATGTTGATGATCCATGCAGCGAATCTCATGATCTCGTCACATGAGATCCGACGTCTAATTCACGAGCGAGGTGCACCGAAGGAGACAGAGATCCACGAGGGAATACTCGGGCAACATAACGATGATGCTGCGGTGATGGAGACCCTCTCTATGACTCCATGGTAGATGGCCACAATGAGAGAGAGGGAGAGAACTCTTGGCATGTAGAGAGAGAGAGGGAGAGAGAAATTGATTTGATGTTAATGGTATAACACGAATAACAAGGGGGGCCTCTTCTTATATAGGGTTTTGGGATCCATGGATCTCAATCCATAGACAACACTAAATCAATGGATGAGATTGATTTGTATTTCTTTCAATGGTCATGATGTTATTGTAAAAATACAATAATAATAAATTTGATTTAAATTAATATATATCAATAACTCGATATAATCAATTTCAAATCAAATTAATTAATTAATCTTGAAGATAATGAGAAGATTGACCTTATCCCCTAGACAAAGGGGAGAATGGGTCTAACTCCTCAATATCTCATGAGATCTCATTATCTCATGATATCTCCAAGATTTACAACACTTGTTGTAAATTATTTCACAAAAATAATTCATAATTATCTTGTGAATATTACAATCATGTCATTGGAAAAATGCGAATCACATCCACATCCTAAAATAAAATGTAAATTATATTTTCAATTAATCATCCAATGTGAATCCAATTCATAACAATAATTAATTAACAAATATAATCACAATATGCTCTCTTTAATATATTATAAATCACATTTATAATATACCTGAATAATATGGATAGTGTTATTCACATTATTCATATACATGGTAATTAAATCACATTTAATCATCTTGGATCTCTATTCTCATGTGCCCAGATAATATGAATCACATTCACACTATTCACATCTTTAATAATTAAATCACATTTAATTATCTCAGATAACTCTCTTAATAATATGAATCAAATTCATATTATTCATGATAATTAAACCACATTTAATTATCCATTTTTTCAATGCTCGAATACATATATCAACAATGAAATTATCCATGAACTTTTTCAAGGATAATGCATTTTCTCCGTGGGTACTTGGAGATAAGGACAGAGCGATTGTATTGTTCCACGTATAGTGACTTGGATATTGAGATCACATCTCAAATCCATATCTTGCGAACCTCCCATAGATGCTTGATTAAGACCGCAAATATAATCTTCTCACTACATCTGAATCACATTCAGATCAATGCCAAACAACTGGACTAAGATCATATTACTTCTCTATGAGAGAAGTCACTAAAATCCAGACTTGTTTCATCACTCCCTCGGAATGGAAGCGTCGTGGTTATACAATCGTTTATGATCACAACATCCTCAAGTATTCCTAATACTTGTACATCATGCATACTTGAAGACCCAAAACAAATCTGAAGTTTTAGATCTCTTTTAGACTGTCTCCTTCAGGATTTTATCATTAAGGTTCTCATTCGATCATTGGGAGTCTATATCGATCGTATACTTTCCAAAAATATATATCATACATAGGTGTTGATCATATACTTTCCGAAAGCATATATCAAACCTTACAAATTCAGTCAAGCTTCTAAAGCGAGACGACCACACGTGAAATTTGATTCTTCCCAATATCTCATGAGTAAGCTCATATTTTTCGGTTCAGTAATGAACCTGTATGATCCCTTTGAGAGATCGTATTACTCATATGCCCTTGCATGCACACCAGTGCGTCGGTGTATATACTTTGGTTAGGTCATCAATCTATTGGTCTGCCAAATGAACATACTCAAACATATAATAACACATATGTCTCCGGTCAAAGGATGCGTGCCTATATTATGACAGCATACGACATAGGTCTTTGGTTATCTCGATCTCGTTAAGTCAACTCTTTGACCTAACTAATCTGATGCCTCCGAATCTCTATTCCCATGCAGAGGACGTGCATCAAGAGGTCAGCCGGATATCAACCAAATGAGAAAGGATTTCCATCTCCTACTCATGATGGAGATCATCTCTTAACAATCATTTGACGGTGCTTGATGAGTCTTCAATCTAGCTCTTTAGATATTCATCCGAGCACCAACTTTTATGATTCAATAATTGAATCAACAGTTGTACGATCATTAAGATGTCCATGGTACATAACCCAAATTGTACTAAGGGACCTATTATGCAAATTAGTTATTCTTCATTTCAGATCAAGGAATGATATTTTCAATAACATTTATTGCATAATGGCTCGTCGTGGGCTTGCATGTCCAACAATCTCCCACTAGCCCAAAGAGTCATTATTGGGCTAATCATTTATACCTGCATTCATGTGACAATCATAGGCTATTTAGAAAAAATAGCTAGGTAAGCTGATCAGTCACTCTGTTCCCAAGAGACTACACCAAGTCCTTTTACGGCACCTGCATATCCCCAGTAACAGTGCTCGCATCCAATGCGAATATTGCATCTTATTCAACTAATACTCAATTTTGTTAGTTATAGCGTCCTTGACACTATATCTCGATAATTATTATAGCTAGTATTTTCATTATCCCTATCGGAATACCCTTATTACTGGAGATCTCTATCTCCTAAGGTATCCACATTTAAGACCTTTTAGATCTCCATCTATAAAGTCAACTTCTTGAAGATAAGACTTGGAGATCACTATCTCTAAAGTCTTGCCATCTTTGAAGATTTTGTTATTACTGCAATCAAGTATTTTATCACCTTAGAAAGATTAGCAACAATTTACTACTCCGACTGCATGACAGACATCTGGCTTTTGTACACATCTAGCATACACACGGCTTTTCACCACTGATGCACAAGGGCAAGCATTTTTTAGCATTCACTTCCTCAACTCTTTGAGGTGCTATCTCTTCATATAGGTCAGTACCACATCTTAAGGAAAAGAAGCCTTTCTTGGAATTTTCCAGAAAATGGAATATGTCCAAGGTGTACCACTAATGCGACGGTTTCAATGCCCTCTTCTCTTTGCTTCTGAACAGTTTCAGAACTAAGATCTTAAGAGGTATTCATGAGATCATATCTCAAGGTATGGAATATCCAAACTATAAAACACTTATTATTATTATCCTTATATCATTCCAGATGATTAGGATATTATCTACATTAGCATGATGAACACAATGGCACTCCTACTAAGCTTTACATGGTTCATCAAGATTCTATATGAAATCATAACATTTATGATTTCATCAAATCTGGTGTTCTAACTACAAGAAGCTTATTTCAGTCCACGGATGGAGTTATTCATCTTGCACAGCTTGCTTTTCTCAATTATGAAGCCATGGGGCTACTTCATATGAATAACCTCGGAGAGGTATTCAATAATGGAATGCAATATTGACTTCCATCTTGAAGATGTCAAAGTCAATTTGTGTAGCTACAGTTAGCACTATTCTGATGGGTTTAAGCGTGGTTGCTGAAGAGAAAGTCTCATCGCACGCAATGTCTTCTCTTCAGTGTGCAGCTCGTGGCTACGAGCCGTGCTTTGAAGGTCTCCACCTTCTCATCAGGTTCCCTCTTTCGCTTGAAGATCCATTTACACCTTAATGGGTCTGACCCATATAGGTGGATCCTTGAGGGTCCATATACAACACATGTATACGAAGTCTTCTTTATACCTAATTGCTAACATCCATCTTTCCATGTCATGATCTTCAGAAGCTTAGTCAAATGAAGTTTGATTATTGTCAGATTTCTCTGATACATGGAATCCGTCCTCAAACTCATTTGAAGAGGTATTAGTGTTTCATCTTTAAATGTCCTTTTAGTTTCCAATTTCAGGAGCCTCATTATCTTCTCAACATTAAATGAGTTCATTTACTTCATTTTCATCTTGATTCTCAAGAGAGTCATCCTCTAAGAATCACATCCTTCGAGATGAGATCTTGTAAGAATCTCAAGGTCATAAAGTAGGTATCCAATACCATCCTTTATTTTCCTAATGAAGTAGCACTCTTCTGTGCTAGATTCCAGCTTACTTGCATGGAACCTTATTAAGGATATATATATATATATATATATATATATATATTGTAGACTCTACTACATATATACCTTGGAAACTAAGAGGTAATTATGCTAATATTCATCATTGATCAAATCATGTCACACATGATCCAATTATATCTCTCAACAACTCTATTGAGTTTAGGTGTTTTAGAAGGAGTGAGATAGGAAAGATATTCATATCTCTATAAGGTATTCATCGAATTCATCTAATAGGTACTTGCTACCTAGGTTAGATCAAATTCATTTCATCTTCCTTCAAACTTTGATTCTAAATCAAAATTATGAAATCTTTGAACATTTCAAAGCTTTCTGAGGTGATTGGAAGAAATCTCATATCACTAATAGTCATCGAATGATATCACATACCATCAATGATACATATGATCTACATGCATCAATATGTATGAGATCTTGAATACCTTGACATCTTATAGCATTCCTAGAGAAGGGTGTATTGGACAATCTTACTTTGAATACAATATTCATGAGTATGTAAGATTTGAAATTTCAGACAATCTAAAGTTTCATCTCTTACTAGTCTCTTGATCTTATCAATAGACATATGTCCAAGACTCGATACTATATCATCGTCAAATGATCTCCATCCTCTTATTGATCTTATAAGGTTTAATTTTTCAGTATTTTGAAATATTAATGAACCATTCATTAATTTTATAATTTAGTAGAGTCCACTAGATCTTAGATTACTACCTGAAATATATCCATCATAACTCTTTATGATAGGCCTATTCCAGAATTCATGTTTATTTCCAACATTTAGAAATAAACAATGAGTGTATTCTAATATCAAGGTCATAGAGATATTCTCTAAGACTAAAGGCTCTTCTACTGAAAACATGGAGTCTATGTATCCTTTAGAAGTTGTTGCAACTATTGCATCAATATCCATGGATGACGATTAAAACTTAAGATCAAATTTTCTAGTCTTCTAAAGCATATGCAACCAATTGCAAGTGTTATTAGAAAAATGAGATACAATTATTAGACTTTTAATCTTATCCAATAAGAAAGTCAATTTCAATGATTACATGTAGATGTAGATTATTCCGATGCACTATCTGGGTCCTTCTCTAAGGATCCTAGATAGACTACATAGTCACACTATGAACACATCGACTTATTGCAGTATTGGCATTCATCCAACTCTTTGGATGTCATATGAAAGTTATAGAAGTACAGTCAACTCTTTGACTTTCTTCTTGCTTAGGTCCTGATGAATACCCATTCATCACTCTTTATTCTTATATTTTAGCTACAAAAACCTATGCAAATGCATGTAGATATGTGTAAATAGGATTAATTAGCAAAAGCATGCATGTTTGTAAATATAGATAATTAGCATGTTTTTGTGCAAAAATAAAAGAATAAAGATGAAAAAGAAAAAGAGGGAAATATTTAGAATAAATATTGAGCAACCTAACCCAAGGGAGGGCTCAGCATGGGCCTGACCGCATAAAAGCCAAGTAGAGGGAGATAGGGGCTCATGTGTAAATACTTATGTAAATAAATAAATTAAATATTTTCCTCAACCAAAAATATGCTTGTATATATTTTGTATATATTTATAAGCCATTAAAAACAAAATAAAAAGTTAAAAAGCAAAAATCCAAAAATGACCCTTACACCATGTGTATAGACCATCATCCTTATTTATTTCACCTTGCAAATAAATGTATTTATTTTCAAAACTTTTTGTAAATATTCTATGTTAAATTTTGTAAATAAAATAAATAAAAAGAAACAAGACAAAAATCAAATAAAAATTACAAAATTAAAAATACAAAAACATATTGTATACCATGTATATAATTGTACATAAATAATTATTTCCTCTATGTATATAAATAAGAAAAATAAAATAAAAATAGCTTTTTATTCCTCATTTTATCCTATAAATAAATAAAATATAAAATAGGAATAAAAATGTATAAAAATAACTAATCAAAAATCAAAAATCAAAAATCCTATATTGTACATATACCTATGTATAGCTATATTGTATATACTTTATTTTTATTTCCAAAAATTAATTAAAAATCACAAAAAAATAGAAAAAAATAAAACAAAAATATTTCATGTTTTAAGTTTTCGAAAATTCGGCCATTTAAGGGCCCAAAAAAATAAAATAAAAATGCAAGCCTTGGCGGGCTCTGATTGGTCCACGGGGGATTGTTGACCCCCGGTCAACACCTCCCCCAGGACCACCAGAGCCCGAGTCCGCTCGCCCGACCCGGTTTCTCCCCTTTTTCCACGGGTGACCCGATCGCCAAACCCCCCAAACCTCGGGTCCGGATCAATCCTCTTGCATCCGGCATCCTCGCCGGAGCCGCTCCCTCGGGATCCGCGCGCTCCCGAGCTCGCCCGATCGTCATCTTCCCGGACCCCTAGAGGTATAAAGTCTGAGCTCCGCCCCTGATTTCTCGCATCTTTGGCTCCCCATTCTCACTCCCGTGACCTCCAGAGTAATCACCGAGGTGACAGCTCGCGATTGCACCTGTTGCAGCGAGGAGGAGGTGGCCGACCATCGATCCGGCTGCTTCGCGCCGCCGTGCTCCGCCACCCGACCGGAGCTCGAGCCTCAGGCCTTGACGCCCTTCGAGGCGACGACCAGGAGCTAGCCAAGCTCCAGCACAGTCTCTCGCATCATCCAGGTAGCCGATTAGCCCTTCCATTTAGCTTAATTTTTCATTTCCCCCAAATCGCATCCCCGACGAGTTCCCCTGATTCCGGTCATATCGCGCACTTTATCGATCATCGGAACCCACACACACCTTCGCCATCCTCCGACGCACGTTCTTCTCTCTTTCACTCAACCCCGCTCGCCCCGGAGCTGGGAGTCGAGCTCCACCATCCTCCGCTCGCCGGAGCTCATCCATCCCGACCCACAGACCACTTTCACTCCGCTTCATAGGGTCGAGGCACTTTGCCCTCGACCCGCGAAGCTTCTGATGCCTTTTGCAGGTCAGAAGGAGGGCATCTGAGCCCCCCTCACATCCAGGCCAGAAGCTCGTCGCCGCCGACCTCGCCGGAGCCTCTCCAGGGCTCGGCCGGGTCATCTGAGTCCTTCACCAGCTGCGGGACGTCACCGCGGATCTTCTCCGATCATCAGAGGCAGCTGAGGAGGACTACTGCAGGCGCACGAGGCCGGCGAAGCTCGCCGGCTGAGTGTTCTTCCACCATCCTCCTTCACCGTCCGATCAGCCTCCGCTCCCAGTTTCAATCGTCGCCGTTCATCCTTCGAGGAGCAGCAGCCGTTGATCGATTCGAGGCGAGATCAGGACCGTCAGCACAGAGGAGAGAGGCCCCCAGCACTTGAGCCGATCGATCATCCACGTGGCCACCTCTGCACCGTCGATTAGGCCCAAGAGCTGAAGAAGGAGAGCGCCACCCATTCTGAGCCGTCCGATCACCTACGTGGCGCCTATCCAGCCGTCGACATAATAAGGGGTAAATTACTTAGACCCCCTCGTAGTTTGAGTCTTTTATTTATAGTCCTGTAAATATTTTAGTTATTTTATTTACGTAGGGTAATTTGCACTGTGGACCTTGTGCTTGTTTAGTTTCACATTTATACCCCTGTGTATGTGATCTCACGTGCGTCGCCACGTGCTTGTTTGGGATATTTGCGTCTTTTATCCTGTAGTTCTGTTGAGTTCTTGAATGAATGAATACTTTTTGGTAATTGCATTTATACCCCTGTGAGTCTTTTATTTCTACATGTGCGGATTTTAGTGGGTAAATTGCAACCGTACCCTTGGACTTTTTGGTACGAGTTACCAAAAGGTCCCAGGAGTTGGTTTTTATTACCAAAAGGCCCCTGAGTGCCCCAGGCACGCGCCACGCGCGTGTTTAGCTGGGATTTTTGCACCGTGGCCCCCAGACTTGCGGGTATTTGCACTTACGTCCCTGTGCACTGTGCCCCCTTATGATTTTTGAATAAAATATCAAATTACCTCCAAATCCAATGAGATTTTGACACATGGCTCCTGCCATGGTGTAGGAATTTTACGGATTTTTGAGGACATTTTTGATTTGATTTAGTATTTTTAAAAATTCAAAAACATCCTTTTTAGCTACTGTCTAGGTTTAAAAATTCCAAAAAAATATAAAAACACCCCCAAAAATTCTAAAAAATTAGTTACTGTTTCTTGTGTGTTGTTTGATTTTCTAGCCAATTTTGGCTATTTTTCATCACTTAAAAACCCTAAAAATTGAAAAACAACTAAAAACTTATAGAAATTATAATAAATAATCTAAAAATCCAAAAACAATAACTTTGGTGCCTAAATTTTCCTTATTTTCTCTAGAATACAGGAAAATTACCTCCAGGGCCATTTGAGATCCTAAATATTTTATTTTTGGGTTTCAGGCCTTGCTGGACAGTACCTTGTTTTTCTAGCACTGTTTGATTTTTATAAAATAAATTACACTTTATAAAAATCTCAAAAATTCACCAAAAATACTTAAAAACTTAAAAAACATAAAAACAATTTTTCTTTAATTTTTGCTTGATTTTTGGTGTGTTAAATAAATTGCTTAAGTTGGCTTGATTTTGCTTTCTTTAATTTTCTTCACTTTTAAAAATCCAAAAAAATATAAAAATTATTAAAAACCACTAAAAAACACTTTTCTTTTATTTTATTTTCTTTTTATTACTTCGTAGGCCCTAGGCCAACCCGTGCTCCTTGTGTTCGACCCTGGGAGCTATACCAGGTTAATCCCATAGCTAGGACCGCTTGCTTGCCTTGTTTGATATTCGATTGATTTCGCGGTTCGATATTTTTTCTTGATTGACACGTCCGACTGACTGAGGTCGCAATGACCTCATTTTAGTACCTTCACCTCAGTTGTTCGGGATTTCGTGTTATCAGAATGGCGCCGTTGCCGGGGAGCACGGCTTAGTAGTTATTTTTGATTTTCTTTTTATTTTTGTTTTCGCGGTTTTTCGCGGCTTTTCGGAGCTTGCGGCTTTTCGCGGCTTTTGTATTTAGTTTCCTTTTTTGTCTTATTTTGTTTTATTTTTGATTTTCTCTTATCTTTGTTTTTGTTTTATTTTGTGTGATTATTTTATTTCCATTTTTGCACATATACCCTCATTTGTATCTTCTTTTATTTTTCTCTATTATTTGATTATTTTATTGGTCTGACCACTCTTTTCTCTGTTTCTTGCGAGGGCCCGAGGACCGCGGAGGCGACTTTCGAGGAGCCGGTGCAGCCGCTGAGTTCGGAGGCGGCTTCTTTCTCTACGAAGCCGCAGGAGAGAGCGAGAGAGAGAGAGTTGAGTGGGTGAGGTATTAGGATAGTTTTATTTCATTTTATTCATTATTATTGTAATAATACAGGGACAGGACACTTCTGAGCTTGTTTGGACTTGTGACCGTAGCGGGTCTGTTTCGCCGAGCACCGGTGTGCTCGGGGGACCCATTAGGACCTCGCGGTTTTTACGCGGCTTTTCACGCGGCTTTATTTTTCTTTCTTACTGTCATTTGTCGGTTTTTCGCGGTTTTTGCTCGAGCCCTTAGATTTAGGACTTTCTGGTGACTGTGACGTAACTGAGTAGGATCCACACACCTAAGGCTTATCTGTTCCTATAGACCGTAATTGGACCTACTTAAAATAAATAATAAAAATAACCGACTCGCTAGCCTCCGTAGCCTACGCGCCGAGAGCCCGTCCTGTAAAGCGCACTCCTACCCCCGATTTGTCGGGCAGGGGAGGGACGGGCCAAGACCGGACCATTTGGCTTGGAGGTAGGTGACCGGTTAGACGGTTCTTCGCTAGAAGTTGCTCGTCTAGGACTCGGCTTTTTACCGCTGCATCATATAGCTTAGTTTAATTTCTGTCTTTATTTTATGCGCGGATCACTCTGCATGTAGAGAGCTGGAGGCAGGTACGCTTTTCTGACTTTGCATGCATCATTGATTTCTCGTGCATCGGTTTTTTCGACTTCTCCCCCCTGTTTTTGACCTAATAACCAGGAGAATCGAAAAACTCGTTAGGCGTTTTGTTTGATTTGAAAAATACCTAAAAAGTGAAATCATAAAATTGGGACTGCTAAGACTATTGACCTTAAAACTCGCTTACCCTAAAAAATTCTGTCTTGGGGAGAGCAACCCCCTCATTGCTTGGTTTGTATGCGCGAGAGAGTGACCCGCACCCTAGGTAGAGCCCCCCGCGGCTAAACCCGACTGATTACCGACTCTTCCGTGCGGGCCAGTCGGTTGGGGTTAGCAGCGGATATCCCAACAGGTCACGTAAGCGCTTTGATATCTTGAGTGTTCACCAAAATAAAATCGACAAGATAATTTGACCGAACTTTAACGGTCTTCAGCTCGCGTTGCGTTGGTGAACCGGGGGTTTGTTTTCAGATCATAGTTTTTCCAGATCTCATCCGCCCTACTCGCCAGATCAAGATGATGGGTAGACGATCTCTTAGGCAGCCTCTGGCTGCACCGCTTTCGGGCGCGTCTACCTCATCATCTAGGTTGGCTCGCGAGAGCTCAGACCCGCTCTCCGAGCCCGAGTACGACTCCACCCTGTTCCCCCTCGACCCCCTTTCTGACCTTCCTGAGAGACATGAGCCCGAGGAGAGATTGATACACTTGACAGCACCTGAGTTGGGCTCATTTGATTTTGCAGACGTCGAGATGGCAGGCGCAGGCAGTTCTGATGATCACTCCCGCAGACCAGAGCACATAGTACTAGACCAGGGAGCGATCAACTCCACCCTGATCGCATCGCTCGATACAGTTCAGCGGCAGCTCCGCGATCAGGGAGCTTTCATGATAGAGATGAGGAGAGAGTTGGAGAGGCTCAGAGCAGAGAGAGATGCACAGAGCGAGCCCGAGGAGATCCCCGATGAGGCACAGGCACATGCACGAGCCGCAGCAGCAGCAGCAGCAGCCGCGGCCGCCGCCGCAGCGGCAACAGCCGCAGGAGGAGCAGGACCACCGAGACCGATGCGGGATTTACACAATCCCGGATCTACACTGATGCACCACTGGGTGGTGGTTCCAGCTATCGTGGGGGACTTCAAGTTCCCCCTGAACACCTTGCAGATGCTTCCGCGGTTCCATGGACTTGCTATAGAGGAGCCCCACCTCCACCTCCAGGAGTTTCTTATGATTTGCAGCACTGTCCACGACAGACATGTGGACCAGGACACGATCAGGATGATCGCATTCCCCTTCTCACTAGCAGACAGAGCAGCCACTTGGCTGAAGCATTTGGGGAGATTCGTATATACATGGGAGCAGCTCCGCACCGAGTACTTGAACAAGTACTATCCACTCGGGCGGACGAACGCAGCAAGGGCCCTGATCAGCAACTTCTCCATGTTCCTCAACGAGCAGTTCCACGAGGCTTGGGAGAGGTTCAGAGAGCTTTTGGACAGATGCCCACACCACGATATCACGAAGCCGAACTTAGTTCAGAGCTTCTTCAGTGGGTTGTCACCAGAGCTTCAGGGCCTGGTGAATGCTTCTTGTGGCGGGTCCTACTTCGCCAAGGACCACGACCAGGTATGGGCTATTTTTGAGGAGATGGCAGAGAACTACATGGTTATGTCCCAGACCCGGCTCTACACCCAGAAGACCCAGCCACATCAGCCAGGACCCGTGCAGTACCAGAGGATAGCACGGGTAGATGCAGGTCCATCTAGTTCGTCCGCAGCCACAGCAGCAGCACAGTTGGAGTCGTCAGCTGCGGACATGGGCATCATCAGCGAGAAGCTGGACCGCATGGAGCTGATAGAGAAGAAGCAGTGCCAGAGCATAGCTGACGAGTCGCTAAATACGGTGTTTAATTAGGTCACGTTGTAATACGTGTACTTAGCGAGTCGGTCAGAACCGAGAGAAGATCTCCGTGAGGAGTGTCTCGGCTTTAATTTATATCCCGGGCAAGTCCGGGGTCGAACACAGGGAGGCAAAGGAACAACTTGGGGGTTAATTCGAAAATTAGGTTTCAGATTTCCAATGCGTATTTTTTAATATTTTTTATGCAAAAAGAAACACCAATGCAAGATGCGGCTGAATTAAAACACGAAGAAAGCATACAACAAGGCCAAATTAATTTTAATGTTAAATTAATCCAATTCAGCCAAATTATATTTTTCCTAAAGTCCTAATCCAGTAGGGAACACAAAACACATTTTTTTTGGAATTTTAGGGGTTAAAATGCAATAACTAAAAATACACACTTTTTATGGGTTTTTTCGCAATTTATCACACAAACAGTAAGTAAAAATTATGAAAAATTTACTGGAACTTAAACATCATGCAAGGAGACTACAGTGATTTTTTTAGAATTTTTTGACAAAATGTGAATTTTTTTATGAATTTTTTAGTGAAAACAGAGTGATAGTGAGTAATTAATTCCTATTAAATCCACGTTATCAAATTAATCAACTTGCAAATTATCTCAAGTAGATATTTTTATGAGCAATCCAGGAGACTTGAAATTTCGTGAAAAGGATGTCTGTGGATTTAATTAAAAATCAAACACTATATCCACTCTACAAATTATTCCAAGCACAAGACAACTCCAATTTAGATAAAATTTGGACTGTAAATTCATCACATATCAAGGCATCACATATATTTTTTGTGGAATTTTTAGAGCAACTATGTGTGAGATATAATTTTAAGAGCACGGAATGGGTGAAATATGCTGAGTTTCAGTTGAACATTTTTAATTAATTACCCAAGCACCACAAAAATACAAAGAAATACTCACATTATAGAGGATAAGTTGCTCAACATGTAAACATTTTTTATTGCGCAAATTGATGCAAAAACGAAGTCCAAATTAAGGCATGAACATAGGGTTGTCTTTGCAAAACAGAAAGACAATACTTACAACAAAAGTTATGTACAGGGACTGTTATGTAATATTATAAACATATAATAAAAAGCATGCAATTTTTACATAAAATAAAAAAAAATAAAGACCTTCTTCTACCTTTTGCTGGGCACGATGGAGGTGAAACCCAAAGGGGGTTGACGGCGGCGGCGCCGCGCCAGCACGCGGAGGGGGGGTCGGCGGCGCTCCACGCGTGGATAAGACGACGCGCGGCGGAGGGGCTGGGGTGGCGGCGCTCTGGCGGCCGCGGCTGGAAGAGGCCGGGAGGTTGGCGGGCTGGTGGAGCTGGCTGTGCGCAGGCGGCGCACGGCGGAGATGGCCGCGCGGGCGGAGAGCGTTGGCGGCCGCGGCTGCCGCCGTTGGAAGGCGGTGGCGCGGCGTGAAGGCTGGCGCGGCGGCGCCGCCTTGGCGGTGGTGGCGTGAGGGGCGGCGGCGGTGGGTTCTCCCCCACCGCTGCTGCGGTTATTTTTTTTTTTGTTTTTTTTTGTTTTTTTTATTTCCTTTTTTTTGCTGTAATGAAAAGGGATTTTTAATTTTTTTTTAATTTTTTTTATAATTTTCTTTAGACAGGAAATTATATGATTATATGTACACAAACATATGGGGAACAAAATGGTAGTGAGAAGATGATGAAATGGATCTATGTGGTAATGAAAGAACCTTTTTTTTGTTTTAATTTTTTTTATATATTTTTTTTAATTTTGTTAAAACAAGGGGTAATAAATATGATAAAAAAATGATGATGGTGATGAAGATGAACTAAACAAATGGAATCAAATGGATGGTAATGTGATGTGATAAAAAAAATGCAAATAAACAAGTGATGATAAGACGATGAAGATGAAATTACCTAAGATGGACGGTCGCCTATGATGTGCTCTCTTGAGCACGGTCTTCGCTCAAATCGCCGGCGTGCGATGAGCTCGAGCAGCGCGCGGTTGCGGCTGCGATGTTGGCCAAAGAGCCAACGGATCACACCGGAGAGAGGGCCGTCGTCGCTCGACCGTGGTTGCGTCGCTGTCACCGATTCAACTCAGGGAACTTGGCTCTCCTCACATAAAGATGGATCAATGGCAAAATTGAGGAGAATGACATGTATATAAAGAAGAAGAAAAATGGAAGTTAGAATTAAGATGGAGTGGGATGGAGGTTAATAAAATGGTGGAGTTGAATTAGAAGTTAGAAAATATGGTGGAGTAATGGAGTTGAATGGTGGTTATTGTAGAGAATGTAAAATAATTAAATAAATAAAATGAAATAAAGTTATCTACTTTAATTACAATAGAATAAAAAAGAATAAAATAGATAGTGGACAATTTACAAGGGAAGACAAACAACATGTACACATTTGTTTTTACTTTTCTAATATGTATTTTTTTGTCTTTTTAATAAGAGATATTTACAACGGAAAAATACAATAAAATAATATAAATAAAATACAACACAAGCATGATATTTTTGTATTTTTAATAATTAAGAAAGATAAAATAAAAATTAAAGAAAGAAAAAAATATACAAGGTATACAATGTACATCTAGGTCCCAAAACCCAACTTTTGCAAACGAGCTCCGATTTTAATGAAACCACTTCCGTTGGATAGATAATTTTCTAACTTGAACTTTAAAAGTGAGTTTGGTGAATTTGGAGTTCATACGGAGCGGGAATTTAGCTTGGAAGTTGGACTTTACGGCTTTTTCTCTTTGGGATCTAGGAGCATTTATTTAAGGTAAAATTTGTTTTGTATTTTTGTATTTTTATATACATTATTATGAACAAGTTAGAGAAAGAATTAGCCAAAAAGGAGTTGAAATGAAATTATTAAAAATCCATGAAGTTTTGGGCTATTTACAAGTATAAAACTCCTTTGATTTTGCGGCTTTTTTTATTGTTAATTTATTTTGTACAATCTTATATACAGTAATTAGTGAGTTTTATTTACAAGAGTTATTTTGTTAATTTATTGATTTTATGGACATTTATTTGGGACTTTACTCGTGGATTTTGCTAAGATCAAGATCTTGAGATGATGAATCGTGGATTCATCACCCCCCTATACTTAAACTTTGCTAGTCCTCGAGCAAATAAAGAATGAATAAGTTTGGTTAACCCCTGACTGTGCATGTGAATACAAGACTTGATCCGTTCAAGAACTCTCGGTTTTAGAGATCCTAAAATTCTAAGCTGAACCAAGCTCTAGTCAAAAGGTACCCAATTTCCCTAATTATCAGACTCTCTTTGTATACGTATATATAAGGGATATGACTTTAAGTGTTGACTGCAGTTACAAGAGTAGAGTCACAACGTCACCCAAGGTTCCAGTCCAAGAGACTCTCCTATGGACCCGATCCTCAACACTAGGGAATAAATCATTTCTTGCATCCAATCCACCGTCTCTTTAGTTGTCAGACTTTGAAAGTGTAGATGGAAGGCCAGTTGATGGAGGGCATAGGATTGTGTCATTTCTTCTCTCCCTCTCATTGGAACAAGGATCCTCTCAAGTACCTTATTACGCAACGCATTTTTTTGGTGTTGATCAGTGCGTCCGTCAAGAGAAGTTGGAGCCGTCTGCACTTGTTTTCCTGGGAGTACACCGGAGTGTGCCTTTTTTGAGTACCTATCGTACCTTCTACACCCAGACTTGTAGCATTTACGATGCAGAGCCCTTTTTTGGTGCAAGCCCGACTCCTGGTCCTAATAGCGGTGGTCCAAGTGGACACTTTGAAATGGTTGGGAGCGCTCGCCTTTGGTGGAAGCTCTTTTGATAATTGACTTTGTGGAATGAGAGCTTTTCTTTGACATTTCATTGCTTTGTAGTATTTTTGGCTAGCTCCAATGCTTTTACCAAGAGTTGGCGCACACTGATCAACATTTTTTTTATTTTATCACACCCTGGTACATAGGTAAATGTCAAGAGATAGTACAAGAACCATGTTCTCATACTGGCTAAAAATGCTGACACTCAGGTTTCATGAAGCCTTCATTGATTTTATCCCATCCTCGAGCATCATTAAATCAAGTCCAAACTCAAATCCCTCATCCCAGTTCCTCAAGTGAAATTATAACTCATCTCATCATAACTGCAGTCGTGTATGTGAGGTGCTGATCATATTCTTAAGGTAGAGACTAAGCATGCAATATAGCACACACATCTTTCAAACTAGGGAAATGTGAATAATTAAGTCAAGGACCCTAATGACTAAGGCTGGTTAACTCAAAATCTCAAGACCTCATAAACCAAGTGTTCTTGAACATCACTAGTCTTGTGTGAAAGTGAATTGTGTCAGGGATTAAACCAACTTATTAGTTAGTTTTGTTTTTTGTTTTTGTTTTTTTAAGTTTTAGAAAAAGTTTTTTTTTGTTTGTTTTTTTTAAAAGAAAAAGTTTATTATTTTTTTTTCAAAAAGGGTTTTTTTGTGTTTTTTTTTGTTTTGACAAACAAAGGCAAAGAAGTTTTTTTTTTTTTTGAAAAAGATAGGTGAATAAGAAAAGATTTTTTTTAAAAAAAAAGTTTTTTTTAGCAAAAGAGGATTTTTTTTTGAAAAGTTTTTTTTAAGCAAATAAAGAAAACGAGTTTTATTAGGAAAAAGTTTTTTTTTACTTTTGTTTTGTTGTGTTTGTTTTTTTTTTACCCACCCCATAATTAGTGTATAATATATACAAAACTACGTGAAAGTATGAGGTATGGGTAAAGTATATATATGTAATATATACACGCCCCCCTATACTTAGCTTGTGCTATGTCCTCATGGCACTAGGTGACAAAAAGACATAGCTCGTACTAAGCGTAGGAAAGCTAAAATAATAAAAAGTATAGAAGTCGATCCGCCCCCCCTATACTTAGGCTCTGGACAGCCTAAGTGTAGAAGAAGAGTAAAAATGGGGCGGACGAGGTCAAGAGGAGAAATGATGAGTAAATACACATGGCGGGCATCGGTCCCTCCTATACTTAGGCTTTGGTCAGCCTAAGTATAGGACAAGAGTAAGTGTGAGAACCGACGTGATCTCGAGAATATACAAAGAAGGGAGAATATGTACAAGAGTGATGGAATCTTCTAAGATGTTGAATCTTGATGCTGCATCTTCATGAAGAGTAATAAGATGTATCTGCTCTGTGCTCACTCTGTATGAAGTTGATGACCTCGACTTGGACTAACTGCTCTTTGGAATCAACAAAATGCTTCAACAGTTGTCCATTCACCACATGAGATTGTGCACCATCTGTGAGATCAGCTATCTCTACACTTCCATTCTCGTGCACTTTCTTAACCACAAAGGGACCCGTCCATTTAGATTTGAGCTTCCCATGAAACATCTTCAACCTGGCATTGAACAACCATACCTTTTGTCCAGGGGCAAAGTCTTTGCACCTAATGTGCTGATCATGCCATCTCTTTACTTTGTCCTTATAAATCAAACTGTTGTCATATGCCCTGTTTCGGATTTCCACAAGCTCGTTCAAGTTCAAGTCTCGACAAAGTTTCCCTAGGTGACAACTCCAATTAATCTTCTTAATTGCCCATTCGGATTTATGAATCAATTCTGCGGGCAAATGGCATGGCTTTCCATAGATCATTCTAAATGGTGAAGTACCCAATGGTGTCTTGTAGGTTGTCCTATAGGCCCACAGAACTTGGTCCAAAAGCTGAGACCAGTTCTTCCTATCGGGACGAACCAATTTCTGTAAAATACTCTTCACCTCTCTGTTCGAAACCTCTGCCATGCCGTTAGACTGTGGGTGGTAAGGACTAGTAACTCTATGCTCAAATCCATAGTCCTTAGCTAAAGATCTCATATCTCGATTCACAAAGTGGCTACCCCCATCAGATATCAAAACTTTTGGCACCCCGAACCTAGCAATAATATGGTCTCTCACAAACTTACAGACAGTCTTGCTGTCTGCGGTTCGGGTTGGGATAGCCTCCACCCACCTAGATAAATAATCAACCGCCAACAAAATATACTCATGTCCATGGCTGTTGGGAAAGGGACCCATAAAATCTATGCCCCATGCATCAAAAACATCACAAATAATCATCGGTTGCATGGGCATCTCATCTCTCTGTCCAACTGTCCCTCCCATCCTTTGACAAATCGGGCACGACCGTACAAATTCAATGGCATCTCTAAACAAGGTCGGCCAATACAATCCACATTGAAGTACTTTGTGAGCGGTTCTCTTTCCCGAATGGTGTCCTCCAGCCTCAAGTGAATGACAATATGTGAGGACACTTTGGTATTCCTCCTAAGGAATACACCTTCTCCAAACACAATCCGGTCCTTCGAAGAAAAGGAAAGGATCGTCCCAGTGGTATCTCCTCGAATCCGACTTCAGTCGATCAATGCTGCTCCTAGTCCAACCATGGGGAACCTGCTTGGAGACAAGATAGTTCACCATGTTGGCATACCACGGGAGGGAGTCAATAACACAAATTGACTCATCTGGGAAGGTCTCTCTAATCCGCTCATGATCAGGAGAATCCTTGAGTTCAATCCGAGAAAAGTGATCAGCCACAACATTCTTCACTCCAGGTTTATCTTTTATCTCCAAATCAAATTCCTGGAGGAGTAAAATCCACTTAAGAAGACGCGCCTTCGCGTCCTTCTTTTCCATTAAGTATCGAATGGCTGTGTGATCAGTATATATTGTCACCTTAGAGCCCAAAATATATGATCTGAACTTCTCGAGGGCCCATACTACCGCGAGCATTTCCTTTTCAGTCACTGTATAATTTTTCTGTGTAGGATCTAAAACTTTGCTCGCATAGTGAATCGCAAATGGAATCCCCTCTCGTCGTTGTCCTAACACAGCTCCTATAGCGAAATCTGAAGCGTCAGTCATGATCTCAAAGGGGAGAGACCAGTCAGGAGCTTGTAGAATAGGCGAGGTACAAATCTTCCTTTTCAAGAGCTCAAAGGCCTCCAGACACTTGTGATCTACAACGAACTCTATGTCTTTCCCTAAGAGCTCAGTCAGTGGACGGGCGATCTTTGAAAAATCTTGAATGAATCTCCTATAGAATCCAACATGCCCTAAGAATGACCGCACTGACTTCACGTTGGTAGGTGGATCGAGTTTCTTGATCACCTCCACCTTGGCAGGGTCAACCTCCATTCCCCTTTTGGAGATGACATGCCCCAACACGATACCCTCCGTCACCATAAAGTGACTCTTCTCCCAGGAGAGTACCAGATTCACCTCTCTACACCTCGTGAGGACTCGGTCCAAGTGCGCTAAACATGTATCAAAAGAATCACCATGGACCGAGAAGTCATCCATGAACACTTCCAGGAAATCTCCCACCATCTCGGCAAATATGGCTATCATGCACCGCTGAAATGTGCCCGGGGCATTGCAGAGCCTGAATGGCATGCGCCTGAAAGCATAAGTGCCGAATGGACATGTGAATGTGGTCTTTTCCTGGTCCTCAGGGGCTATGGCCACCTGGTTGTAGCCTGAGTACCCGTCAAGAAAACAGAAGAACTCTTTCCCTGCGAGTCTCTCCAAGATTTGATCAATAAAAGGCAAGGGAAAGTGATCTTTCTTGGTCGCAGCATTCAGGCGCCTGTAGTCGACACAGACGCGCCACGACGTGGGTACTCGTGTCGCGATCTCTACCCCCTCCTCGTTGGTGACCATCTGAATTCCCGACTTCTTCGGGACAACATGAAGTGGGGCCACCCACTTGGAGTCAGAAATAGGGTATATGAACCCTGCCTTGCACCATTTCTCAATTTCATTCTTCACCACTTCCTGTAGATTGGGGTTAAGTCTCCTCTGAAACTCACGGGAAGGTCTCACATTATCCTCAGTAAAAATGTGGTGCGAGCAGAGAGCGGGGTTGATGCCCACGAGATCCGACACTATCCAGCCTATTGCTTTGCGGTTCCTCTCTAAGACCTCTAACAACCTAGACTCCTGTTCTAAAGTGAAGTCTGAGCTAATGATGACAGGATATCTCTCTTTGGGTCCCGCAAGAAAGGCATACTTAAGTGTAGGAGGTAGTGATTTCAGTTCTGGCAATGTGGTATCATCAAGAAGATCTGGTTGAACTGAATCTGAATCCGGTTCCGTGCTGCATGAAGGTGGGCTAAGCTGAGTAGTACTCGCCACCAAATCAGAAGTATCGGGAGTCGGATCGTCAAAAGTATCCAAACAATCGGCAAAAGCCACGTCCGACTCATCATCTATGTCCCATGATTGTTCCGAAGAGGATGGAACTGACAGATCCGGATGGATCTCTAAGTCATCATGAGAATAGGTTGATGCATCTCTAACAAGATCAGACAACACCTGGCAAACTGCATCATGCACTATATCCTCTCCAGATGAAAGGGTCTCGCTCTGTCCTGAAGGAATCTGTCCCCAAATCCCAACTGTGCCAATCAAACTGCAGTCTGCCTCTGAAGATGAGTACTCTGTGCTACTCTCTGAATCGGGTCGCTGACACTTGGTTTGCTTCATCTCAAGGTTCACTTCTCCGCCTGGAGAACGGAACTTCATCATTCCCGTACCATAATCGAAAGCTGCGCCTGCGGTCCTAAGGAAGGGTCGCCCGAGAATGATCTGAGATTCTCTCCAATGATTGGGGGTCTCCATGTCCAAGACTGTGAAGTCCACCTGATAGTTCTGCCCCTCAATCGAGATAACGACGTTCTTCACTTCTCCCTTAGGTCTCTTCATTGAACGATCTGCGAATTGGAGTAAAGCTCTAGATTTGCGAAGTGGTCCCAACTCCAATTTTTGATATAATGCTAAGGGGAGTAAGTTGATCGAAGAACCGTTATCTAAGAGTGTGCGTGCAAACGCAATGTCGTCAATACGACTCTCCACATAGTGAGCACCCATGTCTCTCTTTTTCTTTGGTAAAGTCTGATTCTTGAGACAATAGGTTGTGGCTACTGATAAGACATGTGTCTTTATATTTCGGTTATCTTTCTTCCTGCTAACCCTTGTAGGTGTGCATCTTACCTTAAGGTATTTTTGAAAGGCAGGATGGTTAGCCACATATTCATCAAATGGCACCTTAACTATGATGTTTTCTTTACAAAACCGTGCCATGTCGGGGTCATCTTTCTGAATCTTTTTGATGCGCTTTCCTGCCGTAAGAGCACGGGGGAAAGGGATTGAAGCTAAGGAAACAGAGGATGAAGAATCTGAATCATGAACTGAAAGATCATTCTTTGCATTAACGGAAACAGAGTTCTTCATACATGAATCTTTGTGATGCAACATGGAATCGAAATCAAAACTATCTACTATAGGTTGTGGAATAGAAGCTGGAATGGTATCCGCCACAACCGGAGATGCAAGGTCCTCCGTAGACTCAGAAGAATATCCATGCTGACGATGCTGCATACGTACTCTCCTCCTCCTCTCGGCTCCCTGAGTAGAAATCCTCGAATGGTGCTGATGGGGCTCTGAAATATGATGCCTATCCTCCTCGTCCTCTGAAGACTCCTCAGGTAGAGCTCCAGAGATGCCCCTCCTCGTGTCCCTCGCCCGGTCAGGTACGACCACGGTCCTTCCGCTCCTGAGTGACATGTGGTTAGCCTCGTCACACGAAAGAATCTCATGTTCAGATTTAGGAGATGTTGAATAGTATACCTGACCAAAGTGCTGCTGAGAACTAGAACGGTTCAGGCTATTGGGTTTAGCCTGAACTTGGGCTGGGATCGAGGTAGAGGGTGCAGTCTGCTCGTCTCGCCATCTGGACAGGCGGTTGACATCCACCCGTAAGTCCTGAACCTCGTTCCTGTAGGAACGTAGCTCGTCGAGTATCTGCTGCTGAATATCCACGGGACTAGACGATGAAGGAAGTGGATAAGACTGGGAAGAAGAACGGGAAGACTGGCCCTGCTGGCCAGTGTACTGCCTCTGCTGCTGCTGGGGTTGTAGGCCCTGCTGGCCCGTCTGGTAATGGCCCTGTCGGCCATACTGCTGGTACTGCTGCCTCTGCTGCTGGGGTGGATAGAATCCAGGGCTCTGCTGTGAAGGAGGTGGTGCGGAGGTGAATGCGGTGTTGTGAAAGGTCGGGGGACGCTGATAGGTCTGTCGGTCTCCCGTACTTCCCTGCCTGGCAGGGTCCTGAGTATACCATATCCCATTCACCTCCCAAACTGGTGGAGGCTCCTCCTGGACTGTCTCTGCTACTGGAGGTGGTTGCTGGAAAGAGTGGTTGTAGGATTGGTCCTGCTCCCACGGCTGGGGTTGCCCTGACACCAACTGCTCCTGAACATGGTGAACTCGGTAAACGGGAGCAGCGAGTGCAGTCACGGCAGGTATCTTTATCTTAGATACCTTCTCAGTCAACTCCTCCATCTGTTTTGGAAGTTTGGAGACACTCCGGTCTAACTCATCAATCCTCCTATCGATCCTCTCGACTACAGTAAGCTTGTCAGCAAGGAGTCCCATGCTAGGGATCACGTCCTGAGAGAGATCGACTGCAGCTGATTTTCCCCCTCCAAATGAGAGTGAACTGGGGGATGGTGTATAGGCCCTGCTGGCCATCTGTGAGCGGCTAGTTTCAGCCATCTGCTCGAATACCCTCCAGACGGTATCCGCTCCTCGTGATGTATAGCTGCCTCCACAGGCAGCGCTCACTAAACCCTGCATCTCAGGGTTGAGACCAGTAAAGAAGGATTGGACCAAGATGTTGTCATCTAATCGATGACAAGGACACTTTTGCAGGATGTCCTTGAATCTTTCCCAAGCATCACAGAAGGCTTCATTGGGTAATTGGGAAAAACTCGTAATGCGCGTCCTCATCATGTTAGTTCTACTCAAAGGGTAGAACTTCTTCAAAAACAGGTCCTTAAACTGGGCATAAGTGGTGACGATGATCCCAAGATTCTTTACCCAGTAATCAGCTTTGCCACCCAAGGCAAATGGAAGGGCTTTGAGCCTAATATAATCCTGGCTAACATTTTGATGTTTGAGGTTAGCACAGATGAGCTCAAAGTCCCTTAAGAATGCATATGGCTCCTCAGAAGCATTCCCATCAAAATGTGGCAGCAGGTTCAGGAAATGCGGCTTCAATTCAAAATCAACTTCGGGTTCGACCGGACTCAAGTAGTTATGAATCTGATATTGTCCGGGGTTGTATGCCGCATCCATTGGTAGTTGGACCCCAACATTTAACTGTCCCAACTGAGCTCTCAATAATGCTTGTTGCTGCTCAGATGCAGCCAATCGGGCTAGTATACTTCTCATCGGGTCTTCATGGTTCTCTTCTTCCTCTTCTTTCTTCTTTGGAGGCATTTTACTCGTGTCTTCTATATGGCCTGAATCAGCAATGTGTTCTTTATTAGAAGAGGATTTATGAATCACGATATTCTCACCAAGGCGACGGTCTTCCTCGGTGAGGTGGGAAGAGAGAAATGGAATGGTTTGAGGGTAACCATCCCGAGAGTGAGTGATCCTGGGCTCAAGAGGGTCATGAGTCCAGGTTGGTCCAAGTTGCGCTTGGACCTTTGAAGACGTACTTTTTGAAGGGTTCAACGAGAGATTCGCAAAGTCCGAATAAATATCCCCCCAATCAGTCATCTTCGATGTCAAAAGAACCGATTAGATCACGATAATCAATGAGGCGCTAGTTCTACGGTGCACGTAAATGTGCGGAGTGAACTCACACAATTCAAACGCAATTCAAACCCCCAATTTCACCAACTCAACACGTGATGGCCGTAAGAGTTCGGCCGATTTATCTGGTCAATTTTAGTTGGTGAGAATACAATCTTGGAAAGATTAACGAGCTGTTAGGTGCCCGTATTTTCCTACAGACTGGCCCGGTTCTTACGACTAGTTTGACCTACTTTCAGCCAGTATAGGAGTAAGTACGGACCGTAAAAATACGGCTACCCGTTCCTTGAGGACTAATGCGTCCTCTAAACCTCCCACTCTGCTAAGGAAGTCCGGACCGTTTACCGGCTACCCGTAAATCCTCACTGAAAAGTAGCTAATCGCCTAAAAATAAAGAACCAGTAGTAAGTAAGAAATCCAGACTTGGCTCTATCCTAGGGTCGTCTCTCTCTCACTTGCAATAAAAACAAACAATGAGGGCTTTATGCACCCGAGAACAAGGGTTCTTTTTATTCCAATTAATTAAATCGATCTGCTCAATTCAGTCCCAATTTTAGAGTTAGGTTATCACTTGAATTTTATGTGAACACACAAGCACGTCTACCGTTCAGTCCCAATTTCCTTTTAACCTTAAGTTGTAAAACAAGAGGGGAATCGGAAATCAGAATGCAAACGAGAAACTATGATGCATGCTCAGAAGAAGTTATACTTACAGTGAATCCCAGCACTCTTCATGCGTTATGCAAAACTGAATTTGTAAATATTACACTAAATGCATGCAGATCGAGAAAACCGCACCTAAACAGTATACTATTAGCAGGGAAGAATTGATTTGATTTTGAGCTAAGTAGTACGTGTCTATGTGCGTCTCATTATGAATCTTATAAGATATGTGAATCTTCTAAGATAAGTGTGGCCTAAATTACGATGGGCACAAACAAATTTGATTCTAAACTACCGTGTGCCTAATCCTTAATTTTCGCCACTCAAGTCAAGCCCCACCCTCGCCGGAGAGTGAAACAGGCTCGACACACCACAAATAATGTCTAAGTATTTTTACATGCGCGAGCTCTCAAACAAGAGCTGCTATAAATGAGCAACTACCTAAATAATTACAATAATTTACAAAAATTTTCTCAAAAATAAATAAATTATCCTCGCGCTTCAACAGTCGGCTCGCGTCGCGTCCGTCGACCTCCGATGCACTCCAAGTCCACCGGGCCCTCGCAAGGAAACAAAGATTTATATTAGAGAGATAAACACAAAATATATACAAAAATATGAAGAGAAATATTTGCAAGGAAAATGAAATAAATACAAGTGGGCTCGGGGGTCAGACTACCCGAGTAAATGGAAAACTAAATCCAAATTTTTAAACTAATCCCTAAGCCGTTTGCCTCCCCGGCAACGGCGCCATCTGACGTGTTGCTAGATACGGTGTTTAATTAGGTCACGTTGTAATACGTGTACTTAGCGAGTCGGTCAGAACCGAGAGAAGATCTCCGTGAGGAGTGTCTCGGCTTTAATTTATATCCCGGGCAAGTCCGGGGTCGAACACAGGGAGGCAAAGGAACAACTTGGGGGTTAATTCGAAAATTAGGTTTCAGATTTCCAATGCGTATTTTTTAATATTTTTTATGCAAAAAGAAACACCAATGCAAGATGCGGCTGAATTAAAACACGAAGAAAGCATACAACAAGGCCAAATTAATTTTAATGTTAAATTAATCCAATTCAGCCAAATTATATTTTTCCTAAAGTCCTAATCCAGTAGGGAACACAAAACACATTTTTTTTGGAATTTTAGGGGTTAAAATGCAATAACTAAAAATACACACTTTTTATGGGTTTTTTTGCAATTTATCACACAAACAGTAAGTAAAAATTATGAAAAATTTACTGGAACTAAAACATCATGCAAGGAGACTACAGTAATTTTTTTAGAATTTTTTGACAAAATATGAATTTTTTATGAATTTTTTAGTGAAAACAGAGTGATAGTGAGTAATTAATTCCTATTAAATCCACGTTATCAAATTAATCAACTTGCAAATTATCTCAAGTAGATATTTTTATGAGCAATCCAGGAGACTTGAAATTTCGTGAAAAGGATGTCTGTGGATTTAATTAAAAATCAAACACTATATCCACTCTACAAATTATTCCAAGCACAAGACAACTCCAATTTAGATAAAATTTGGACTGTAAATTCATCACATATCAAGGCATCACATATATTTTTTGTGGAATTTTTAGAGCAACTATGTGTGAGATATAATTTTAAGAGCACGGAATGGGTGAAATATGCTGAGTTTCAGTTGAACATTTTTAATTAATTACCCAAGCACCACAAAAATACAAAGAAATACTCACATTATAGAGGATAAGTTGCTCAACATGTAAACATTTTTTATTGCGCAAATTGATGCAAAAACGAAGTCCAAATTAAGGCATGAACATAGGGTTGTCTTTGCAAAACAGAAAGACAATACTTACAACAAAAGTTATGTACAGGGACTGTTATGTAATATTATAAACATATAATAAAAAGCATGCAATTTTTACATAAAATAAAAAAAAATAAAGACCTTCTTCTACCTTTTGCTGGGCACGATGGAGGTGAAACCCAAAGGGGGTTGACGGCGGCGGCGCCGCGCCAGCACGCGGAGGGGGGGTCGGCGGCGCTCCACGCGTGGATAAGACGACGCGCGGCGGAGGGGCTGGGGTGGCGGCGCTCTGGCGGCCGCGGCTGGAAGAGGCCGGGAGGTTGGCGGGCTGGTGGAGCTGGCTGTGCGCAGGCGGCGCACGGCGGAGATGGCCGCGCGGGCGGAGAGCGTTGGCGGCCGCGGCTGCCGCCGTTGGAAGGCGGTGGCGCGGCGTGAAGGCTGGCGCGGCGGCGCCGCCTTGGCGGTGGTGGCGTGAGGGGCGGCGGCGGTGGGTTCTCCCCCACCGCTGCTGCGGTTATTTTTTTTTTGTTTTTTTTTGTTTTTTTTATTTCCTTTTTTTTTGCTGTAATGAAAAGGGATTTTTAATTTTTTTTTAATTTTTTTTATAATTTTCTTTAGACAGGAAATTATATGATTATATGTACACAAACATATGGGGAACAAAATGGTAGTGAGAAGATGATGAAATGGATCTATGTGGTAATGAAAGAACCTTTTTTTTGTTTTAATTTTTTTTATATATTTTTTTTAATTTTGTTAAAACAAGGGGTAATAAATATGATAAAAAAAATGATGATGGTGATGAAGATGAACTAAACAAATGGAATCAAATGGATGGTAATGTGATGTGATAAAAAAATGCAAATAAACAAGTGATGATAAGACGATGAAGATGAAATTACCTAAGATGGACGGTCGCCTATGATGTGCTCTCTTGAGCACGGTCTTCGCTCTAATCGCCGGCGTGCGATGAGCTCGAGCAGCGCGCGGTTGCGGCTGCGATGTTGGCCAAAGAGCCAACGGATCACACCGGAGAGAGGGCCGTCGTCGCTCGACCGTGGTTGCGTCGCTGTCACCGATTCAACTCAGGGAACTTGGCTCTCCTCACATAAAGATGGATTAAAGGCAAAATTGAGGAGAATGACATGTATATAAAGAAGAAGAAAAATGGAAGTTAGAATTAAGATGGAGTGGGATGGAGGTTAATAAAATGGTGGAGTTGAATTAGAAGTTAGAAAATATGGTGGAGTAATGGAGTTGAATGGTGGTTATTGTAGAGAATGTAAAATAATTAAATAAATAAAATGAAATAAAGTTATCTACTTTAATTACAATAGAATAAAAAAGAATAAAATAGATAGTGGACAATTTACAAGGGAAGACAAACAACATGTACACATTTTTTTTACTTTTCTAATATGTATTTTTTTGTCTTTTTAATAAGAGATATTTACAACGGAAAAATACAATAAAATAATATAAATAAAATACAACACAAGCATGATATTTTTGTATTTTTAATAATTAAGAAAGATAAAATAAAAATTAAAGAAAGAAAAAAATATACAAGGTATACAATGTACATCTAGGTCCCAAAACCCAACTTTTGCAAACGAGCTCCGATTTTAATGAAACCACTTCCGTTGGATAGATAATTTTCTAACTTGAACTTTAAAAGTGAGTTTGGTGAATTTGGAGTTCATACGGAGCGGGAATTTAGCTTGGAAATTGGACTTTACGGCTTTTTCTCTTTGGGATCTAGGAGCATTTATTTAAGGTAAAATTTGTTTTGTATTTTTGTATTTTTATATACATTATTATGAACAAGTTAGAGAAAGAATTAGCCAAAAAGGAGTTGAAATGAAATTATTAAAAATCCATGAAGTTTTGGGCTATTTACAAGTATAAAACTCCTTTGATTTTGCGGCTTTTTTTATTGTTAATTTATTTTGTACAATCTTATATACAGTAATTAGTGAGTTTTATTTACAAGAGTTATTTTGTTAATTTATTGATTTTATGGACATTTATTTGGGACTTTACTCGTGGATTTTGCTAAGATCAAGATCTTGAGACGATGAATCGTGGATTCATCAATAGCACAGATGGATCAGATGGCACAGGTCTTGAGCGACATGAAGACACAGCTCATGTGTCTCCAGGAGGCACAGACGGCTTCTCAGCCCCGTCTTCAGTCGCGAGGCGACGCCGGCAGCAGCAGCAGCTCGTCCCAGCGCTCCAGCACCCCAGTGCAGCCTAGACAGGTTCACCTTGTACAGGCGGAGCCGTACCAGCAGCCGCAGCCCACCTACCAGTCTCCACCATCTCCAGAGATGCAGATGGTGGTCTACCAGCCGGACCAGCCTCTGGCAGTACTCCCGCCAGCCCCCTTGGATGCCGAGCCGTTGATGGATGTCAACGGGATTTGGTACGACCGCCCCCAGCCTGAGATCCGACGAGACCATCCCGGATTCAGATGGGGGAGTGGTGGTGCCCAGCCCCCGCAGCAGCCGTCAGGACAGGGAGGGCAGTACTCCCAGCCGAGAGATCATCACCAGCCGCAGCAGCAGCCCCCAGCATATCACCAGCAGTCATCCTACGGTCCGCGTCCCTATCAGCAGCAGGGACAGCCTTGGAGACGTGAGCAGCAGGCTCACCAGGGATACCAGCACCAGCAGCACCCTCCTTCTTACCCCTCTCACATATACCAGCAGCCGCAGCCTCACCCACAGAGAGGCCACCCGTCGGGCTCCCACGAGAGCCCCGCTTTGGACGACATCGCCCGCCTCCTCACGGACCAGCAGGCGACATTTCGACGGGAGATGGACGAGTTCCGCCAGGAGATGCGGGACCTGGTGAGAGGGAAGGCCGCCATACCAGCCCAGATAGAGCCCAATCCGAATAGCCTCAAGCAGAAGTCTGAGCAGGTAGTACATATTGAGTCAGCCACTCCAAGTGACCCATTTGATGATACATCTTCGGATTTATTTGATGCTGATTTTGTCACACTTAGGAGCGGTAGGACCCCAGCCGGCGGCGGCGCCTCATCTGAGCACCATCCCGAGGCGCCACAGGAGGAGGAGGAGAGCGGTACTGAGGCCGCTCCAGACGATGACGGTGGTACTGAGGCCACCAAGGATGCTGATCCCACCGGCGGTACTGAGGCCGCCACTTCACCAGATCTAGGTGGTACTGATGCCACCCATGCAGCCGAGCCAGCCCGCGGTACTGATGCCGCACGACGTCCAGCCACAGCAGCAGCAGAGTCAGCCCGTGGTGGTACTGAGGCCACCGGTGTTTGTAGAGAGAGAGATGATGTTTTTCCTCGTGTCCATGTATCTCAGAATTCTGCTATGAATAAAGGAAAAGGTTTATTTTCTTCTGGTCCCACTGTGGTGCGTGATGTATGTGTGGATCCGGTCCTTGAACCGCTTAGACCTTTTCCTAGTCCTTCATCTGAGAAGGACCCAGTGATCCCCTTCCCTAGAGCCCTTCAGATGGGGAAGGGGAAGAAAAAAGAAAATCCCAAAAAGAGAGAGCTTGAGGAGTTCAGCCAGAGCATGATCGATCGCTTCCACATCCAGCTGACCCTCCAGGAGGCTTTGCAGCACATCCCCCTTCTCCAGAGATCTTTGAGAGAGAGGACTACAGTCAGGAGGAGGAGGAGGAACCACACTTCAGAGATACATGTGATGACCAAAGCCACGTGCTTTGCGATCCAGAACCGACTGCCAGCCAAGAGGCCAGATTCAGGGGCCCCGTATGTCAGATGCCAGATTAGTGAGCAGTGGTTCGACCGTACTCTTCTAGATAGCGGATCGTCGATCAACCTACTTCCAGCAGCCCTTCTCGACCGCTTCGAGTTGGGCACTCTTCGACAGAGCAGGACAGTCCTTCAGTTCGCCGATCGATCTGTCAAGAGGCCGAAGGGGTTATTACGAGACGTTATCGTCACGATTCAGGGTCTGCAATTCCCCGTGGACTTCGTAGTGTTGGACATGGAGATCCCTGAGTCTGTGACCGATACCCCCATCATCCTTGGTCGTCCGTTCTTGGCCACAGCCAAGGCGGTGACTGATCATGATAGCGGGAAGGTGTACTTTCGCGTCTAGTGCGAGAGTATACAAATAGAGACGGTCGAGGACTATAGAGCCAGATTCAGATACCGCTCAGATGCGAGTACCGATTCAGAGCAGCTGACAGACGCAGAGCCAGACATCCACCAGGACTGTGATTTTGTGATCACAGATGATGAGGCAGCTTGGGCAGACCTTGAGACACAGACCACCCTCTCACTTTCAGACACAGCTGATGCAGAGATGACAGCAGAGGAGAGTCTGGAGAGCACAGACCTGGTTCAGGATACCATTGCGACAGCAGAGCCGGTCCTTGATCGCAGCACGATGATTTGTGATGGTGGTGTTGATGCCACCTTGATTCCCGGTGGTACTGATGCCACCGTTTCTGATGCAGATCCCTCGGATTCAGAATCTGATTGGGCCGATTGCTATGATCAGATGCCAGACCTGAGTCCATCTGAGCCTATTGATGAGGAGGAGGTAGATGCAGAGCAGAGCAGAGACAGTGCAGTAGAGCCGCCTTCTCCCGATCCAGTTTGCGAGAGTACACTTTCACTCTCCCAGGCAGATTTGGCCGACCTTGCAGCATTCACTCAGTTTCTTCCACAGCCAGATTTGCCGGCACCCAGCATTCCAGAGCTGAAGCCGCTCCCTACTTCGCTGAAGTATCGATTCCTTGCGGGCGATCCAGAGATGTACCCAGTCATCATCTCCGCCGAGTTGACTGGAGAGCAGGAATCCCGTTTGATGGGGGTTCTTGAAAAGAACCGCAAGGCGATCGGATGGAGCGTAGCAGATCTCCATGGGATTAGTCCATCAGTGTGCTCCCACCATATCTATCTCGAGGATGGGGCGAAGCCGTCGCGTGAGTTCCAGCGGCGTCTGAACCCCAACCTGAGAGAGGTTGTCATGAAGGAAATATCGAAGTGGTGGGGTGCAGGTTTTATTTATCCCATTTCCGACTCCAAGTGGGTTAGCCCCTTGCATGTGGTGCCCAAGAAGACGGGCATCACGACTGTGATCAGTGAGTCGGGAGAGGAGATTGCTACACGAGTACCCACCTCTTGGAGGGTTTGTGTTGACTACAGGAGACTCAACCAAGCCACCAAGAAGGACCATTTCCCCCTGCCTTTTATTGACCAGATCATTGAGAGACTGGCAGGGAAGAGCCATTATTGCTTCCTGGATGGGTACTCGGGCTACAACCAAGTGGCCATCGCTCCTGAGGATCAGGAGAAGACCACCTTTACCTGTCCCTTCGGCACATACGCTTTTCGACGCATGCCATTTGGGCTATGCAACGCCCCTGCGACTTTTCAGAGGTGCATGCTGTCGATCTTTTCGGACATGGTAGGGGAGTGCCTTGAGGTCTTCATGGACGATTTCTCGGTCTACGGCGACGGATTCGACTCCTGTCTTGACTGCCTAGACCGAGTACTCCAGCGATGTATTGAGTATCACTTGGTGCTATCTTGGGAGAAGAGTCACTTCATGGTGACTCAAGGGACGGTGCTTGGCCACATCATCTCCAACAGGGGCATGGAGGTTGATCCGGCCAAGGCTGATGTCATTAGGAAACTCACACCGCCGTCCAATCTGAGGCAGTTACGGTCATTTCTGGGGCACGTTGGATTTTACAGGAGATTCATTCATGATTTTAGCAGGATTGCCCGACCGTTGACCGACCTCTTGACGAAAGACACCGAGTTCCTTGTCGATGACAAGTGTCTTTCGTCGTTTGCTACTCTCCAGCAGTGTGTGATTGAGGCTCCTGTCCTCCAGCCGCCTGATTGGTCTCTCCCATTCGAGATCATGACGGACGCCTCCGATTTTGCCGTAGGGGCAGTGTTGGGACAGAGGAGGGATGGAGTACCATTTGCTATACACTACGCTAGCCGCACATTGGATTCCGCCCAGCGGAATTATACAGTCACAGAGAAGGAGATGCTAGCCGTAGTGTTTGCCCTGGATAAGTTTAGATCATATATCATTGGATCTAGAGTGACTTTGTTTACAGATCACACCGCCATCAGGTACCTCATGGCAAAGAAGGATGCCAAGGCCAGACTGACTAGATGGATCCTTCTACTCCAGGAGTTCGACATTGAGATCAAGGATAAGCCTGGAGTCAAGAATGTGGTGGCGGATCACCTCTCCCGATTAGAGCAGTCTGAGGAGACTGAGCAGATTGATCCTATCCGAGATACCTTCCCAGATGAGGCGATCCTTGCTATCGCCTCACTCCCATGGTATGCCGATATTGTGAACTTTCTCGTTGCTGGGAAAGTCCCACAAGATTGGCCCAGGCAGAGGCTTGAGACCTTCCTAGCGAAGGCCAAGTCTTACCATTGGGAGGATCCCATCCTTTACCACGAAGGAGGGGATAGCGTCTGGCGTCGGTGTATTCCTCAGGAGGAACACCATAGCGTCCTCACTTACTGCCACAAGCTTGAGGCAGGAGGACATCATTCTGGGAGGAGAACGGCACAGAAAGTGCTCCAATCCGGCTTGTGGTGGCCTACCCTCTTCAAGGACTCAGATGAGTTCGTGAAGAGGTGTACTGACTGTCAGAGGATGGGCACTTGTGGACAGCGTGATATGATGCCAATGCAGCCCATTCACTTCTGTGAGGTATTTGACGCATGGGGCATCGATTTCATGGGTCCATTCCCTAAGAGTCAGGGATTTGAGTACATTCTGTTGGCCGTAGACTATGTGAGTCGTTGGGTGGAGGCTATCCCCGCCCGAGCCGCTGATGCGAGGACAGTTTGCAGATTTTTGAGGAAGCATATCATCACGCGGTTCGGGGTTCCACGAGTTCTTATTTCTGATGGGGGATCTCACTTCATCAACGACCAGGTGAAGGCACTTGCTAGCGAGTTCGGCATAGATCATCGTGTGGCTACACCGTACCATCCACAGACGAATGGTCTAGCCGAAGTGTCGAATAGGGAGATCAAGACTATTCTGCAGAAAGTCGTCCGCCCTGACCGAAAGGATTGGTCACAGCTATTGGACTCGGTCTTGTGGGCATATAGGACGTCTTTCAAGACACCTTTGGGTACATCTCCCTTTCGCCTCGTATATGGCAAGCCATGCCATTTACCTGTTGAGCTGAGGCACAAGTCACTTTGGGCAGTTACGGACATACTTATGGATCCAGATGGTATAGGAGACCAGAGGAGGGCAGAGTTAGCTGCCCTGGAGGAGCTTAGAGATGCAGCTTTCTCAAGCAGCCTACATTATAAGGAGAAAGTCAAGGAGTGGCATGATTCTCATATCAGCCACAAACATTTTGAGATTGGACAGAGAGTATGGCTGTTTGATGCGAGGCTTAGATTATTTCCAGGGAAGCTACAGAGCAAATGGAAAGGACCTTATCTGGTTCGGAAGGTACACGACAACGGTAGCATCGATATATCTGAGTTGTCTTCTGAGAGTACCTTCCGAGTGAACGGCCAGCGGCTCAAGCCATTTCTAGATCATGAGCCGCGAGTCGTTGATCTTGCCCCTATTCATTTCGCGTGAGATGTGGTCTTTGACTCACATCTAATGCATCTCACGCCTGAGCTTTACTGATCCCCCGCTGTACATAGATCCAGATGTCTATATCATCACATTCCTTAGTCCCACATCCCTTTCTTCATCTTGTGATTATGCTATACTTAGGGTGCACTTTACCCTAAGTATAGGGGGGATGTGAGACATTTCGGGTATTTCTTTTGTTTCTGTCTACCCCTGTTTTGCTGCCTATACTTAGGGGCATTTCACCCTAAGTATAGGGGGGGTAGACCCTGTACATTCTCCACTCGGTTTTCCCTTCGTGTACAGCCTGCTATACTTAGGATTACTTAATCCTAAGTATAGGGGGAAGACCCGAGTCCCTCTTGACTTTTCATTTCCTTTTGTATAGCCTTTCTTTTCACTTCCCTATACATAGCACGAGTTATGTCTTCTTCATCGCTCTTGACTCTGAGGACATCGTTCGAGCTAAGTATAGGGGGGTGTGTATATATTTCATATATACTTTAGCCATAACTCGTACTTTGTGTGAGTGTGTTAATAAATAAAAATGGCTAAAAACCACAAAAATTAAAAATTTTCATGTACATAATCTTCTTTTATTTGCACATACATAGCTAGTGTACAAATTAGTTTTGTAAAAATGATTTCAAAAATCTTTTGTGTGTAAAGCTTGTGTAAATATTTTGTATCAAAATAATGTATATAGTACAAAATTTTTCCAAAATGTTTTGAAAAATCAAAAAGTTTGCAAAAATCTTGTGTAAATGTGTGTAAATACCTTTTTGCAAAACTTGCACTTCATGCATCATCATTCATGATTTCAAAACATTTTTCAAAAATTTTGCATGATTGTAAAATTTGTGTAAATATGCATCTTTTTGTACATATGTATATAGTTTTTCTGGATGATAGTTGACATTTAAACTAGCCTGGAATCAAATTGAGAAATGGAGCTTGATTAAGATCTTAATCCACCTAATTTCTAAGAGGAACCTTATAGGGCTTAGGTTTAAGGCTTTTCAGGTCCATGGTGACTTAATTCTTTGAGTCCACTAGGCTATGATCACATGTCATCTCAATGAGCCTAAGTAGAGCATTTAACAACAACACATGACTCATATAGATTATGGCTTTACTTGGACAACCGCACTATACACCGAGCTCTCTACGGATGAGATGGTGAGGAGGCAGTCTTCCTTGACTTGGGGTAGCATATGAGGGTAGTACTTCTAGGCGGAACCTCTCTTCTTCATTTAGTGAAGGAAGTGCGTCTCAACTTGGTCTGGTTGCCATGAAGTCTAACGACGGGAGTTGTGGGTTGCAATAAAGCTTCAAAAGAGGGATAGTCTACTGGCTCAAGAGGAAAAACTCCTTGTATATATGTTGCACATGTACATGTTGTATAGATGCACTCGAAAAAAAAAATATGTGAAAAATAAAAGAACTCCAAAAAAAGTGGTGGGTCTGAGAGAAAATGATAATCCCACCGGAGTATGTATATAAGTGCAATAAGCAAAGCTTGGTTTCATGATCCACCTGTTGTAGCTTGCAGCAGGGAGACTTGGCTACACTGGTCAAGCTCCCAAGGGTACTTGGCTACACTGGCCTTGACCCATTCTCTTCTTCCCCCTCTTCTTGAGCCGGTTGTACTTGAACTTAGAAGGGAATACCCCGCTCCTCGAGGAAAGAGTGGCCAGATTGAGGTCATAGAGTTACCTTGTTAGGGAGGGTTGTCAAGTTGCCATTTCTGAGGTGGAGAGCTTAGACCTCACTTTCACAGGACAAGAAAAGATTCATGGTCTTCAGGGTTTGTAGTTGATGACTTGTTCTGATCTGGAGCATTGAGGAGTCTTGGTTATAGAATAGTGGAACTTAGAGGCTGTTAGGTTTTAAGCTTAAGTCTAAATAAGGTTCCGACACATTAATAATCCAAAGATCTGATTGAGCTCCATACCTCAATTTAATGAAGGCAAGTTTAATAATCAACCTTGATCCATGTACATTCTCTTTTTCTTTTTCTTTCTTCTTTCTTTTTCAAATAAGTGCTTGCTAAGGGACTAGCAAAGTATAGTATAGGGGGGTGATGAATACCCATTCATCACTCTTTATTCTTATATTTTAGCTACAAAAACCTCTGCAAATGCATGTAGATATGTGTAAATAGGATTAATTAGCAAAAGCATGCATGTTTGTAAATATAGATAATTAGCATGTTTTTGTGCAAAAATAAAAGAATAAAGATGAAAAAGAAAAAGAGGGAAATATTTAGAATAAATATTGAGCAACCTAACCCAAGGGAGGGGTCAGCATGGGCCTGACCGCATAAAAGCCAAGTAGAGGGAGATAGGGGCTCATGTGTAAATACTTATGTAAATAAATAAATTATATATTTTCCTCAACCAAAAATATGCTTGTATATATTTTGTATATATTTATAAGCCATTAAAAACAAAATAAAAAGTTAAAAAGCAAAAATCCAAAAATGACCCTTACACCATGTGTATAGACCATCATCCTTATTTATTTCACCTTGCAAATAAATGTATTTATTTTCAAAACTTTTTGTAAATATTCTATGTTAAATTTTGTAAATAAAATAAATAAAAAGAAACAAGACAAAAATCAAATAAAAATTACAAAATTAAAAATACAAAAACATATTGTATACCATGTATATAATTGTACATAAATAATTATTTCCTCTATGTATATAAATAAGAAAAATAAAATAAAAATAGCTTTTTATTCCTCATTTTATCCTATAAATAAATAAAATATAAAATAGGAATAAAAATGTATAAAAATAACTAATCAAAAATCAAAAATCAAAAATCCTATATTGTACATATACCTATGTATAGCTATATTGTATATACTTTATTTTTATTTCCAAAAATTAATTAAAAATCACAAAAAAATAGAAAAAAATAAAACAAAAATATTTCATGTTTTAAGTTTTCGAAAATTCGGCCATTTAAGGGCCCAAAAAAATAAAATAAAAATGCAAGCCTTGGCGGGCTCTGATTGGTCCACGGGGGATTGTTGACCCCCGGTCAACACCTCCCCCAGGACCACCAGAGCCCGAGTCCGCTCGCCCGACCCGGTTTCTCCCCTTTTTCCACGGGTGACCCGATCGCCAAACCCCCCAAACCTTGGGTCCGGATCAATCCTCTTGCATCCGGCATCCTCGCCGGAGCCGCTCCCTCGGGATCCGCGCGCTCCCGAGCTCGCCCGATCGTCATCTTCCCGGACCCCTAGAGGTATAAAGTCTGAGCTCCGCCCCTGATTTCTCGCATCTTTGGCTCCCCATTCTCACTCCCGTGACCTCCAGAGTAATCACCGAGGTGACAGCTCGCGATTGCACCTGTTGCAGCGAGGAGGAGGTGGCCGACCATCGATCCGGCTGCTTCGCGCCGTCGTGCTCCGTCACCCGACCGGAGCTCGAGCCTCAGGCCTTGACGCCCTTCGAGGCGACGACCAGGAGCTAGCCAAGCTCCAGCACAGTCTCCCGCATCATCCAGGTAGCCGATTAGCCCTTCCATTTAGCTTAATTTTTCATTTCCCCCAAATCGCATCCCCGACGAGTTCCCCTGATTCCGGTCATATCGCGCACTTTATCGATCATCGGAACCCACACACACCTTCGCCATCCTCCGACGCACGTTCTTCGCTCTTTCACTCAACCCCGCTCGCCCCGGAGCTGGGAGTCGAGCTCCACCATCCTCCGCTCGCCGGAGCTCATCCATCCCGACCCACAGACCACTTTCACTCCGCTTCATAGGGTCGAGGCACTTTGCCCTCGACCCGCGAAGCTTCTGATGCCTTTTGCAGGTCAGAAGGAGGGCATCTGAGCCCCCCTCACATCCAGGCCAGAAGCTCGTCGCCGCCGACCTCGCCGGAGCGTCTCCAGGGCTCGGCCGGGTCATCTGAGGCCTTCACCAGCTGCGGGACGTCACCGCGGATCTTCTCCGATCATCAGAGGCAGCTGAGGAGGACTACTGCAGGCGCACGAGGCCGGCGAAGCTCGCCGGCTGAGTGTTCTTCCACCATCCTCCTTCACCGTCCGATCAGCCTCCGCTCCCAGTTTCAATCGTCGCCGTTCATCCTTCGAGGAGCAGCAGCCGTTGATCGATTCAAGGCGAGATCAGGACCGTCAGCACAGAGGAGAGAGGCCCCCAGCACTTGAGCCGATCGATCATCCACGTGGCCACCTCTGCACCGTCGATTAGGCCCAAGAGCTGAAGAAGGAGAGCGCCACCCATTCTGAGCCGTCCGATCACCTACGTGGCGCCTATCCAGCCGTCGACATAATAAGGGGTAAATTACTTAGGCCCCCTCGTAGTTTGAGTCTTTTATTTCTAGTCCTGTAAATATTTTAGTTATTTTATTTACGTAGGGTAATTTGCACTGTGGACCTTGTGCTTGTTTAGTTTCGCATTTATACCCCTGTGTATGTGATCTCACGTACGTCGCCACGTGCTTGTTTGGGATATTTGCGTCTTTTATCCTGTAGTTCTGTTGGGTTCTTGAATGAATGAATACTTTTTGGTAATTGCATCTATACCCCTGTGAGTCTTATTTCTACATGTGCGGATTTTAGTGGGTAAATTGCAACCGTACCCTTGGACTTTTTGGTACGAGTTACCAAAAGGTCCCAGGAGTTGGTTTTTATTACCAAAAGGCCCCTGAGTGCCCCAGGCACGCGCCACGCGCGTGTTTAGCTGGGATTTTTGCACCTTGGCCCCCAGACTTGCGGGTATTTGCACTTACGTCCCTGTGCACTGTGCCCCCTTATGATTTTTGAATAAAATATCAAATTACCTCCAAATCCAATGAGATTTTGACACATGGCTCCTGCCATGGTGTAGGAATTTTACGGATTTTTGAGGACATTTTTGATTTGATTTAGTATTTTTAAAAATTCAAAAACATCCTTTTTAGCTACTGTCTAGGTTTAAAAATTCCAAAAAAATATAAAAACACCCCCAAAAATTCTAAAAAAATTAGTTACTGTTTCTTGTGTGTTGTTTGATTTTCTAGCCAATTTTGGCTATTTTTCATCACTTAAAAACCCTAAAAATTGAAAAACAACTAAACACTTATAAAAATTATAATAAATAATCTAAAAATCCAAAAACAATAATTTTGGTGCCTAAATTTTCCTTATTTTCTCTAGAATACAGGAAAATTACCTCCAGGGCCATTTGAGATCCTTAAATATTTTATTTTTGAGTTTCAGGCCTTGCTGGACAGTACCTTGTTTTTCTAGCACTGTTTGATTTTTATAAAATAAATTACACTTTATAAAAATCTCAAAAATTCACCAAAAACACTTAAAAACTTAAAAAACATAAAAACAATTTTTCTTTAATTTTTGCTTGATTTTTGGTGTGTTAAATAAATTGCTTAAGTTGGCTTGATTTTGCTTTCTTTAATTTTCTTCACTTTTAAAAATCCAAAAAAATATAAAAATTATTAAAAACCACTAAAAACACTTTTCTTTTATTTTATTTTCTTTTTACTACTTCGTAGGCCCTAGGCCAACCCGTGCTCCTTGTGTTCGACCCTGGGAGCTATACCAGGTTAATCCCATAGCTAGGACCGCTTGCTTGCCTTGTTTGATATTCGATTGATTTCGCGGTTCGATATTTTTTCTTGATTGACACGTCCGACTGACTGAGGTCGCAACGACCTCATTTTAGTACCTTCACCTCAGTTGTTCGGGATTTCGTGTTATCAGGTCCAACCCATGCTTCCACTGCGCTCCTTTCATCTCTAAACAACCAATTCTTAAGAAAAAGGATCTCTTATGTTGAATTCAAAAGCTTTCAATATAAGAGTATTTCGACATTTATACATGCTTCGTACAATATGAATATTATGAAGCTTCATGAATGACTAGAGCATAAATAGTAGGATGATGACACTCATCATATCTACATACATCTTAACTATTAAAGACTTAGGTTCATGTAGATATTCAAACATTTTGAATACATCATCTCTTATAGAGCCACCATTCTGCATAATGCAGTGAACCATGTCATTCATGATTAAATGTCAAGAGAACATATTATGCCAGAACATCTTCTTAGAAATTTATAAGGATTATTTTATAATTACGATCATCATCGACATGTCACTTCCAAAGTACATTCGATGAGAAATCAAGACTATAAAGACACACAAACCCTAGGTTTGTAGTCTTATTGTCGATTTAATTGTCATTCCTCATTATTATGAGGAAACTTGCACATTGGAACCACATACAATATGTCTCCAACTGCAAGTACAATATTTTGATCATGGATCCAATCCAAGATATTTTACTGGTTATTATTGAGTATAGTATTGAGTTGATTTAAAAAAGGATTATTTGAAATAATAAATTTGCATAAATAAATATATATATACATATTTTACTTTGATTTAGGAATTTTTAAATCAAAGTTGTCTTGCCTTGTCAATACTGAAAGTTCATTCCCTTAATCACTTTCAATGTAAGAGATATACTTACCATTATAGCTCAAGCAAGATCCGGGATCTCCTTTCTTATCTTTGCCACATCCCAATAATATGAGAACATGTAACTCGGGTAAAAAGAAGTAGGAACGCATTCCGCCTTGCAAGTCCAACTTGCAACTCTCAATTTGATCTTTAACAACCGGGCCCACCACCCCTAAGGTGATGTTGACCATCATTAATTGAACCAACCGTCAACAGAAATACAACTCGCTATGCGCAATCCAATATCGTCCCAATAATATGAGGACACGATATTGGGGTCACTACGCATACATCATTACTCTTTCTAGAAGCAAATAGCCCGATCCACATGGCTTGTATGCAGGAGCTGTCACTTCGAACATGCTTCTCCTACATACAATCTCTGACGATGGAACCCTCTTCCTTGACAGGAGACCATGGATGTCACTTATGTGATCCTCCACTTCATATTCAAATTCTAATTAATCATTATGAATCATATTCGTTATGAATAATTCTTCCAAGGGAAATAACAACTCTATTTATAATAGAGTATTTTAGTTTTAATTGGATTCCAATTAATCTAGTCTTATTAAATTAATGATCCGATTGATATCCAACAAATATTTTATATATTACTTGAAAATATGGTATTATCTCAAATACGTATTATTTCGAATTTTAATAATTAGAAAATGCATCATGATCTCTCAAGCCTTATCCATTCCCTACCCGCTGTTATGGCTAGTACCGACGGGAGTGGGACAGACTGCACACGGTGCAACCTGCTACCCCAACGCTCCTCGGCTAGACATCATATCCGCCTCGGGAAAAGATAATGCCAAGTTGATCACTTTTTACTTGAGATGATAATGGTTTTTCAACCGAAGTTATACCATATAGTAATCGAAATCATTTTGATTATCATTATAAGGAGATTTGCTAAACAAATCCCCAATCCTATTCAAGCAACTTGTTTGTTGAATGTGTATCGAGTAACCAATTGGTGATCTAGATCAGATCTAATCATTTATTGGTTGAGGCAATGTCATTTAAGGGAACAAATATCATTCAAATATTTCCCAAATATTATCCATAATTATTCTAGAAAATTAACCATTAATTTCACAAGTTTCTTAAATGACTATCACAAGGTTCATGATTAGTATTGTAATTTTCAGCAGTGATCCTCACTTACTAAAATTAGCATATCTCATTCACTTTAAATCCAAATTATGCAAAATCAGAATCTAAAGTTTGCTAACTTGATTTAAAACAAACCTAGGTGATTAGCACGCATTTCCAGGCATTGTAAAATAGTAATTAACTCTTTAATTACATCATCATTAGCCATTCCGAAACATTAGATATATGTTTATAAAAAAGATCACAACTAGAGTTAGCAGATTCCAAATCATGCAAACTCAAATCTTACTGTTTCCTTAATTAATGGAGAATATTATCCAATTTAAAATTTTGTGTTTAAACGTTTTGAACAGGACGGAAATTTATCACAAAACAGGGCTATGAAAATTGAAATGCGATAAAATTTTCACGAACCCTAATGAGCTCAAGTCTTCTTAGGTTTATGGATCGAATCCAAAACCTCCAAACAGACTCTGATACCACTTGAAGGATATGGAGAGATCCTCTAACACATCACGGAAGTGTGATGTTCGCATCGAATGCGATAGGGAGCGACTAGTCGTACTAGTAGCTCGATGCTGCGAAATTTAAAATTTTCTATGTGATGAAACCACATGATCCAAGAACATTTCTCGGATCGTTTCATCTAAACCACAATAGGTATTAAGGTTATCTCTTGAAGCGTGGTTGCGATCGAGTCTCTAAACGAAGAGACCTCCTGTCTCAAGTCCACTCCAACGGAGGCGATGCTTGCAAGCGTGTTGACGAGACACGTCCTTCTCACAATCCATGTTGATGATCCAAGCGACGAATCTTCTGATCTCGTTACACGAGATCCGACGTCTTCTTCACGAACGAGGCGCACTGAAAGAGACAGAGATCCAAGAGCGAATACTCTGGCAGTATAACGACGATGCTGCGGCGATGGAGACTCTCTCTATGGCTCTATGGTGGACGCCCACAATGAGAGAGAGGGAGAGAGCAATTAATTTGATGTTAATATTGTAACTCGAAGAGCAAGGGGTGCCTCTTCTTATATAGGGTTATTGGATCCATGGATCTCAATCCATGGACAATACTAAATCAATGGATGAAATTGATTTGTGTTTCTTTCAATGGTAATGAACTTGTTGTAAAAACACAATAACAACTAATTTAATTTAAATTAATATATATTGATAAATCAATATAATTAATTTCAAATAAAATTAATTAATTAATATTGGAGAAATGAGAAGATTGACCTTATCCCATAAACAAAGGGGAGAATGGGTCTAATCCTCAATATCTCAGGAGATCTCATTATCTCATGATATCTCCAAGATTTACAACAACACTTGTTGTAAATTATTTCACAAAAATAATTCTTAATTATTTTTGAATATTGCAATCATGCCATTGGAAAAAAGTGAATCACATTCACATCCCAAAACAAAATGTAAATTATATTTTTAATTAATCATCCAACGTGAATCCAATTCACATCAAAAATTAATTAACAAATATAAATCACAATATGCTCTCTTTAATATATTATAAATCATATTTATAATATACCCGAATAATATGGATAGTTCTATCCACATTATTCATATCCATGGTAATTAAATCACATTTAATCATCTTGGATCTCTATTCTCATGTGCCCAAATAATATGAATCACATTCACATTATTCACATCTTTGATAATTAAATAATTATCTCAGATAACTCTCTTAATAATATGAATCAAATTCATATAATTAAATCACATTTCATTATCCATTTTTCTCAATGCTCAGATACATATATCAACATTGAAATTATCCATGAACTCTTTCAAGGATAATGCATTTTCTCCGTGGATACTTGGAAATAAGGACGGGATGATTGTATTGTTCCACGTATAGTGACTTGGATATTGAGATCGCATCTCAAATCCAGATCTTGCGGACCTCCCATAGAAGCTTGATTAAGACCACAAATCTAATCTTCTCATTACATCTGAATCACATTCAGATCAATGTCCAATAGTTGGACTAGGATCAGATTACATCTCTCTGAGAGGAGTCACTAAAATCCGGACCTGTTTCATCACTCACTCGGAATGGAAGCGTCATGGTTATACAATCGTTTATTATCACATCACCCTCAAGTATTCCTAATACCTGTACATCCTGCATACTGGAAGACCAAAAACAAATCCGAAGTTTTAGATCTCTTTTAGACTGTCTCCTTCATGATTTTATCATTAAGGTTCTCATTCAATCATTGGGAGTCGGTATCGATCATATACTTTCCAAAAGCAAATATTATACCTAGGTGTTGATCATATAATTTCCAAAAGTATATATTAAACCTTACAAATCCAGTCAAGCTTCTAAAATGAGACGACCACGCATGGAATTTGATTCTTCCCAATATCTCATGAGTGAGCCCTTATCTTCCGGTTCAGTAATGAACCTGTATGATCCCTTTGAGAGATCGTATTACTCGTATGCCCTTGCATGCACACCAGCGTGCCAGTGTATAGACCTTGGTTAGGGCATCAACCTATTAGTCTTCCAAATGAACATACTCAAGCATATAGTAACACATCTGTCTTCTGTCAGAGGATGCGTGCCTATATCGTGACAACATACGACATAGGTCTTTGGTTATCTCGATCTCATTAAGTCAACTCTTTGACCTAACTAATCTGACACCTCTGAATCTCTATTCCCATGTAGAGGACCTACATCAAGAGGTCGGTCAGATAACATCCAAATGAGAAAGGATTGCCATCTCCTACTCAGGATGGAGATCATCTCTTAACAATCATTTGACGGTGCTTGATGAGTCCTCAATCTAACTATTTAGATATTCATCCAAGCACCAGCCTCTATGATTCAATAATTGAATCAACAGCTGTATGATCATTAAGATGGCCATGGTACATAACCCTAATTGTACCAAGGGACCTATTATGCAAATTAGTTATTCTTCATTTCAGATCAGGGAATGATATTTGCAATAACATTTATTGCATAATGGCTCGTCGTGGGTTCGCATGTCCAACGATTACATCATCTCATTCAAACATTATCTCACTATAATAATTCACAACTATATTGTGAACATTGCAACCATACAATCAGAAATTTATGAATCACATTCACAATCCAAAATAAAATGCAAATTATATTTTAAATTAATTATCTAATATGAATCCAATTTACACCAATAATTAGTCAACAAATATAAATTATAAAAGGCTCTCTCTAATATATTATAAATCACATTTACAATATATATATATATATATGATTAATGTGGATAGTGTTATCCACATTATTCATACTCATGATAATTAAATCACATTTAATCATCTTGGATCTCCATTCTCATGTGCCCGGATAATATGAATCACATTCACATTATTCGCATCTTTTATAACTAAATCATAATTAATTATCTTAGATAACTCTCCTTATAATATGAATCAAATTCATATTTTTCATGATAATTAAATCATAGTTAATTATCCATTTTCTCAATGCTCGGATACATATATAAATAGTGAAATCATCCCTGAACTCTTTCAAGGGTATTGCACTTTCTCCGTTGATACTTGGAGATAAGGATACGGCGAATGTACGTTCCATGTATAGTGACTTGGATATTGAGATCAAATCTCAAATCCAGATCTTGCGGACCTCCCATAGACATTTGCTTAAAACAAAACCGTAAATCTAATCTTTTCATCGCACCTGAATCACATTCAGATCAATGTCCAAGATTCGGACCAAGATCAGATTACTTCTCTATTGAGAGGAGTCACTAAAATCCAAACCTGTTTCATCACTCCCTAGGAATGAAAGCGTCATGGTTATACAATCGTTTATGATCACATCACCCTCATGTGTTCCTAATACATGTACATCCTACATACTGGAAGACCTGGAATAAACCCAAAGTTTTAGATCTATTTAGACCGTCTTCTTCATGGTTTTATCATTAAGTTTCTCATTCAATCATTGGAAGTCGATATCGATCATATACTTTCCAAAAGCATATATCATACCTAGGTATTGATCATATACTTCCAAAAGATCAAACCTACAAATTCAGTCAAGCTTCCAAACAAGACGACCGTGCACAGAATTTGATCCTTCCCAATAACTCATGAGTTAGCTCATGTCTTCCGATTCAGTAATAAACATGTATGATCCCTTTGAGATATCATATTACTCATATGCCCATGTATGCACACCATCACGCTGGTATATAGACCTTTATTAGGCCATCAACCTATCGGTCTGTCAGATGTACATAGTCAGACATATAATAACACATCTGTATCTGGTCAGAGGATGCGTGCCTATATCATGATAGCATACGACATAGGTCTTTGGTTATCTCGATCTCGTGAAATCAAGTCTTTGACCTAACTTATTTAACACCTCTGAATCTCTATTCCTATGCAGAGGACCTACATTAAGAGGTCGCTTAGATATCAACTATTGGAGAAATGAGTGCCATCTCCTTCTCACGTTAAAGATCATCTATTAATAATCATTTGACAGTGCTTGATGAGTCCTTAATCTAACTCTTTAGATAGTCATCCAAGCACCAACCTCTATGACTCAACAATTGAATCAACAATTGTATGATCAACAAGATGGACATGGTATATAACCCTAATTTTACTAAGGAAATTATTGTGTAAATTAGTTATTCTTCATTTCAGATCTCGGAATGATATTCGTAATAATATTTATTGCATAATGGCTCATCGTTAGCTCGCATGTCCAACAATCTCCTACTAGTCCAAAGAGCCATTAATGGACTAATCTTTAAACCCATACTCATGTGACAATCATACGCTATTTAGAAAAATAGCTAGGTAAATTGATCAATCACTCTGTTCCCGTGAGACTAAGCGAAGTCGTTTTACGGTACTTGCATATCCCCTAGTAACAGTGCTTGCATCCAGTGCGAATGTTGCATCTTATGCAATTAATACTCAATCTTGAAGCATTTATAGCGCCTCTGACACTATAACTCAATCATTATAACCACTACGTAATTTCTATTATCCTTATCAGGATGCCTTGATGCCTGGAGATCTCTATATCCTAAGACTAAGACCCAGTCTTATGTCTTATAAGACATATGTAGTTAAGACCTTTTAGATCTCTATCTATAAAGTCTTAAGTTCTTGAAGTTAAAGCTTAGAGATCACTATCTCTAGAGTCTTGCCACCTTTGAAGATATTGATATTACGACAATCAAGTGCCTTGTTTTCATAGTAGGATTAGTAATACTTTACTACCTTCACTGCATGGCAAACATCTGACTTTTGTACACATCTAGCATACATTCGGCTTCTCATAACTGATGCAAAAGGGCAATCAGTTTTAGCATTTACTTCCTCAACTCTCCGAGTGTTATCCCTTCAGATAGGTCAATACCATATCTTAAGGGGAGGAGGCCTTCCTTAGGGTTTTCCAAGAACGGAACATGTCCAAGGTGTACCACTTAATGTGGCGGTCCTAATTCCCTCTTCTCTATGCTTCTGAACACCTTCAGAACTAAGTTCCGAGAGGTATCCTTGAGATCTCATCTCAAGGTATGGAACAACCAGATTATAAAACACTTATTATCATCCTCATATCATTTCAAGTGATTAGGAAATCATCTACATTTAGCACGATGAACACAATGGCACTCTCACTAAGCTTCCTATGATTCATTAAGATTACATCTGAAATCATAACCTTTATAATTTCATCAAATCTGATGTTCCAACTACAATAAGCTTATTTGAGTCCATAGATGGAGTTCTTCATCTTGCATACCTTGGTTTCCTCAACTATGAAGCCCTGGGGCTACTTCATATGAGTATCCTCGAAGAGGTATTCAAAGAGGAATGCAATATTGACTCACATCTTGAAGATGACATAGTCAAGTTGTGTATCTATAGTTAGCAATATTATGACGGGTTTAAGCATGGCCATCGAAGAGAAAGTCTCATCGCAAGTGATGTCTTCTCTTCGGTGTGTAACTCATGGCTACGAGCTGTGCTTTGAAGGTCTCTACCTTCACATCACGTTCCCTCTTTCTCTTAAAGATCCATATACACCAAACAAGTTTGTCCCCTATAGATGGATCCTCGAGGGTCCATATACAACACTTGTATATGAATTTTACTTTATATTTTATTGCTAACATCCATCTTTCCATGTCAAGATCTTCAGAAGCTTCATTACATGAAGTAAAATCATTGTCAGACTTAACTGACACATGGAATCCATCCTCAAACTCATTTGAAGAGGTATGAGTGTTTCATCTTTAGCTGTCCTTTTAGTTTTCAATTTTAAGAGCCTCATTATCTTTTCATGATTAAATAGTTCCATCACTTCATTTTCATCTTGATTCTCAGGAAAGTCATCCTCTAAGAATCATATCCTTAGAGATGAAATCTTTCAAGAATCTCAAGGTCATAAAGTCGGTATCTAATACCATCCTTTATAATCGTAATGAAATATCACTCTCTGATGCTAGATTCCAGCTTACTTGCATGGAATCTTATTAAGGATATATATTCTAGTCTCTACTACATGTATACCTTGGAAACTAGGATGAAATTATGCCAATATTCATCACTGATCAAATCATGTCACACATAATCTAATTGCATCTCTCTACAACTCTATTGAGTTTAGGTGTATCGGGAGGAGTGAAATTGGACATATCTCCGTAAGATATTCCTTTAATTCATCTAATAGGTACTTGTTACCTAGGTTAGATCAAATTCATTTCATCTTCCTTTGAACTTTGGTTCTAAACCGAAATTATGAAATCTCTGAACATTTCAAAGCTTTGTAAGGTGAAGGGAAGAATTCTCATATTGCAAATAATCATTGAATTATATCACATATCATCGATGTTTATTATGATACAAATGATTTATATACATCAACATGTATGAGATCTTGAATACCTTGGCATCTAACACCATTCCCAAAGAAGGATGTATTGGACATTTTAACCTTTGAATACAATATTCACAAGTATGCAAGACTTTGAATCTTTAAACAATCTAAAGTTCAGTATATTGCTAGTCTATTAATCTCATCAATAGACATATGTCGAAGGCTTCATGCCAGATCATTGTCAAATGATCTTCATCCTCCTATTGATATTTCAACGTTCAATTTTCAGTATTTAGAAATATTAGTGAACTATTCATTAATATCTGAATTTAGTAGAGTACATTAGATGTTATATTACTATCTAAATTATATCCATCATAACTCGTTATGATAGGTCTACTTCAAAATTCATATTTTTTTCAACATTTAGAAACAAACATTGAGTGTATCATCTAGGTCATAGAGACATTCTCTAAGACTAAGGGTTCTCCCACTGAAATCATGAAGTTTATCAATCAAATAGAGATCGCTGCAACAATTGCATAAATATCCTTGTGGATGACTATTAAATCTTAAGATCAAATTTTCTAATCTTCTAAAAACATATGCAATCGATTGAAAGTGTTATCAGAAGAGTGAGATACAATATTAGACTTTGATCTTATACAGTAAGCAAGTCAATATCAATGATTATATGTAGATGTAGATTATTCTGATGCACTATCCAAGTCCTTCTCTAAGGATCCCGGATAGACATGATAGTCATACTATCAACACATCAGCTTGTTGCAATATTGGCATTCATTCAACTCTTTGGATGGTATATGGAAGTCGCAGAAGTACAGTCAACTCTTTGACTTTCCTTCTTACTTGAGTCCAACCCAAGCTTCCATTGCGCTCCCTTCATCAATAAACAACCATTGCTTAAGACAAAGGATTTCTTATGTTGAATTCAAAAGATTTCAATATAAGAGTATTTCAATATTTATACATGCTTCATTCAATTCATAAATATGAATATTATGAAGCTTCGTGAATGACTTGAGTATATATAGTAGAATGATGACACTCATCATATCTACATACATCTTAACTCTTAAGGACTTTGGTTCAGGTGGGTACTCAAACATTTTTGAATACGTCATCTCTTACAGAACCACCATTCTGTATGATGCAGTGAACCATGTCATTCATGATTAAATGTCTAGAGCACATATATTTGCCATAACATCTTCTTCAATTTTTATAAGGATTATTTGACAATTACGATCATCATCGACAAGTCACTTACAACGTACATTCGATGAGAGATCAAGACTACAGAAACATGCAAACCCTAGAGCTGTAGTCCTATTGTCTATTTAATTGTCATTCATCGTTATTATGAGAAAAACTTGCATTGCAACCACATACATTATGTGTCCAACTGCAAGTATAATATCTTGATCATGTATCCAATCCATGATATTTTAACTGGTTATTATTGAGTATAATTTTGAATGGGTTTAATGAGGATTATCTGAAATAAAAAAATTGCATATATATATATTAATATGATATAGGAATTTTAGTATCAAAGTTGTCTTGCCTTGTCAACACTGAAAATTCATTCCCTTAATCGCTTTCAATGCAAGAGATATACTTACCATTATATCTCAAGCAAGATCTGGGATCTCCTTTCTTAAATTTGCTACATACAATAATATGAGAACCTGAAACTTGGATAAAAAGAAGTAGAAACACATTTCGCTTTGCAAGTCCACCTTGCATCTCCCAATTCGGTCTTTAACACCTGAGCCCACCACCCATAAGGTGATGTTGACCCGTCGTTAATTGAACCAACCATCAACAGGAATAGCACTCGTTACACGAAATCCAATATTGCTCCAATACTATGAGGGCCAGATATCGGTGTCACTAGGACTGCGACCTTACTCTTTCAAGAAGCAAAGAGCCCGATCCAGATACTCTTGTATGTAAGAGCTGCCACTTCGGTCAGGCGTCTCCTTCGTACGATACTTGACGACTGAACCCTTCGCTTTGACGGAAGACCATGGATGTCATTTTGTGATCCTCCATATCATATTCAAATTCTGATTATATATTACGAATCATATCCACATAATTAATTCTTGCAAAGAAAATATTACTCTATTCATAATAGAGAGTTTGATTTTAATTGAATCTAATTTATTTAATCATATTGAATCAATTATCAATCCAATCAATCAACCAACAAATAATTGTCAATTTATTACTTGAAGGATGGTATAATCTCAAAATACGTATTATTCGAATTTTAATAATTAGAAAAATACACCACGATCGCTTCAAGAATTATCCTTTCCTTACTCGTTGTCATGGCCAGTACCGACAGGAGTGGGACATACCACTCATGGAGCAACCTGCTACCGCAACGCTCCCCGACTAGACACCATATCCGCATTAGATCAGGATAATACGATTTGATCATTTTGTATTTGAGATGATAATCTGTCTTTCAATCGAAATTATGTCATATAATATTTATCGAAATATTGTTGATTATCATTATAAGGAAATTTGCTAAATAAATCCCTAATCATATTCAAGCATCAATGTTTGTTGGAATTGCGGTAACCAAATTGTAATCAAGATCAATTATCTTATGAAGTTGGTTATGGTCAATGTCATTCAAAGAAGTAATCATCATCTTTAAATATTTTGCAAATATTCATCAATAATTATTTCAGAAAATTAACCATTAATTTCCATTAATATAACTGAATGGCAATCATAAGGTTCTTGATTAGGAAAGCAACTTTCAGCAGTGACCCATACTTACTAAAATTAGCATATTTCAAACATATTAAATCCAAATCAAGGAAAATAAGTTTCTAAAGTTTCCTAATTTGATTTAGAACAGAATTTAAGTGATTTGTATATATTTTTAGGTATTTTAAAACCGTAATTAACTCTTTAAATACGTTCAAGATTCATCATCCCAATGGATACATGTTCACTAAAAAGATCATTACTTGAGTAAACAGATTTCAAATTACGTAAACTCGAGTACGACGGTTTCCTTATTTAATGGAACAAATAATCCAAGTGATAATTTCATGTTTAAACACTTTTAAATAGGGTGAAAATCACACAAAACAAGACTACATGAATAAAATACGATAAAAAATGAAAAACCATAAAGTTCCATTGTCGTCCTAGATTTATGGATCGTATCCAAATCCTCTGACCTATGGCTCTGATACCATTTGAATGATATGGAAAGATCCTTAAGAGCATCGTGGAAGCGTGAGGATCACATCATACGCAATCGGGAGGAACTAGTCGTACTAGTTGCTCGAGGCAACGGAAATTAAAAAAATTCTAACAATGAAACCGCATGATCTGATAATTCTTCTCGGATCGTTTCATCTAAACCAAAATAAGTGTTAGGTTTACCTCTTGAAGCGTAGTTGCGATCGACTCTCTAAAAGAAGAGACCTCCTGTCTTATGTCTGATCTGATGGAGGAGATACTTGCGAGTGTGTTGATGAAACATGTGCTCCTTGAAATCCATGTTGATGATCCAAGCGATAAATATATTAATCTTGTCACACGAGATCCAAAGTCTTCTTCATGAGCGAGAAGCATCGAAGGATATGAAGATCCATGAACAAACAAACCAGCAGCTTAACGGTGATGCTGCGGCGATGACGACCATCTCTAAGGCTCCATGGTGTATGACCATAATGAGAGAGAGATAGACAGCGTACAGAGAGAGAGAGAGAGAGAGAGAAGGAGAGAGCATATAATGTTGTCTTTTTGAAGAGCAAGGGGTGCCTCTTATTATATAGTATTTTGGGAGTCCATGGATCTCAACCCTTGGACAACACAAAATAAATGGATGAGATTGATTTGTGTTTCTTCCAATGGCCATGATCTTGTTGTAAAAATACAACAACAATTAATTTAATTTAATATATATATTGAATAATCTATATAAATTAATTTCAATTAAACAATTATCCTTGGAGATAATTGGGAAGGAGATAATCGTCCAACCACAACAAGGATGAGATGACCACCTACTCCAATTAGGAGTTGGTGGCCGTCCATCACCTTTATTGGTGGATGGTAATCTCCTTCCAATGAGATTACATTATCTCATTCCAACATTATCTCACAATAACAAAATCATAATTACATTATGAACATTGCAATCATGCAATTGGAAATTTGCGAATCACATTCACAACCCAAAATAAAATGTAAATTCTATTTTCAATAATCATCTAATGTGAATCCAACTCACATCAATAATTAATCAACAGATATAAATTACAATAGCCTCTCTCTAATATATTATAAATCACATTTACAGTATGTATATATGATTAATATGGATAGTGCTATCCACATTATCTATATCCATGATAATTAAATCGCATTTAATCATCTTGGATCCCCATTCTCATAAGTCCAAATAATATGAATCGCATTCACATTATTCATATCTTTGATAATTAAATCACAATTAATTATATTAGATTACTCTCCTCATAATATGAATCACATTCATATTTTTCATTGTAATTAAATCACATTTAATTATCCATTTTCTCAATGCTCGGATACATATATCATCAGTGAAATTATCCTTGAACTCTTTCAAGGATAATGCACTTTCTCCACGGATACTTGGAGATGAGGACGGGGTGATTGTACATTCCACGTATAGTGACTTGGATATAGAGATCAAATCTCAAATCCAAATCTTACGAACCTCCCATGGATGATTGATTAAATTAAAATCGTAAATCTAATCTTTTTATTGCACATGAATCACATTCAGATCACTATCCAACATTCGAACCAAGATCGTATTACTTCTCTACCGAGAGGAATCACTAAAATCCAAACATGTTTCATCACTCCATAGGAATGGAAGCGTCATGGTTATACAATCGTTTATAATCACATCACCTCCAGGTATTCCTAATACATGTACATCCTGCATACTGAAAGACCTAGAATAAATCCGAAGTTTTAGATCTATTTAGATTGTCTTCTTTGTGGTTTAATCATTAAGTTTCTCATTCGATCATTGGGAGTCGATATCGATCATATACTTTCCAAAAGCATATATCATACCTAGGTATGATCAATATTCTTTTCAAAAGTATATATCAAACCTATAAATTCAGTCAAGCTTCCAGAGCGAGACGACCATGCACAAAATTTGATCCTTTCCAATATCTCATGAGTGAGATCATGTCTTCTGGTTCATTAATGAACTTGTATGATCCCTTTGAGAGATCGTACTACTCATATTCCCTTGTATGCACGCCGGTGTATCGGTGTATGGACCTTGATTAGGCCATTCAACCTATCGGTCTGCTAAATATACATAGTCAGATATACAGTAGCACATCTGTCGCTGGTCAGAGGAAGCGTGCCTATATCGTTACAAAATACGACATAGGTATTTGGTTATCTCGATCTCGTTAACTTTGACCTAACTTATCCAACACCTCCAAATCTCTATTCCTCTGTAGAGGACCTGCATCAAGAGGTTGGTTAGATATCAACCTGTAGAGAAAGGATTGCCATCTCCTTCTCAGGTTGGATATCATCTCTTACTAATCAGTTGACGGTGCTTGATGAGTCCTCAATCTAACTCTTTAGATATTCATATAAGCACCAGCCCCTATGACTCAGCAAATGAATCAACGGTTGTATGATTATTAAGATGACCATGGTACATAATCCTCATTGTACTAAGGGACCTATTATGCATTATTCTTCATTTCAATTCCGGGAATGATTTTTGCAATAACATTTATTGCATAATGGTTTGTTGTGGGCTCGCATGTCCAACACTTCCCCTTATCCTCCTTTTCAGCGAGTCCAGTCGCACCTTTCCCCCACTATCACACCTCGCATACCGCCTCTACTCTCTGCCTCCTCCCAATGCTACCCAACCTCGAGGAATAAGGGCTCCTAAGGACCCCTTTCACAATTTTCACCTTCTTTTAGTTTTCTAAAGTATTTTGAATCTTTATGTAATTTTGGAAAACTTTTGATTATCCTCCCTAATTTCTCAAATTTCATATTTTTTATTCCATGATACTTGCATTTATTTTATTTACAGTTTAGTTATAATTTAATCCTTCAGTGACACTTCCGCGACATATTAAAGTATTGTAAAGGAAGTATTGTAAATATTGACTAACCCTAAACCCCGAGACTAAGTCAATATTAACTTGGTTGATAAGGAATAAAATAGGGAGAGATAAGGGCAAAGAAATACAAAAAAATGACACAGGCACCTAGAAACGCGAGGTGCCTACTACACTACATATTTAGACTAACTTACACTAATTTATACAGACTTCAGATAAATATTTTTTCAACACAAAACATGTACATACAAATACATTGAAAAATAAAAAAATAATTGCATATAAAAATAATACAAGTTGACTGGGACACACAGATGAAAATGCCACAAAGAATTTCAATGATCAATATCTCCTCCATATAAACATAAAATTCATCAAACTTACCCATATTGTTATTAAAATTAAATTGTCTATTTAATATTCATTAAATTTGGAGTTAAGATATAAAAGTTGGCTTTTGGATCCCATTGTACTATATACCTATACATTTTACTTATTTATGCATTCTTTATATTTTTATTCTTTTTCTACATTTGAGTACTTGTAAATATTATTTAAAACATATAAACATTACAAATATAAAACAAAAGCACTAAAATTACATTAAAGTATTTAATATATTGAAGTATATGTATATTATACCTATACTATACATTCATCTATTTATTTAAGTATATAAATAGTCATAAACATAAAATAAAAATATGTAAATATGTATTTAAATATAATATAACTATTAATTATGTACCATAATAATAACATTTACAATGCATGATATAAAACAAAATACATAATACATAGGTATAAATACCTATACTTACACTTATAGAAATTAACCTATAATAAATAAGGTAATAAAAATAAATAAAAATCACTTAAGATTAGTATAGAAATTAAGAAATGTCTTTTATGTTTAAGTTCTATTTAATAAAATTCTTTTCTATTTTTTCTATTTATTTATATTTTTACCCCTATTCAAAATCAGAATTCGCCGGAGCTTCGAGCTCTGACATGTGTTCCGCCTGTATTCGACCGTTGATTGACCACCTGACCACATCAACACCTTCGTCCCTTCTCCCTCCGTCATCCTCGATCCATTTCCCACCCTTGATCTTGCCCAGGTCAGGGTAACTCCGCCTCTCGTTGGAGCGCCTTCATCCATCCATTCCAGCCCGCATATATGCTCATATGAGGATCGATGTGCCACGCAACCATCAGATTAGAGGGAGGGATCTAATCTCTGCCCTCCATTCACGAACCGTCGTCGCCCGTCTAGTCCGTGCCACGTGGATAAGTGGAGTGATCGCAACCGTCCACCAACATGCGTATGGGGGGTATTTTGCAACCTAAACCCTCTATCTTTTTTGTATTTATTATTTAGTCTATCAAATTTTCTTTGTAGTTATATAACTTTTGTAATATTTTTACTTAGGACCCTAGTCTATATTTATATTGCACCTTAGTCCAATGTCAGGTCACCTCACGTGCATGTGGGCATGAGGAGATGGGTATTTTGCTAGGACCCCTTCGAGTATTGTATTTTTATTTTGTTCTGAGACTTTGAATATAAGTTAAAATATTTGACAAATTTGCATGCCCGGTCATGTTTTTCTATTTATTTGCATATATATCCCTGTCATGCGTGCAATATTTTTTATCTGTGAAAATTTCATGGATGCACATGGACTTTGCTAAAGTGTTATTAAATGCTATGAAACTTCGCAAATATTGCAACTAGGTCCTTGTATTGCATATTAATTTTGTACTTGTAAATTAATTATTAAAAATATTATTTCACATCCAAACATTATATGAATATTATCTTAAGTGCTCGGAACCATGTTTTATCACATATATTTTTGGTGAGGCAACTAAATTTATTTTCCTATTTATAAAAAATCATTGTATTTTCTTTGTTAGTATTTAAAAATCCATAAAAATTTACTAGAATATTCCAAAAACTAATGTATGTTTGTTTAGTTACATGTTATCTTTTGTTTCGACATTTTTGTAATATTTTTATTAAAACTCCTAAAAAAATTCAAAACCCAAAAAATCTTATAAAATTTATCCAAATTCACATAAAAATCATAAAAATTGCTTAAGTTTTTTTGAATTTTCTTTATATTATCTTATATATATATAGGAAAATTGGAATTTGGCTCAATCTGATTTTATAGATATTTATTAAGCCCAATTTAAATTTCAGGATTTTTTGTTTTCTTTATTTTCTGTATCTTCTTATTTAAGAATCCATAAAAAATCTCAAAAATTATCTAATAACCACCAGAAATAGAGAAAAATTATAAAACCCAAAACATTTTATTTCTGAACATTTAAGTTTATTTGCTATATTCTAAAAATTCAAAAAACTATCTCTTTTCTTTTCCTTTTTTATATAGTATATTTAATATATATACATATTATCTTATATATTATTTTTAAAATAAAAAAAATTGCAAAATTAAAATATATATAGATATATAAATTTAAAACACACAAAAAACTTTAAAAATTAAAAATACAAAAGCCCTAAAGTTTTCTATTCGTTTTTTACTCTACCTTGCGTGCTTCTCTGCGGTTCAACCCCTACTACTAGTTGACATACGCATGTTTGTAGGGTATAATAAATTTTATCTCACTCGTTTTATTGCGTAATCATTATTGTGGTTTAATTATTGATTGATTTGATTGTTTGAGTGAGAGCCGAGTGAGGTGCCAATACAACGATTGGCGGATCCAACTTATCGTACACCGTAGGCCCTCCAAGTTCGGAAGTTTGGTGTCTCATCGGTCCAACTCATCACCTCACTCATTTGTTTCTGGTAAGAGTGAATATGGTGAATTGAAATCAATTGGAGGTGCTTGATTGACCTTTATAGATAAAGGAAGAAATGGAGGTGGAGGAGGGATGCGATCTGGAGAGGATAAGAGGATTACGATGATAAGGTTAGGTGGTTAGGGTTAAGGGAGCGAACGGATAGAGAAGGGGATGTCGGAGGTTGGTTGGGTTTGATGACTAGGCGATGGAGGTTAGAGGGATAATGGTTGTTAGGATTGGGAAGGTGATCGACGATTGGGATAAGGAGAGGACGGTTGTTGTTAGAGAGGTGGTTGTGTGCAAGGCTGTGTAAAGTGCAACTGCAATGGATTTCATGCGAGGTTGGAGCTGGTGGGGATCGACGGAGAAGAAGATGGCGCAAGGAGATGGGCGACAGCTCTGCGGTGGTGGGTTGCGGCAAGGAGTGTAGGATTAAACTAAATAAAATAATAAAAACAAAGCGTGGAGGAGCAATACGACTTGAGGAGAGGGATGTTCCATATGTTGTTGGATCGATTGTGATCCAACGGTGGCCATAGCTCACATGCCATGCACGTGGAGAGAGGCTGGAAGAGGAAGGGTTGAGGATGGTCGTTGGATCGAAAGTTATCCAACGTCCCAGATCATTGGTGCTAGAGGACTAATAGGGTTGACCGAGCAAGGGTAGGGATGACTGACCTGAGGTGACCCGATGGGGCCCTGACACATGAAGGTTTGACCAAGGATTGGACTTCGACAATGTAGAATGTAAAATTAAATACATACAAAATATCAAATAAACCAGAATATAAAAGTTATAAAAAGAAAAAATGTAGATCTAGATGCCCCCTACAATGTACATGAATGACTCACATGCAAGCATAATGTGGGGTGTCATATATGAAATTTGTTGGTGGTAATATTTTGTATATAAAATATCAATTTTTCAACTTTATGATTTTTATTATATTTTCTATATACGAATAAATGCTTGCAACAATCAAATATTATGTAGATAAATGTAATGGATAAAAATGTATTTTTTCGTATTTTTACGAGTTAACAAAAGGTCAGAAACTTAGGGAAGTGGATTATATACATGTGGATTGGGGTCATCGAGCTTAAGTCAAAATTTGTCTTTTTATTGCCTTTCTGACTTTTTAGATTTTGATTTTTACATAGTTATTTAAAATAACTGGATAAAATAAATAAATGAAAAAGGAAATAAACAAAATGAATCAAATATACACATGGAATGACATGCCAAAATCAATACGTATGTACAATGCACGGTTAGGTTCCAAAATTCAATTTTCACAAATGAAATATAATTCTTTTGAATTTGATCTTGGTTTGTAGATAATTAAACACACATTAATTCAAAAGCGACTTTAGTGAATTTGGACACTATATGAGAGAGATACCAGCGTTTGCAATCTTTTATCATGAGATTAGGGCTTGGGTTTATTTCAAATATATACGGGTTAGTATTTGGGGGGGGGGGGTTATTAAGATCAGTGATGTGTACACAATGAAGTTAGTTTCATGTCAATTGGAGTTAGCATGAATTATGAAAATTGGTGAAATCTGGCGGAAATGTGTACAATTTATGGAAATGTACTTTAGATAATCATGGATTAGAAATATCAATTTATGTAAATTATTTACAAAGACAGGAAAGTTAATTTTACAATATTAACATGTGAAAGAGTCTAATTTTCATGTACGAAGTCTATTTTCAGCTAAATATAATGATGAATCACATATTCATCATTCTCAGAAACGAAAGTAAAAATAAGATAAGATTTGAGTCAATAAAGTCAATAATGCTTTTGTAAATAAAATAAAATTTTGCATAAATTTTTTGAGTCCTTGTGGATTGATCATTTATTTACCATATGCTTATTTTAATATCTCTTAGTTTGTAGCTGAAAAAATTATCTGAATATCTCGGTTTTCGTGTTTGTACAACGACACTCGTAAAATACACTTCTTACCGCATACAAAATCGCAGTTTCAATACATGCGACAACTTCTCAGAATCACCATAAGACACACAATATGCATCATATCAAACAAAAACCATCGGGGAAAAACAATAAGAATTACCCTAACCAAAATATCTCACAAAAAGACCAAAATAAAAATAAAACACAACATCATGTATTACAAAGAGATTACGAATAAATCGCATATGAAGCAAGCAATTAACAAATAATTATGAAAAAAATGTACATAAGCAATATTATACCCACCTAAAAAATAGAGCAACAAACTATCTTAAGAAAATAAGACATGATATTAAGCACAACATACAATATATATGTAAAATACCAATGATATAAATCCTACCTAACACGATCGACAATAGACGATGTAAAAACCCCTATATGCATAACCCCAGCTTTGAAAACCATCGATCGTTGATCCAAAGCAACCAAGATGTCGTCCGGAGATGAGCAAGAAAGAGAAGGAAGCCATAAAGATGCAATTGTGAGAAGAAGAAGAGGCAAAGAGGTGTAACTTAAGAGAAGATCACAGGGGATGCATGTCAATCATGCAATTAATGCAAAACTAATTAATGACAAATGTACATGCAACACATACACGCAATGCATATTATGGCACAAATTAGCATCAATACGTGGCACGATGTAACCTCCGTCGCTCCGCAGGAGTGGCAAAAACCCCTACAAGCATAAGACGAAGGGCGGGACTTTTAGAGAATGGCGTAGGAAACATCACGATATGTCACCCAACCACATCACATGTGGCTGAAGCAGGGGTTGATGATAGAGCTTTAGTATAGAGTATAGATTGTTGGAATCAAATGCATAACGAATCGTTGGACGATCTTATAATCTTTTTATGAGAGAATCAAATGCATCTGATTTCATAGTATGATTTATGTTCTAATTAATAAATTCTTAGTTCATGCCATATTCAATTCAGGAGTTACACATTCATTTATATCACATGAATTTGCATAAAAAAATAAAACACAGACATGTGATGTTAACGGAACCATACTTTTGTGTCTCTGGAGAACAATCATTTGTAAATGACACAATTGTGAGGGATGTTTAATTAGATTTGGAGGGTAGGATATTTTGGTCGATTTAATGATCATCGGTATGGTGAATTTTAATGTTATCCTTAGAATTGATTAGCTATCAAAGCACCGTACAATCCTTGAATATCACTAAAAAAGTGATCTTTAACATTCGACGAACATGTGTTAGAGTTCATAGGTAAGTCAAAGGATAAATCATTGCATGAATCACAATATCGCAAGGAGAGAAATTTCTATATAGTGGATGTCAAGGATATCTAACATGTGTCATTCTTCCATCTAAATATGAGAAGAACATAAGCATTGTCCTGATTATTCCATATTTTCAAGATGTCTTCCCCGAAGAATTACATGGGATCCCTCCTAACAGAGAGATCGAATTTACAATAGATGTAATCCTGGGAACTAACCCGAAATCTATTGCTCCTTATTTTATGGCTCCAACCAAATCGAGAGAGTTAAGAGACAACTCCAAGAACTGATGGAAAAAGGTTCATTAGATCCACTATTCTCCTTGTGGTGCACTGGTTTTATTGTAAAGAAAAAGGATTGCTTGCTCGGGTTATATTGATTATCATCAATTGAACAATGCATCGATAAAGAATAAGTTACCTTAGCCTCGTACTGATGACCTCTTCGATCAGTTGCAAGGTCAATGTGTCTTTTCTAAGACCGGCCATTATTATGGGTATCATTAATTGGGATTCAGATCAAAAGATGTATCCGAGACAACCTTTTGAACATGTTATGGGCATCATGAGTTTCTAATGATGCCCTTTGAGCTAATTGATGCTCCAGTAGCTTTATGGACTTAATGAATTGAGTTTTTTGATCTTATATTTATCGATTTATTGTGGTTTCTTTAGATGATGTGTTTATCTACTCTAAAGATGAATTTCAACATGAAGAACATTTACAAATTGTTCTGGGAATCTTGCAATCACATAAGTTATTTGTGAAATCCAACAATTGTGAATTCTGATTGAAAGAAAATGTATTTCTTGGGCATGTAGTGCTAGTGTTAGGATTTATGTGAACTCGTCCAAATTTTGAAGCAGTTTTGAATTGAGAACATCTGAAAAAATTAACATAAATAAGAAGTTCCTTGGAATAAACAGGTTATTATCATAGATTTATTAAGGAATTCTCCCAAACTGTATTGACTTTGACAAAGCATACCCAAGAAAAGAATCCTTTCATTTGGACCAAAGAATGCAAATAAAGTTTCTCGAAACTCAAGAAGAGATTGACATCAGGCCATGTACTAGCCATTATCCCTAAAAGTGGAGGATTTGTTGTTTAAAGTGACGCCTTTCATCAAGGACTAGGGTGTACTGTACACTTATGCAGAATAGTCGGTAGTGGCATATGCTTCAAGGTAGTTGTGTAATCATGAAAGGAACCGCCCAACTCATGATTTTGGAAATAGTTGCAATAGTTTTTGTATTAAAAATTTTAAGACATTATTTATATATTGAAAAATTTTAAATACATACATAACATAACAATATGGAACTTGTTTTCTCGAAAAGAGTTAAATATGAGACAAAGAAGATGATTGGATCTACTGAAAGATTATGATTGCACAATCCTATACCAACCATGGAAAAGGAAATATTGTTTACATAAACTGCCCTTGTTATTGACTCGACTTTAAATCTTTAAGTAAGATATGCTCGAAGAAGTAAGTAGTTGGAGACCAATGCTTCTTATTGGAAAATTAGAAATCTTTTTTGTCTTCATACAAATAAAGAATAATTTGATTAAACGATTGATAATCACTCAAAGGTAAGATGCAAAGCTAATGAAAAATAGTAAATAAGATGTAACATGGTCATCCGAAAGATTTTATTTTGAGAAAGGATGGAACATTAAGCTTCAGAGGAAAACTATGTGTACCAAATGGCGAAGGATTAAAGCGAGAGCTACTATCAGAAGTTTGTTACGCAAGACTAGCGACCCACCTTGGAAACCCAGAGATGTACCTGGTTGTAAATAAATATTTCTAATGGGGTGGGACAAAAGAGAGATGTTGTTGAGTTAGTTAAGCGGTGTTCGGGGTTGCCAACAAGTAAAGTCTGAATATCAGAGACCTCCAAACTCGTCGTAACCACTTATTATCCTTGAGTGGAAGTGGGAAAGTATATCAATAGATTTTCTAGTTGATTTACCTTGCACACTTCTGGGACATGATGCAATCTGGGTCACAGTGGATTAATTGATCAAATCAACAAACTTCGTTCAAATCAAGCTTTACATATACACTTTCAAAACCTGTGGTTTATACATTGAGGAGGTTGTACAACTTCATGGAGTAAAAAAAGATATCACATATGATAGAGCCACTTGTTTTACCTCAAAATTTGGAAAGAATCGCAGAAGACCCTCAGAATGTGGTTGGATATCAATGTCGCTTATCATCCATAGACAAATGTTCAAACTGAGAGGACCATCCAAACATTAGAAGATTTGTTATGCTCTTGTATGCTATAGTGGAAAGGAGTGTGGGTCGTGTATGTCCCGTAGATCGAATTCACATACAACAAGCATCCACCATTTTAGTATACTAATGAAACCTTGTGAATCTCTATATGGTAGGATATGTACATCTTCCTTGTGTTGGACTGAAATAGGAGAAAGAAAGATGCGAGGACTTGAGATGGTTTGAGAGACTAATGATGGTGATTATGAAGATAACAAAGAAACTGCCAACAACTCAAAGCCGCCACAATAGTTATTGTGAAACTCAAAGGGGAGATGTAGAATTCAATGTCGAAGATTCGACGTTTGTCAAGATAACTCCTGTGAAAGGTATTCAAAGATTCAGAATCAAAGGAAAGTTAAATACAATGTATAATAGTCTCTTCGAGACACTCGAACTTGCAGGACCAGTGGCGTATAGGTTAGACTCCTGCCACACTTATCTAAAGTACATAATGTCTTTAATATATCAGACTTGAGGAAGTATATTCTAGACAATAATCACGTGGTCCATCAACGGGACTTGCAATTGGAGCTTAATCTTACATATCAAGAGCAAAAGGGTTGACATTATAGATAAATGGAGAAAAAACTTCCTAACAAAACATTATAGAAGGATGTGGGATAATCCTCAAGCGCATCACGGAAGCGTGAGCGTCGTATCGAATACGACAAAGAACCACTATTCGAACTAGTTGTTCTATGCAGCAGAATTTAAATTTTTTCATGCGATGAAACCACATGATCCAAGAACGATTCTCAGATCGTTTCATCTAGAACCACAACAAGTATAAAGGAATACCTCTTGAAGCGTGGTTGATCGAGTCTCTAAGAAAAGAGACCTCATGTCTCAAGTCCGATCGTCGGAGAAGATGCTTGCGAGCGCGGGGATGAGTCACGTGATCCTCGTAATCCAACGAGTTGATCCAAGCATGGTGAACTCCTGATCTCATCGTATGAGATCGAACTCCTTCTTCGCGAGCGTGGCACTCCAAAGAAGACGGAGAACCAAAGAACGTTGAGGCGACGGCGCGGTGGCGAAGGCGACGACGTAGTCCTCCTTAGGATTTGGTGGACCGGCCACCAAGGAGAGAGGGGAGAGAGGTTGACGTGTAGAATAAGAGAGAGAGGGAGATGTGCTTCAAAAGCATTACCCTTGAGAGCAAGGTATGCCTCTCTATTTATAGAGTTTTGGGATCCATGGATCTCAATCCATGGGGCATATAAAATCAATGGATGATATTGATCTATGTTCAATCCAATGGTCAAGATTGTTGTTGGTAAAAAACCAAGAACTAATAATCTAATTTAAATCAAATATATTTGACAAATCAAATATAATTCAATCCTAAATTAGATCAAGCAATTAAGGAGAGATTAGCATGGAGATTACTCCCCATAAGGAAGGGGGGGGGGGGACGGCTACCACATTCTTTGTGGATTTGGTAGCCATCCACCATGTCCTCATGGTGGAGGCAATCTCATGTAATATCATGAGATTGCATATCTCCATGAATTTCTCTCATAATCTCCAACAACTTTTGTTGTGATTTATTCTTAAAAAATAATGCACAATTAATTTTAAGAATATTGCAATCTTATCATTGGATATTTGTGAATCACATTCACAACCCACAACAAAATATAATTTACATTTTCAATTAATTACACAATGTGTATCCAATACACATCAATAATTAATTAACAAATATAAATTATAATTAGCTCTCTCTAATACATTATAAATCACATTTATAATATATTATGAATAATTAGATATTGCCTATCCACATTATTCTTATCCACAATAATTAAATCACATTTAATTATATTGGATAATTTCCACATACATCAAGATAATTAAATCACTTTAATTATCAAATTCTTAGTGCTTAGATCTATGGAATTATTCTTCAACCCTTTCAAGAATAATGCGATTTCTCTACAGATACTTGAAGATAAGGACAGGGCGATTGTATTGTTCCACGTATAGTGACTTGGATATTGAGATCACATCTCAAATCCAGATCTCATGGATCTCCCATAGATGCTTGATTAAATAAAAGCCGTAAACCTAATCTTATCATTGCATCTGAATCTCATTCAGATCAATGTCTAATACATGGACTAAGATTAGGTCACTTCTCTACCGAGAGGAGTCACTAAAATCCAGACCTGTTTCATCACTCCCTCGGAATGGAAGCGTCATGGTTATACAATCGTTTATGATCACGTCACCCTCAAGTATTCCCAAAACCTATACATCCTGCATACTGGAAGATCTATGATCATCCTAAAGATATAGATCACTTTTACACTGTCATCTTCAGGGTTTGATTACTAAGTTTCTCAATCTTGGTCTTTGGGATTTGGTATAGATCATATGCTTTCACAAAGCATATATCTTACCTTCAAATTCATGTCATGCTTCCAAAGCATGACGACCATGCATGGAATTTGATCAGTCCCAATACCTCATGAGTGAGCTCATGTCTCCTGGTTCATAAGTGAACATGTATGATCCAATTTGAGAGATCGTATTACTCATATGCCCTTACATGCACACCACCTCGCCGGTGTATAGACCTTGGTTAGGTCATCAATCTATTGGTCTGCCAAATGCACATACTTAGACATATACACTACAAACTGGACGGCCTTTGGGGACAGTTATTGGGGACGGTCACTTAGCAACCTTCCCCTATACTATTTCAGGGGACGGTTGTTTGCTGACTGTCCCCTCCGTATAGTTTTAGCGACGGTCAATTATGACTGTCGCCTTTAACATGACATTTAGGGACGGTTACATGACCGTCCCCTGCTCGGGCCTTTAGGGGACGGTCAAAACCGTCCCCGTTACTTCACTGTGGTTGTCGCTTATAAGGAAACTAAAGGGGACGGTTACAACCGTCCCTTATAGTTAATTTGATGGGACGGTTAGATAACCGTCCCTAAAACCACTGTAGTTGGCTCGCTGGGGAAAATTTCTGCAACCATAGGGGACGGTCAACTTGTAACCGTCCCCGATTATTATTATAAGGGACGGTTACAACCGTCCCTTATAATAATAATCGGGGACGGTTTAGTAACCATCCCTAAAACCAACCAGAGGGGACGGTCCACTTATAACCGTCCCCGATTATTATTATAAGGGACGGTTGAACGACTGTCCCCAGATGGTAATATACCCATCCCCGACGAATCCATCTCCCTCATTCCTCCAATCGATCCATAGCGCCGACCTCCGCCCTTATAGCGCCTCCTCCGCCCTACGGCCTCCTCCTCCACCCTCCGGCCTCCTCCTCCACCCTCCGGCGTCCGCCCTCTCGCCCCTTGCCCTCCTCCTCCGCCATTCGCCTCTGCTCCCTTGCCCTCCTCCTCCTCCGCTCCCGCCCTCTCGCTCCTTTTCCCTCCTCCTCCGCCCTACACTCCGCCGTCTCGCCCACTCAGCCCCATCGCCTCCGTCTCGCCCTCCTCCTCAGGCCCCGACCGTCGCCCGTCTCCGTCCGTCCATCATCCTCCACCCGATCGCCCACCTCCGTCCGCCTTGATTTCAACATCTTATTTGGATGTAAGTTTTTTTTTATGTTTTTGGTAATTTATTAATATATTATGCTTGCTTTAATTTCATCATCTTATTTGGATGTATAGATTTTTGAAAGTATTGTTTATTTTTTGTAAAGTATAAGTTGTGTATACATAGTTAGATAAAAAACATATAGTTTGTATAATCATATATGAATGCTTATGCTTGTAAAGTAGAGGTTGTAAAGTAGAGTTGCTTAATTAATTCTCCCAAATTAGTTGCTTTATGATTGTAAAGTAGATGTTGTAAAGTATAATCATATATGCATACATAGTTTCTAATGCTTAAATAGTTGCTTAATAGTTTAGTTTAGAGGATCAAAAAAATATAACCTATATACAACTTTGAAAATTACCAAACATTTTTGAAATTAACTTTGGATCTTACCTTTAGGCAATGGACAAAAGTTGGATGAACAAAAGATTCGATGACTATCGGACATATAATAAAGGAGTTATCGGATTCTTAGACTGGGCTTTTCGATATGAATCGCACTATCATATTGTAGGAGGTGAAGAAGATAAGATACATTGTCTTTGCATAAGATGCAAAAACATTTTGACCCAAAATCGAGCCATAGTTTACGAGCATTTGATATTAAATGGATTTTAGCTTCATTATACGAATTAGACATGTAATTAATTTAGAAGAGATAGTAATGTCCACGGTGATACTGAAAGAGATGTCTCTGAAACACAAGACCGTGATGCTATATTTGAGACGGGAGATAACATTCGAGGACATGACACTAATGAAATGATGGATTCGCTTCCGGATACGTTACTTGAAAAAAATACAAGATGCAGAGAAGCCATTATGCTCAGGAGTCAAAATGTCTTGATTATGTTTTCTTCTGGAGATGTTTAAGATAAAAGTGAAGAATCGGTGTACATCGGTTACGATGACAGATGTCTTACTGTTGATTAGGACATTATTAAATAATCCAGAAAACTTTCCAAAGGACTGGAAGGACGCTAAGTCTAGATTTCGTGCACTTAGACTGAACTACGAGAAAATTGACGTATGTCCCAACGGCTGCATTTTATATTGGAAGGATTATTCAAAATTAGATACATGTCCTGACTGCAAAAGTAGCAGATATAAGAACGTTGATAATGATTCGAAGAGGAAAAAACCGGAGAAGATTTTACGATTCTTTCCTTTGATTCCCCGATTACAGCGATTAATTCATACGAAAGAACAGCTAAAATGATGATATGGCACAGTAATATCAAAAAGAAAGATTTAACCGGTGTTATGCGACATCCATCAGATACAGAGGAGTGGAGAAAATTTGATGAAATGTATCCATCGTTTTCTGAAGAAGTAAGAAACGTACGATTGGGTCTTGCTTCTGACGGCTTTAATCCATTTGGAAATATGAGTACGAGTTACTCTATTTGGCCTGTGATACTTGTTACATATAATCTGCCACCATGGATGTCAATGGCATCTTCCTTTATGATGATGTCGTTATTGATACATGGTCCTAAGGGGCCAGGTAATGCGATAGATACATATATGTAACCGTTGATTGACGAACTAAAGATTCTGTGGAATTCTGAAGTGAGTACGTATGACGCGATAAAGAAAGAATTCTTTACAATGCGTGCTTCTTTATTGTGGACAATTAATAACTTTCCAGCATATGCCAATTTATCGGGATGAAGTACGAAAGATAAACTCGCATTTTCGATTTGTATGGATAAAACACATTCGACATGGCTAAGTGCGAATATTAAACATTATTATTTGGGACATCGTCATTTCTTACCGGTAAGTCATAAATGGTTAAGAAGTGAAAATAATTACAAGTTTGATGGACAGTCGTTTGTACGTCATTTAAGTTTGAATCGCCGATCAGGAAGCACAATATGGATGGAACAAAAAATATGGGCAACTTCTCTCTAGGCCGATTATCTAAGAGGAAGGCAACCGGTGGATGGAGAAAACAAAGTATATTCTTTCAGGAGCTACCCTACTGGTATACTTTACAGGTCCGTCATAACTTGGACGTGATGCATATAGAGAAGAATGTTATGGAAAAATATTCTTTCAATTTTGAATAATTCTAGTACTGCCAAAGACAGTTTGCGAGCCAGAGTGATCTAATACAATTGGGTATCCGACCCGAATTACATCTGATTGAGTCAGACAATTCCAAAGTAATAATTCCCGAAGCAGTGTATACTTTATCCAGTGCTGACAAAGATAAGATACTCAATTTTATTAAATCAATTAGACTATCTGATGGATTCTCCTCTCAAATTAGCAGATGCATAAATATGACGGAAAGAAAGATATCGTCATTAAAAAGTCATAATTGTCATGTACTTATGCAAGTTCATTTCCCGTTGTCAATCAGAGGAGTTGTACATCCTGATGTTTTGCAGCCACTAATTGAACTCAATCAGTTTTTTTAAAGTTTTGTATTAAGACTTTAGATCCAGAAGTATTGTTCGGACTAGAGACATATATTGTTATAACTTTATGTAAGCTGGAGCAGCTCTTTCCACCTACATTTTTTGATATAATGGTTCATCTAATTATTTATCTTGCTAACGAAGCTCGGATATGTCGTCCTATGCAGTATCGATGGATGTATCCAATTGAAAGATATCTACGGAAATTAAAGAATATGGTATTTAACAAAGCTGCACCTGAAGGTTGCATTGCCGAGGGATATTTATGTGAAGAATGTATCACATTTTGTGACATGTATATGGGTGATGGAAAGAGTGTTAGATTCGATCGGTTCGAACGAAATAATGATGGTGAGTCGTGGACAGAAGATCCAAATAAACTTTGGATTTTTCAACAAAATGAATGAGTTATCCTAAAGAGTACCCGTCGTAGTATTTCAGACAATGAAAGAGACCTTATTCATTATTATATTTTGATGCAAGTAGACGAGGTTGATTCTTTCTTCGAAGAGTTTCAGTCAACAACCACTAGCAAATCAGACTTTCTGAAATGGTTCGGGAATAAAAGTGAACTATTAAAAGTTACCAAAGATGAACGGTGGAGCGCAAATCTCGATATAATTCACAGGAGTTCATACTCATTAATAATATCACATTCCGGCTATATCGTTAATGGATTTAGATTTCGAAAGAAGTCAATTGATGAAAATAAAGCATCACAGCTTTCAGGAGTAATAGTGAAGGCTGATCTCAATGCCGAAATTGACGGATACTATGGCGAGATTATTGATATACTAGAAATTAGTTTTACACATGATGCAAGGTGTGTTCTATTTCATTGCATCTGGTTCGATATGGGTCGAGTTGGATTAGGTTACAAGAAGGATAAGTATGGGGTTCTTTCTTTAAAGCAAACATGTCAGTTACAAATCAATGAACTGTATACGCTTGCCAGTCAGGTCGAACAGGTCTTTTATGTTCCTGATAACTCAGTTAGTTAATGAATAAAAAATACCCATTAGAACAACACCGAGAGATTTCTTCGATGTAAACCAAGAGGAAGATGCACTAGACAATGATGTTGCATACCGAAATAACTCTAATGATTTTTTCCATGAAGTATTAGACAACAACGTTGGAACTAGCAATTTCAGGTAATGTTTTTTTTATTTTCAATTTCAATTAATTGAAATTATTGTCATCTATCTGAATGTATATTTTTGAAATAACTCTTTTTAAATTTCAGACATGGCTCCTAGACCGAGACGTATTCGGGAGGTTCCCGAACCTCCTCAACAGCCACAGGCAGGTTCGTCTGATGCAGATAGTGGAGGTACCCCGAGACGACATAGACCGTCTCAATGTAGATTTTTGGATCGTTTTGCACCCGGTCAGACGTTGCATGTGCATATTGTTGGCGGAGATGCGGTTGGTGAGAACTCTACGGAGTTTCAGAGCTACCTTGGCCAGGTTTCTCGTGCGCGCGTCCCTATCACTACCCACGACTTTCGGTAGCTTCCTTATGCTGTCAAGGCTGCCATACTATCTGATTTGGAGGTATTTTAAAATCATACAACCATTTTTTATTAAGTTTTTATACTAATATTTTTTATTTTTGTTGTATAAGGCTGTCTTTACATGGTAACGAAATGCCCATGTCGATTCCCAGATTCTCTCCCATGCTGCTGAGATGTTGCGTCGATACAAGGGACGCATAAAGGCGAAGGTATGAAGATTTTTTATTCTTAATTCGGAAGATTTAAGATTAATGATATTTATTTTTCCATCATTAGTATTACAACCCCCAGATTCCATATGAGCAGCTTGTGCAAAACGTCCCACTTGGTGTTACACCAGAACAATGAAGGGAGTTGATTAATTTTTGGTCCAGTGAGGAATTCACGGTACGTACAATGTTTACTTTGTACTTGTTTTATGATTATAATAACGTTGTTTAATTACAGTCGATTTTTACGAAAAATACGGCGAATCGATCCAAAGGCTTACGGTCCACCCATAAGATGGGAAGGAAAAACACTAACCATTTAAAGGATTACTTTGTAAGTATTTAAACAAATTCCGGAATTATTAAGTTTGAGTGCAGAATTGATTTTAAAATCTTCTTTAATATGTTTTTTAGTTGAGGGATAACGAACGAGAAATGACCTGCATAAAGGTTTTTGGTGGGTCAAAGAGTCAGGATTTAGGTGGAGAAGTGCAGTGGGTTGATGACGCCTACGCACCAATTCATGTAAGTAATATTTACTTTTACTTTATATAATGACTTAAGTTATTACATATATTGACAATATTTCTAATATTTATACATGCAGGAAGAAATGATTAGGCTCTCTACCACCTCCTCGCTAGACAGCACGGGGACGAGTACTTCCCCGTTGTCAGCTGATGATGCATTCCGTCAAGCCACTGGTCCGGAACACAGTGGACGCATCCGTTACAGAGGACGTGTAGAAACGATCCGTACATGTTACGGAATAGGTGGTGCAAGTGGGTCGCACTTATCCTCGCAAGGGAGCCAGAGAGAAAGAGAGATGGAGAGGGAGCTGCGGGAGGTAAAGGCAAAGATGTCTGCACAAGACGAAGAGATGGCGAAGATGCATGCAGAAATGGCGAGTGTCATGTCCGTTATAAGTCGTCTTCAAAGTCAAGCCATGCCACCTGTACAACCAACACATCTCGGCAACGATGAGGAGAGTGAGGAGGAGAGTGAGGAGGAGAGCGACGAGAGTTAAGGATCCGAATAGATAACAATGCTTGTAGTAATTTTAGTTTTTAATTTTCTGGATATTTTATTGTAATATTTCTATTAGTATTAAGACTATATTGAATTGACAAACAATTTCTTTATAGCTATAAAGTGTCGTATTTGTATCTTGCATTTTGATTATATGGATTGTGATATTCGATTTCACAGAGGGAGTGTGAATAAAACACAATGAAGCTAGTATTTTTTTCCAGGCAGGGGTCATTGGGGAGGTTTTAACCATCCCCAAAGGTGCTACAGAAACGTCCCCCTGATGAACGTCAAATTCGCCTCTTTAATAAATATAAATAATGCTGTAGTACAAAAGGCGAATTTTGTTCAGCAAAAACCACAGACCTTGAATGCTGTGGAATATTTATGCTTGGTAAGTGTACCAAGGTCGAACACAGGGATACGGCAACCTATTCTGAGTGTTGAAATTTGATTCATGAAGCACATAGTGATTTAATCTCAATTTCAGATCCATATACAAATTATGAAGCACTATGCTATTTACAAGGCGATGCCATGATGCATGCAATTTTTTATCTTGTTTTTATGCAAGTTAAAGTGATGCATGGGCAAATAATGCAAAGGAACATGCATGATGAATAAAATACCAGAATTATACCCTAAAATGTGAGCAACGCAATATAGAATAGAGTTAGAGTCATTTTGAACACATCATTAAAAATCGGACATCAAATCAAGCAAAACAAGTATAGCATGGTCCCATTTATCACATAAAAAATCACTTAAATTTAAACAGTGTCAAATGGAACAAATAAGTATGCTAGAATGTAGAGGACAAAATAAGGATCAAAACGACACTAAAATCATGCAATTTGGACCTACGATACTCAAGTTATGCTAAAAACAGTGCAAGGGCATAATTGTAATAAAAATGCAATAAAATAAAGGGGGTCCCTGGAGGGACCTAAATGCAAATAGCAAAAACCGCCTGGGCCCGGTTGTAATTTCTCCATTTGCGCACAGGAGCCTATTTGTAATTCTTCCAAACCATGAGGGCCTCCTTGTAAAATACCCAGGCACGCACGTGAGGCACGTGCCTGGGGACCAAATTGTAATTCTTCAAAACTCTTGGGTCGTTTTTGCAATTTACCCAGCTTCTCACGTGCGTTGCACGTGAGGGCTAGGCTCGGGTCACAGCCGCTGCTTCGGGACACGTGGCATCTTCTGGAGGTCTGTCGGGAGGCTCGGATGACCCGAGCCTGTAGGTTGGGGAAGCGGCTCGGGTCCACCACGTGTCTTCATCAGGACCGTCCGATCAGGAGGATCGGACGGTGCCTGTACCTTCGTGCTCCTCCGCAGGTCCCCGGAGGAGGCGGGGCTCCGGCGACCTGCCAATAGCTCCGTCGTGCCTCCCGAGGTCGTCTGAGGGTCGTGGAAGCATGCTGGAGGTCTGGCGGAGATCTTGGAGTTACTGCGAAGCTCCATGGAGGTCTGGAGCTCCCCGTCGAAGCATAGTTGTCGGAGAAGAAGCTCGAGATCGGCGGGGAGGTGCAATCTCCGGCTAGTGAAGAGAATGGACCTGCAAAAGTTAGTATAGCCGAAGCGAGGAGTGTGCGGGTGAGTTTGTGAGTGAACGGAGGCCTTGGAGGCGGCGAGAAGTGATGGCCCAGGTCGTCTTCTCCGGCAGAGCAGGGGAAGAGTGGTCGGAGCGGTTGGGGGTTCTGGAGAAGGGAGAAATGGGCGGCGAAGGTCGGAGTGGTTCGGCGGAACAAGTAGATGGATCAGATGGGGGTGGAAGTGGCTGTAGGTGGTGTAAAAATTGGGAGAAAAAGAACGAAAAAGAAGGAGGCAAAGGAACCTCATCGGGGAGGGGAACCCTGGCGGAGGGTGAGCTTGTGATGAGGCTCTTTGAAAGCCTCCGGTCGTCGCCCAGATGGTCAGCCAGCCAACGGACTCAAATGGTGACCGGAATCACCAAGACACGGCGAAGAATCGCCGTGGGTCAACACCGAGCTAGACCCGTCTTTGCCTCGACGTTCTGCCCCTCCGCTGTCACCGGAGGGGCGGAGGAGACTAGGGCATAATCCAATAATGGTGGACACCGTGACTGGATGACGGAGGAGGTGTTTTATAGCAGGTGGAGGTCGGAGGTTACGTGATGGAGGGACGATTTTGATGGGAGGTTTTAATGGCATGGGAGTGAAGGCAGTGATTGATGGTGGTGGCGCGAGGGAGGCGGATGAATGGGCTACGTGGAGCGGCCGTTAGGTGGTGGAGGAGTGGCTGGAGCGTCGGACAAAAAAGGAAGGGGGAGCGGAGGTCGCGAGATAAAACGGCTGGTGGGAGGGGGGGTTACACGGAGGTTGACGATGAGCTACAGCCGTTGCAAGGGATCCAACGGCTGGGATTGAGGCGCGAATGAAGGGATGCGATCAGATCATTAGATCTGATCGTACGGCTGGATGCGAGGCGCTAAAGAACGGTCTGGATGAAGAGTTGGAGAAGATCGTCCGGTGGAGATTGGAGGAGTGACGTGGAGCATCGGCCACCGTAGGATGGGCGTGGGATCGGGCGGCTATGGATTAGGGGGAAGGTAGCGGCGGAGATTAGATCTGGAGTTAGATCGGATGGCTGGAAATGGGCGGAAGATGGACGGGTGAGTTGAGGGTGTTTTGAAAGAGATCGGACGGCCAGAACAAGCGCCGGGTGGCAGAAGAAGAGGCGGGCCACGTGGTTGCTCCAGAGAGCGCCACGTGGCCCAATAAGAAAATTCAGAGGAAAATTACAAAGAAAAATACAAAAGAAATAGTTAGAGGCCGAATTTGGAAAAGTCAAAACATGAAAGTTGTTCGTCTCGATGAGATCTACAACTTTCATGTTGGTCAAAAAGCCAAAAGAGGTCATCTGTACAAAAGCTATTTTTTGGGGGTATTTTCTAGGGGGTAAAAGTACCCAGTTTGTGGTTTTGATTTGTTTTTGTATTTTTTTATCTTTTTAAGGGTCAGTGAATTATAGACAACTTATCTACCTAATTGTTAGGGGTTTTTTGAGTGATAAAATAATTACAGAAAAATAAGGCAAACTAAATACAATAAATTAATAGTAATTATACACAATATAGTACATGATAAAATCAAAGAATTAGAGGTGATTTTTATTGGTTTGTTTAAGCAGGGATTTTAATAAGTGGCTTTTAGCATGATGAATACGAGATTCATCATACCCCTATACTTAACCATGCTCGTCCTCGAGCATCTAAAGAATGAAGGAGTTGGATTAATTCCTGACAGTGCGTGTGAAAAATTCAAGGCTTGATCTTTCGAAGACCCTTGCCTAAGTGATCCTAAAAATTCTGGGCTTATCCAAGCCTTAGTCAGAAGGAATCCAACTTCTCAGATTATCATACTCTCTTTTTGTACATATAATATAAGGATATGACATTTAGTGTACTGCACTTCATGAGAGCGAGTCGATGCATCACCCAAAGTTCCAGTCCCAAAGATTCTCCTCTAGACCTAATCCTCAATACTAGGGAATAAGTATGTTCTTGCTTCAGTCCACCATCTCATTAGTTTGTCAGACTTTGAAATGTTTATGGACGGCCAGATGATGGAGGTACTGGGATTGTGTCTAATTTTCTCAACCTCACATTGGAACAAGGGGCCTCTCGAGTGCCTTTACTCAACACATGTGTATTAATACTTTGTTGATCAATGTGTCCGTCAAGAGAGTTGGAGTCGTCTGCACTTGTTTTTCTGGGAGTACACCGGGTGTGTCTTTTCTGAGTATCTAAGATACCTTCGACACCCAGACTTGTATCGCTTACGATGCAGGGCCCTTTTTGTGGTGTCAGCCCGACTCCTTGGTCCTATTTAGCGCTTGGTCCAAGTGGACACTTTGAAAATGGTTGGGAGCGCTCGCCATTGGTGGAAGCTCATTTGGAATTGACTTTGATTTTAGAGCTTTTCTTTGACATTTCATTTCTTTTGTTGGCTAGCTCCACTGCTTTTACCAAGAGATTGGCGCACACTGATCAACAAGTTCTTTAAGTTTCATCACACCCTGGCACTTTTAGGTAAATATCAAGAGATAGCATATGAATCTTGTTCACATACTGGCTAGGGTTTTTGCTGACACTCAGGTTTTCTGAAGCCTTCATTAACTTTATCCCATCCTCGAATATCATAAGATCGGGTCTAAATTTAAATCTCTGATCCTAGTTCCTCAAGTGATATCTCATCTCAGCTCATCAATCATGCAGTTGTGGAAGTGACTGTGCTGATCATAATTTCTTGAAAGTAGAGATAAAGATTGCAATATAGCACTCAAATCTTTCAAACCAGAGGAGTGTGGATATTTAAGTCCGGAAAACCCTAATGACTAAGGCATGTTAACTCAGACTCTCAAGATCCCAGAGATCCAGTGTCCTCAAAATCCTCAAGCCTTGCGTGAGTGTGATTATGTCAGGAATACACCAACTCCATGGGTTAGTGAATTTTTGTGTGATTTTTATCTTTTGCAAATTTTTATGGGTTTTAATTTTATACTTTTTTTTATTCCTCGGAGAGACAATGACTGGCCCAGGCTCAAATAAAAGTATACACTTTCAGCCAGTATGGGTGTAAGTACGGGCCGAGGCCCGTGTTACTTGAGGACGGGGCCGTATGCGATGTCCTCTAAACCACCCACTCTGCTAAGGGAGACCGAGGTTCCCTCACTGAAAATGTCTACTAAACCTAGTAGTCATAGTCAACCTCCAAGAAAGATTTTTTTTAAACAACTTTTTTTAATACAGGAATATTTACAAAAATTAATCCCTCAAAATTTAATTTTTTACAGGTTTTTACTCAGTTTACTAGTTTACCAAAACCCAGCCTGAAAAACAAAATTTTAAAAAGTTTTAAAATGCGAGCTAAGGCTAAAGTAAAATACAATAATATACGGTATACCCCCCTATACTTAAAATTTGCTATGTCCTCATAGCACAAGTGCCATGAAGCCAAGGCTCGGTTCAAGTACAGGGTGATATAGCGGAACTGAGGAGGAGGGTCCCCCTATACTTAGGCCAAAATTGGCCTAAGTACAAGAAGACGGGACGAGGGAAGGAAGAGCAGGCAGGTCCCCCCTATACTTAGGCTACAAATAGCCTAAGTAAGGTCTGCGTTAGGGGGGGGTTCTATGATACAAGGGAGAGGGGGAGGGGGTTCGTGAAGAATAGATATACACACACACACACACAGAGAGAGAGAGAGAGAGAAATATACAGGGGGCGGGTGGGGGTGAGTATGTAAGTGTGTGTGTGTGAGGGGGGGATTTTTTTTGTGTGTGTGTACAATATGCAATACTGGAAATAAATATGCAGATGCAAGATTTTTTTTTTGACAAAATGCAATGCAATTTAACTGCTACAATCTCCCAAATCCTTCACAGGGTCTCTTGCGGCCTCTTCAGCGAAAGTTCTTGACTTCACGCCTCCATGAGGATCAAGCGTCCTCGATCACCATGGGCCCTACCACAAAAGATAAACGTTAGAAAACCTGGAGACAATAAATCAACAATTAATATGCATGAAATGAAGCATGAAATAAAGACCTGAAAATTTTTGAAATAAATAAAAAATCATATCCAAAAAATTAAGCAAAGCCGTATCCCCGGCAACGGCGCCATTTGATGAACGTAAAATTCGCCTCTTTAATAAATATAAATAATGCTGTAGTACAGGAGGCGAATTTTGTTCAGAAAAAACCACAGACCTTGAATGCTGTGGAATATTTATGCTTGGTAAGTGTACCAAGGTCGAACACAGGGATACGGCAGCCTATTCTGAGTGTTGAAATTTGATTCATGAAGCACATAGTGATTTAATCTCAATTTCAGATCCATATGCAAATTATGAAGCACTATGCTATTTACAAGGCGATGCCATGATGCATGCAATTTTTTATCTTGTTTTTATGCAAGTTAAAGTGATGCATGGGCAAATAATGCAAAGGAACATGCATGATGAATAAAATACCAGAATTATACCCTAAAATGTGAGCAACGCAATATAGAATAGAGTTAGAGTCATTTTGAACACATCATTAAAAATCGGACATCAAATCAAGCAAAACAAGTATAGCATGGTCCCATTTATCACATAAAAAATCACTTAAATTTAAACAGTGTCAAATGGAACAAATAAGTATGCTAGAATGTAGAGGACAAAATAAGGATCAAAACGACACTAAAATCATGCAATTTGGACCTACGATACTCAAGTTATGCTAAAAACAGTGCAAGGGCATAATTGTAATAAAAATGCAATAAAATAAAGGGGGTCCCTGGAGGGACCTAAATGCAAATAGCAAAAACCGCCTGGGCCCGGTTGTAATTTCTCCATTTGCGCACAGGGGCCTATTTGTAATTCTTCCAAACCATGAGGGCCTCCTTGTAAAATACCCCAGGCACGCACGTGAGGCACGTGCCTGGGGACCAAATTGTAATTCTTCAAAACTCTTGGGTCGTTTTTGCAATTTACCCAGCTTCTCACGTGCGTTGCACGTGAGGGCTAGGCTCGGGTCACAGCCGCTGCTTCGGGACACGTGGCATCTTCTGGAGGTCTGTCGGGAGGCTCGGATGACTCGAGCCTGTAGGTTGGGGAAGCGGCTCGGGTCCACCACGTGTCTTCATCAGGACCGTCCGATCAGGAGGATCGGACGGTGCCTGTACCTTCGTGCTCCTCCGCAGGTCCCCGGAGGAGGCGGGGCTCCGGCGACCTGCCAATAGCTCCGTCGTGCCTCCCGAGGTCGTCTGAGGGTCGTGGAAGCATGCTGGAGGTCTGGCGGAGATCTTGGAGTTACTGCGAAGCTCCATGGAGGTCTGGAGCTCCCCGTCGAAGCATAGTTGTCAGAGAAGAAGCTCGAGATCGGCGGGGAGGTGCAATCTCCGGCTAGTAAAGAGAATGGACCTGCAAAAGTTAGTATAGCCGAAGCGAGGAGTGTGCGGGTGAGTTTGTGAGTGAACGGAGGCCTTGGAGGCGGCGAGAAGTGATGGCCCAGGTCGTCTTCTCCGGCAGAGCAGGGGAAGAGTGGTCGGAGCGGTTGGGGGTTCTGGAGAAGGGAGAAATGGGCGGCGAAGGTCGGAGTGGTTCGGCGGAACAAGTAGATGGATCAGATGGGGGTGGAAGTGGCTGTAGGTGGTGTAAAAATTGGGAGAAAAAGAACGAAAAAGAAGGAGGCAAAGGAACCTCATCGGGGAGGGGAACCCTGGCGGAGGGTGAGCTTGTGATGAGGCTCTTTGAAAGCCTCCGGTCGTCGCCCAGATGGTCAGCCAGCCAACGGACTCAAGTGGTGACCGGAATCACCAAGACACGGCGAAGAATCGCCGTGGGTCAACACCGAGCTAGACCCGTCTTTGCCTCGACGTTCTGCCCCTCCGCTGTCACCGGAGGGGCGGAGGAGACTAGGGCATAATCCAATAATGGTGGACACCGTGACTGGATGACGGAGGAGGTGTTTTATAGCAGGTGGAGGTCGGAGGTTACGTGATGGAGGGACGGTTTTGATGGGAGGTTTTAATGGCATGGGAGTGAAGGCAGTGATTGATGGTGGTGGCGCGAGGGAGGCGGATGAATGGGCTACGTGGAGCGGCCGTTAGGTGGTGGAGGAGTGGCTGGAGCGTCGGACAAAAAAAGGAAGGGGGAGCGGAGGTCGCGAGATAAAACGGCTGGTGGGAGGGGGGGTTACACGGAGGTTGACGATGAGCTACAGCCGTTGGATCAAGGGATCCAACGGCTGGGATTGAGGCGCGAATGAAGGGATGCGATCAGATCATTAGATCTGATCGTACGGCTGGATGCGAGGCGCTAAAGAACGGTCTGGATGAAGAGTTGGAGAAGATCGTCCGGTGGAGATTGGAGGAGTGACGTGGAGCATCGGCCACCGTAGGATGGGCGTGGGATCGGGCGGCTATGGATTAGGCGGAAGGTAGCGGCGGAGATTAGATCTGGAGTTAGATCGGATGGCTGGAAATGGGCGGAAGATGGACGGGTGAGTTGAGGGTGTTTTGAAAGAGATCGGACGGCCAGAACAAGCGCCGGGTGGCAGAAGAAGAGGCGGGCCACGTGGTTGCTCCAGAGAGCGCCACGTGGCCCAATAAGAAAATTCAGAGGAAAATTACAAAGAAAAATACAAAAGAAATAGTTAGAGGCCGAATTTGGAAAAAGTCAAAACATGAAAGTTGTTCGTCTCGATGAGATCTACAACTTTCATGTTGGTCAAAAAGCCAAAAGAGGTCATCTGTACAAAAGCTATTTTTTGGGGGTATTTTCTAGGGGGTAAAAGTACCCAGTTTGTGGTTTTGATTTGTTTTTGTATTTTTTTATCTTTTTAAGGGTCAGTGAATTATAGACAACTTATCTACCTAATTGTTAGGGGTTTTTGAGTGATAAAATAATTACAGAAAAATAAGGCAAACTAAATACAATAAATTAATGGTAATTATACACAATATAGTACATGATAAAATCAAAGAATTAGAGGTGATTTTTATTGGTTTGTTTAAGCAGGGATTTTAATAAGTGGTTTTTAGCATGATGAATACGAGATTCATCATACCCCTATACTTAAACCATGCTCGTCCTCGAGCATCTAAAGAATGAAGGAGTTGGATTAATTCCTGACAGTGCGTGTGAAAAATTCAAGGCTTGATCTTTCGAAGACCCTTGACCTAAGTGATCCTAAAATTCTGGGCTTATCCAAGCCTTAGTCAGAAGGAATCCAACTTCTCAGATTATCATACTCTCTTTTTGTACATATAATATAAGGATATGACATTTAGTGTACTGCACTTCATGAGAGCCGAGTCGATGCATCACCCAAAGTTCCAGTCCCAAAGATTCTCCTCTAGACCTAATCCTCAATACTAGGGAATAAGTATGTTCTTGCTTCAGTCCACCGTCTCATTAGTTTGTCAGACTTTGAAATGTTTATGGACGGCCAGATGATGGAGGTACTGGGATTGTGTCTAATTTTCTCAACCTCACATTGGAACAAGGGGCCTCTCGAGTGCCTTTTACTCAACACATGTGTATTAATACTTTGTTGATCAATGTGTCCGTCAAGAGAGTTGGAGTCGTCTGCACTTGTTTTTCTGGGAGTACACCGGGTGTGTCTTTTCTGAGTATCTAAGATACCTTCGACACCCAGACTTGTATCGCTTACGATGCAGGGCCCTTTTTGTGGTGTCAGCCCGACTCCTTGGTCCTATTTAGCGCTTGGTCCAAGTGGACACTTTGAAAATGGTTGGGAGCGCTCGCCATTGGTGGAAGCTCATTTGGAATTGACTTTGATTTTAGAGCTTTTCTTTGACATTTCATTTCTTTTGTTGGCTAGCTCCACTGCTTTTACCAAGAGATTGGCGCACACTGATCAACAAGTTCTTTAAGTTTCATCACACCCTGGCACTTTTAGGTAAATATCAAGAGATAGCATATGAATCTTGTTCACATACTGGCTAGGGTTTTTGCTGACACTCAGGTTTTCTGAAGCCTTCATTAACTTTATCCCATCCTCGAATATCATAAGATCGGGTCTAAATTTAAATCTCTGATCCTAGTTCCTCAAGTGATATCTCATCTCAGTTCATCAATCATGCAGTTGTGGAAGTGACTGTGCTGATCATAATTTCTTGAAAGTAGAGATAAAGATTGCAATATAGCACTCAAATCTTTCAAACCAGAGGAGTGTGGATATTTAAGTCCGGAAAACCCTAATGACTAAGGCATGTTAACTCAGACTCTCAAGATCCCAGAGATCCAGTGTCCTCAAAATCCTCAAGCCTTGCGTGAGTGTGATTATGTCAGGAATACACCAACTCCATGGGTTAGTGAATTTTTGTGTGATTTTAATCTTTTGCAAATTTTTATGGGTTTTAATTTTATACTTTTTTTTATTCCTCGGAGAGACATTGACTGGCCCAGGCTCAAATAAAAGTATACACTTTCAGCCAGTATGGGTGTAAGTACGGGCCGAGGCCCGTGTTACTTGAGGACGGGGCCGTATGCGATGTCCTCTAAACCACCCACTCTGCTAAGGGAGACCGAGGTTCCCTCACTGAAAATGTCTACTAAACCTAGTAGTCAGAGTCAACCTCCAAGAAAGATTTTTTTTAAACAACTTTTTTTTAATACAGGAATATTTACAAAAATTAATCCCTCAAAATTTAATTTTTTACAGGTTTTTACTCAGTTTACTAGTTTACCAAAACCCAGCCTAAAAAACAAAATTTTAAAAAGTTTTAAAATGCGAGCTAAGGCTAAAGTAAAATACAATAATATATGGTATACCCCCCTATACTTAAAATTTGCTATGTCCTCATAGCACAAGTGCCATGAAGCCAAGGCTCGGTTCAAGTACAGGGTGATATAGCGGAACTGAGGAGGAGGGTCCCCCTATACTTAGGCCAAAATTGGCCTAAGTACAAGAAGACGGGACGAGGGAAGGAAGAGCAGGCAGGTCCCCCCTATACTTAGGCTACAAATAGCCTAAGTAAGGTCTGCGTTAGGGGGGGGAGGGGGGGGGGGGTTCTATGATACAAGGGAGAGGGGGAGGGGGTTCGTGAAGAATAGATATACACACACACACAGAGAGAGAGAGAGAGATAGAAATATACAGGGGGCGGGTGGGGGTGAGTATGTAAGTGTGTGTGTGTGAGGGGGGGATTTTTTTGTGTGTGTGTGTACAATATGCAATACTGGAAATAAATATGCAGATGCAAGATTTTTTTTTGACAAAATGCAATGCAATTTAACTGCTACAATCTCCCAAATCCTTCACAGGGTCTCTTGCGGCCTCTTCAGCGAAAGTTCTTGACTTCACGCCTCCATGAGGATCAAGCGTCCTCGATCACCATGGGCCCTACCACAAAAGATAAACGTTAGAAAACCTGGAGACAATAAATCAACAATTAATATGCATGAAATGAAGCATGAAATAAAGACCTGAAAATTTTTGAAATAAATAAAAAATCAAATCCAAAAAATTAAGCAAAGCCGTATCCCCGGCAACGGCGCCATTTGATGAACGTAAAATTCGCCTCTTTAATAAATATAAATAATGCTGTAGTACAGGAGGCGAATTTTGTTCAGAAAAAACCACAGACCTTGAATGCTGTGGAATATTTATGCTTGGTAAGTGTACCAAGGTCGAACACAGGGATACAGCAGCCTATTCTGAGTGTTGAAATTTGATTCATGAAGCACATAGTGATTTAATCTCAATTTCAGATCCATATGCAAATTATGAAGCACTATGCTATTTACAAGGCGATGCCATGATGCATGTAATTTTTTATCTTGTTTTTATGCAAGTTAAAGTGATGCATGGGCAAATAATGCAAAGGAACATGCATGATGAATAAAATGCCAGAATTATACCCTAAAATGTGAGCAACGCAATATAGAATAGAGTTAGAGTCATTTTGAACACATCATTAAAAATCGGTCATCAAATCAAGCAAAAGAAGTATAGCATGGTCCCATTTATCACATAAAAAATCACTTAAATTTAAACAAGGTCAAATGGAACAAATATGCTAGAATGTAGAGGACAAAATAAGGATCAAAACGACACTAAAATCATGCAATTTGGACCTACGATGCTCAAGTTATGCTAAAAACAGTGCAAGGGCATAATTGTAATAAAATGCAATAAAATAAAGGGATAATTATTGCATTTAGGTCCCTGGAGGGACCTAAATGCAAATAGCAAAAACTGCCTGGGCCCGGTTGTAATTTCTCCATTTGCGCACAGGGGCCTATTTGTAATTCTTCCAAACCATGAGGGCCTCCCTATAAAATACCCAGGCACGCACGTGAGGCACGTGCCTGGGGACCAAATTGTAATTCTTCAAAACTCCTGGGTCGTTTTTGCAATTTACCCAGCTTCTCACGTGCGTTGCACGTGAGGGCTAGGTTCGGGTCACAGCCGCTGCTTCGGGACACGTGGCATCTTCTGGAGGTCTGTCGGGAGGCTCGGATGACCCGAGCCTGTAGGTTGGGGAAGCGGCTCGGGTCCATCACGTGTCTTCATCAGGACCGTCCGATCAGGAGGATCGGACGGTTCCTGTACCTTCGTGCTCCTCCGCAGGTCACCGGAGGAGGCGGGGCTCCGGCAACCTGCCAATAGCTCCGCCGTGCCTCCCGAGGTCGTCTGAGGGTCGTGGAAGCATGCTGGAGGTCTGGCGGAGATCTTGGAGTTACTGCGAAGCTCCATGGAGGTCTGGAGCTCCCTGTCGAAGCATGGTTGTCGGAGAAGAAGCTCGAGATCGGCGGGGAGGTGCAATCTCCGGCTAGTGAAGAGAATGGACCTGCAAAAGTTAGTATAGCCGAAGCGAGGAGTGTGCGGGTGAGTTTGTGAGTGAACGGAGGCCTTGGAGGCGGCGAGAAGTGATGGCCCAGGTCGTCTTCTCCGGCGGAGCAGGGGAAGAGTGGTCGGAGCGGTTGGGGGTTCTGGAGAAGGGAGAAATGGGCGGCGAAGGTCGGAGTGGTTCGGCGGAACAAGTAGATGGATCAGATGGGGGTGGAAGTGGCTGTAGGTGGTGTAAAAATTAGGAGAAAAAGAACGAAAAAGAAGGAGGCAAAGGAACCTCATCGGGGAGGGGAACCCTGGCGGAGGATGAGCTTGTGATGAGGATCTTTGAAAGCCTCCGGTAGTCGCCCAGATGGTCAGCCAGCCAACGGACTCAAATGGTGACCGGAATCACCAAGACACGGTGAAGAATCGTCGTGGGTCAACACCGAGCTAGACCCGTCTTTTCCTCGACGTTCTGCCCCTCCGCTGTCACCGGAGGGGCAGAGGAGACTAGGGCATAACCCAATAATGGTGGACACCATGACTGGATGACGGAGGAGGTGTTTTATAGCTGGTGGAGGTCGGAGGTTACGTGATGGAGGGACGGTTTTGATGGGAGGTTTTAATGGCATGGGAGTGAAGGCAGTGATTGATGGTGGTGGCACGAGGGAGGCGGATGAATGGGCTACGTGGAGCGGCCGTTAGGTAGTGGAAGAGTGGCTGGAGCGTCGGCCAAAAAAGGAAGGGGGAGTGAAGGTCGCAAGATAAAACGGCTGGTGGGAGGGGGGTTACACGGAGGTTGACGATGAGCTACATCCGTTGGATCAAGGGATCCAACGGCTGGGATTGAGGCGCGAATGAAGGGATGCGATCAGATCATTAGATCTGATCGTACGGCTGGATGCGAGGCGCTAAAGAACGGTCTGGATGTAGAGTTGGAGAAGATCGTCCGGTGGAGATTGGAGGAGTGACGTGGAGCATTGGCCACCGTAGGATGGGCGTGGGATCGGGCGGCTATGGATTAGGCGGAAGGTATCGGCGGAGATGAGATTTGGAGTCAGATCGGATGGCTGGAAATGGGCGGAAGATGGACGGGTGAGATGAGGGTGTTTTGAAAGAGATCGGACGGCCAGAACAAGCGTCGGGTGGCAGAAGAAGAGGCGGGCCACGTGGTTGCTCCAGAGAGCGCCACGTGGCCCAATAAGAAAATTCAGAGGAAAATTACAAAGAAAAATATAAAAGAAATAATTAGAGGCCGAATTTGAAAAAAGTCAAAACATGAAAGTTGTTCATCTCGATGAGATCTACAACTTTCATGTTGGTCAAAAAGCCAAAAGAGGTCATCTGTACAAAAGCTATTTTTTGGGGGTATTTTCAAGGGGGTAAAAATACCCAGTTTGTGGTTTTGATTTGTTTTTGTATTTTTTTATCTTTTTAAGGGTCAGTGAATTATAGACAACTTATCTACCTAATTGTTAGGGGTTTTTGAGTGATAAAATAATTACAGAAAAATAAGGCAAACTAAATACAATAAATTAATGGTGATTATACACAATATAGTACATGATAAAATCAAAGAATTAGAGGTGATTTTTATTGGTTTGTTTAAGCAGGGATTTTAATAAGTGGCTTTTAGCATGATGAATACGAGATTCATCACCCCCTATGTAGAATAGCTCACGGGACACAATTTTGCATTTCAAAGACTAATGGGGACGGTTACAACCGTCCCCTATACGTTTCTGTTGGCGTCGCCATTGACAACTACAATAAAGGGGACGGTTCAATCCGTCCCTTCAGAATGGTAAACACCTTCTATCCCATTTTAGCGGTCAGAGGGACCTAAGGGGACGGTCGAAACCGTCGCAAATAGGCTTCTGTAGTCGTCCCCTTTAGCTCTATGAAACAGAGGGGACGGTTGTAACCGTCCCACATACAAATCAAGGGGACGGTTCAATCCGTCCCTTCTAAATGTTAAACACCTTTTGTCCCATTTTAACGGCCAGAGGGACCTAAGGGGACGGTCAAAACCGTCGCGAATAGGATTCTGTGGCCGTCCCCTTTACTCTATGACACAGAGGGGACGGTTGTAACCGTCCCCTATGTAAATCAAGAGGGACGGTTCAATCCGTCCCTTCAAAATGTTAAACACCTTATGTCCCATTTTAGCAGCCAGAGGGACCTAAGGGGACGGTTAAAACCGTCGCGAATAGGCTTCTGTGACCGTCCCCTTTGCTCTATGACACAGTGGGGACGGTGATAACCGTCCCCTCTGCAAATTAAGGGGGACGGTTTTATCCGTCCCTTCAGAATGTTAAACACCCTCTGTCCCATTTTAGCGGCCACAGGGACCAAAGGGGACGGTTATCACCGTCGCGAATGGCCTTCTGTGCCCGTCGCCGAATGGTTGCAAACCATTAGGGACGGTTACAACCGTCCCTCATGCTTCAAAGATGGGGACGGTTATAACCGTCGCGACCAGTTGCAGTACTAGGGACGGTTGTAACCGTCCCCAATGGTAATCCTTAAGGGGACGGTTTCAACCGTCTCCAATGGTTTATTAGAAGAGACGTTTGTCAGAACCGTCCCATCTAAGTAAATGAGACGGTAGCAGAAGGGACGGTTGTGGGACCGTCCCCGATGATCAGAAGGGACGGTTATAGCGACAAAGCGGACGGTCCTTGACCGTCCCCTTTCTGCCACCCGCCTGTAGTGATAGTAACACATCTATCTCTCGTCAGAGGATGCATGCCTATGCTGTGACAGTATTCAACAGCGGTCTTTGGTTATCTCGATCTCGTTAAGTTAACCCATTGACTCAACTAATCTTACACCTCCGAATAACTATTCCCATGCAGAGGACCTGCATCAAGAGGTCGGTCAGATATCAACCAAATGAGAAAGAATTGCCATCTCCTACTCAGTCTGGAGATCATCCCTTAACAATCATTTGATAATGCTTGATGAGTCCTCTATCTAACTCCTTAGATATTCATCCAAGCATCAGCCTCTATGATTCAACCAATGAATCAACAACTGTATGATTATCAAGTTGGCCATGGTACATAACCCTTATTGTACATAGGGACCTATTAAGCAAATTGGTTGTTCTTTATTTCAGATCATGGAATGATATTCGTAATAATATTTATTGCATAATGGTTCACCGTGGGCTCGCATGTCCAACAATCTCCCACTGGCCCAAAGAGCCATTTATGGGCTAATCATTTAAACTTGCACTCATGTGACAATCATAGGCTATTTAGAAAATAGCTAGGTAAGCTGATCAGTCACTCTGTTCTCAAGAGACTACGCCAAGTGTTTTTACGACACTTACATATCCCAAGGTAACAGTGCTCGCATCCAATGCGAATGTTGCATATATGCAGCCAATACTCAATTTTGTCAGTTATAGTGTCCTTGACACTACAGCTTAATAATTATCATAACCAGTTTTCCATTATCCTTATCAGAAATACCCTTATTCCTGGAGATCTCTATCTCCTAAGGTATTCGTAGTTAAGACCTTTTAGATCTCCATCTATAAAGTCTTAATTTCTTGAAGATAAGACTTATAGGTGACTATCTCACAAGTCTTGTCCTCTACGAAGATATAGTTATTACCGCAAGTGTTTTATCATCATAGTAGGATTAGTAACAGTTTACTACTCCCACTGCATGGTAGACATCTGGCTTTTGTACACATCTAGCATACAATCGGCTTCTCAGAACTGATGCACAAGAGCTAGCAGTTTTAGCATTCATATCCTCAACTCTTTGAGGTGCTATCCCTTTTGATAGGTCAGTACCATATCTTAAGGGAAAGAAGCCTTTCTTGGAATTTTCCATAAAATGGAATATGTCCAAGGTGTACCACTAATACCACGGTCCCAATACCCTCTTTCTTTGCTTCTGAACATCTTCAGAACTAAGATCTAAGAGGTATCCTTGAGATCATATCTCAAGGTATGGAATAGCCAGTATATAAAATACTTATTATTATCCATATATCATTTAAATGATTAGGATATTATCTACATTTAACATGATGCACACAATGCCACTTCCACTAAGCTTCACATGGTTCATCAAGACTCTATCTGAAATCATAACATTTATAATTTCATTAAATCTTATGTTCCAACTATAAGAAGCTTATATGAGTCCATCGATGGAATTCCTCAGCTTGTATACCTTGCTTTCCTCATCTATGAAGCCATGGGGCTACTTCACGTGAATATCCTCAAAGAGGTATTCATAGAGGAATACAATCTTGACTCACATCTTGAAAATGATATAGTCAAGTTGTGTAGCTAGGGTTAGCTATATTCTGATGTATTTAAGCATGGTCATTGAAGAGCAAATCTTATCGCAAGCGATGTCTTCTCTTCGGTGCGTAGCTCGTGGCTACGAACCGTGCTTTGAAGGTCTCTACCTTCTCATCAGGTTCCCTCTTTCTCCTGAAGATTTATTTGTACCTTAATGGGCCTTACCCATATAGGTGGATCCTCGAGGGCCCATATACGACACTTGTATATGAAGTCTGCATTAGACTTTTATTGATAACATCCATATTTCCATGTCATGATCCTCAGGAGATTCATCACATGAAGTCCGATCATTTTCAGACTTAACTGACACATAGAATACATCCTCAAACTTATTTGAAGAAGTATTAGTTTTCATCTTCAATTATTCTTTTAGTTTCCGATTTCAGGAGCCTCATTATCTTATCAAGATTAAATGAGTTCCTTTACTTCATTTTCATCTTGATTCTCAAGAGAGTCATCCTCTAAGAATCACATTCTCATAGATGAGATCTTTTAAGAATTTCAAGGTCATAAAGTAGGTATCCAATACCATCCTTTATTTTCCTAATGAAGTAGCACTCTCTGGTGCCAGATTCCAGATTACTTGCATGGAACCTTATTAAGGATATATATTGTAGTCTCTACCATATATATATATACCTTGGAAACTAATAGATAATTATGCTAATATTCATCATTGAACATATCATGTCACCCATGATCCAATTGTATCTCCCTACAACTCTTATTGAGTTTAGTTTTATTAGGAGGAGTGAGATAGAAATAATATTCATATCTCTATAAGGTATTCTATGAATTCATCTAATAGGTACTGACTACCTAGATTAGATCAAATTTTAATCTTCCTTCATACTTTGGTTCTAAACCAAAATTGTGAAATATATGAACATTTCAAAGGCTTCTAAGTGAAGAAAAGAAATCTCATATCATAAATAATCATCAATACATATCACATATCAACAATGTTTATTCTCGCATACATCAATATGTATGAGATCTTGAATACCTTGACATCTTACACCATTTCAAGGAAGGATGTATTGGACATTTGTACTTCTGAATACAATATTCACAAGTATGTAAGTTTTGAACCTTTAGACAATCTAAAGTTTCACCTCTTATTAGTCTATTGATCACATTAACAGACAAATGTCCAAGGCTTGATGCCAGATCATTGTCAAATGATCTTCATTCTCCTATTGATCTTTTAAGATTTAATTTCAGTATTAGAAATGCTAATGAACCATTCATTAATTTTCTAATTTAGCATAGTCCACTAGATTTTAGATTAATATCTGAAATATCTCCATCATAACTCTTTATGATAGATCTATTATAGAATTCATGTTTATTTCCAGCATTTAGAAATAAACAATGATTGTATTCTGATATCTAGGTCATAGAGACATTCTCTAAGACTAAGGGCTCTCCCACTGAAAATAACAAGTCCATCTATCCAATAGAGATTGTTGCAACAATTGCACCAATGCTCATTTGGATAACTATTAAACCTTAAAATCAAATTTTATAGTCTTCTATTACATATGCAACTAATTGCAAGTGTCATTAGAAGAATGAGATACAATTATTAGACTTTTATATTATCCAATAAGAAAGTCAATTTCAATGATTAAATGTAGATTATTTCGATGTACTATCCGAGTCCTTCTCTAAGGATCTAGACAGACTTGATTGTCATACTATCTATACATCAGCTTATTGCAGTATCGACATTCATCCAACTATTTGGATGTCATATGGAAGTCACAAAAGTACGGTTCAACTCTTTGATTTTCCTTCTTACGTGGGTCCAACCCATGCTTCCACTGCACTCCCTTTATCTATAAACAACCATTGCTCTAGACGAAGGATCTCTTATGATGAATTCAGAAGATTTCAACATAAGAGCATTTCAACATTTGTACATGCTTCATTCAATTCATACAATATGAATATTCTGAAGCTTCATGAATGACTAGAGTATAGATATTAGAATGATGACATTCATCATATCTACATCCATCTGAACTATTAAAAAATTGGTTCAGGTAGGTACTCAAACAATTTTGAATACATGATCTCTTATAGAGCTACCATTCTGCACGATGCAGAAAACCACGTCATTCATGATTAATGTCGAGAGCACATATGTATGCCAGAATATCTTCTTAGAATTTTACAAGGATTATTTGACAACTACGATCATCATCAACATGTCACTTTCAAAGTAAATTCGATGAGAGATCAGGATTATAGAGACATACAAACCCTATGGCTGTAGTCCTATCGTTTATTTAATTGTCACTCCTCATTATAATGAGAAAACTTGCACATCGCAACCACATACAATATGTGTTCAACTGCAAGTGCAATATCTTAATTATGGATCCAATCCATGATATTTTACTAGTTAGTGGGTTTAATGAAGAATTATCTGAAATAAAAAATTTGCATAAGTATATATATATATACATATTTTACTTCGATTTAGGAATTTTATATCAAAGTTGTCTTGCCTTGTAAACAATGAAAGTTCATTCCCTTAATCACTTTCAATGTAAGAGATATACTTACCAATATATCTCAAGCAAGATCTGGGATCTCCTTCCTTATCTTTGTTACATCCCAATAATATGAGAACCTGTAACTCGGATAAAAAGAAGCGGAAACACATTCTGCCTTGCAAGTCCAACTTGCATCTCCCAATTCGGTCTTTAACACCCGGACCCACCACCCCTAAGGTGATGTTGACCCGTCAATTATTTAACCAACCGTCAATAGGAATAAAACTCGCTATGCGCAATCCAATATCTCCCCAATAATATGAGGACCCGATATTGGGGTTACTTCGTATACGTCCTTACTCTTTCGAGAAGCGACGAGTCTGATCCAAATGGATCATATGCAGGAGCTGTCACTTTGGACATGCATCTCCTACATACAATATCTGACGACGGAACCCTTCACCTTGACGGGAGACCATGGATGTCACTTATGTGATCCTCCACCTCATATTCAAATTTTAATTAATTATTATGAATCATATTCATATAATTAATTCTTCCAAGGAAAATTCACATCTATTCATAATAGATTATTTTAATTGGATATAATTAACTTAATCACATTAAATTAATTTTCAATCCAATTCAATCAACAAACTTGATTGTTTTTACTTGAATGCATGTATGGTATTATCTCAAAGTACGTATTAATTCAAATTTTAATAATTAGAAAAATACATCTTGATTTCTCCGGCATTATCGAGTCCCTACCCGCTATCATGACCAGTACCGACAATAGTGGGACGGACCGCAACCGATGTGACCAGCTACCTCAATGCTTCCCGACTAGACATCATATCCGCCTCAGGAAAGGATAATACCAAATAGATCAATTTGTACTTGAGATGATCATCGGTTCTTCATCTGAAGTTATACCATATAGTAATAATCAAAATATTTTTGATTATAAGGAAATTTGCTAGACAAATTCCCAATCCTATTCAAGCAAGGAGTTTGATGATTGTTTTTCTAATTATGATATAGATTAAATCTAATCAATTTATTGGTTGAGGCCATGTCAATTAAGGAAGTAATAATCATTAAATATTTCTTAAATATTTTCCATAAATATTTCATGAAATTAATAATTAATTTCTCTAATTGACAGTCACATGATTCTTGATTACGAATGTAATTTCAGCAGTGACCCCTACTTACTAAAATTAACATATCTCCATCAATTTAAATCTAAATTAGACAAAATCAATTTTCAAAGATTGATAATTTGATTTAAAATAGAACATAAGTGATATTTCATGTATTTCAAGGTGGATCAAAACAATAATTAACTCATTAATCGTGTTAAGATTCGCAGTTCCCGCAACAGTGAATACATGTTCATTAAAACAACTATATCTCGAGCAAACGGAATCCAAATTACGTAAATTCAGGTCCCATGATTTCCTTATTTAATGGGGAACACAATACAAGTGATTAATTTGTGTTCAAACATTTTAAACAAGGTCGAATTTATTCACTAAATAGAAGTGTGAAAATCAAATATGACAAAAACTTTCGCGATCTTAAAACGAACCCAAGTCGTCCTAGGTTTGCAGATCGTATCCAAAACCTTCAATCTAAGGCTCTGATACCACTTGAAGGATATGGGATAATCCTCAAGCGCATCACGGAAGCGTGAGCTTCGTATCGAATACGACGAAGAACGACTAGTCAAACTAGTTGTTTTATGCAGCGGAATTTAAAATTTTTCATGCGATGAAACCACATGATCCAAGAACGATTCTTGAATCGTTTCATCTAGAACCACAACAAGTACAAAGGAATACCTCTTGAAGCGTGGTTGATCGAGTCTCTAGGAAAAGAGACCTCATGTCTTAAGTCCGATCGTCAGAGAAGACGCTTACGAGTGCGGGGATGAGTCACGTGATCCTCGCAATCCAACGTGTTGATCCAAGCATGGTGAACTCCTGATCTCGTCGTACAAGATCGAACTCCTTCTTCGCGAGCGTAGCACTCCAAAGAAGACGGAGAACCGAAGAACGTCAAGGCGGCGGCGCGGTGGCGAAGACGACGACGTAGTCCTCCTCTAGGGTTGGGTGGACGGCCACCATGGAGAGAGGGGAGAGAGGTTGACGTGTAGAATAAGAGAGAGAGGGAGATGTGCTTCAAAAGCATTACCCTTGAGAGCAAAGTATGCCTCTCTATTTATAGAGTTTTTGGATCCATGGATCTCAATCCATGGGACATATAAAATCAATGGATGTGATTGATCTATGTTCAATCCAATGGTCAAGATTGTTGTTGGTAAAAAACCAACAACTAATAATCTAATTTAAATCAAATATATTTGACATGTCAAATATAATTCAATCCTAAATTAGATCAAGCAATTAAGGAGAGATTAGCATGGAGATTACTCCTCATAAGGAAAGGGGGGGGACGGCTACCACATTCCTTGTGGGAATTGGTAGCTGTCCACCATGTCATCATGGTGGAGGCAATCTCATGTAATATCATGAGATTACATGTCTCCATGAATTTCTCCCATAATCTCCAACAACTTTTGTTGTGATTTATTCTTCAAAAATAATTCATAATTAATTTTGAGAATATTGCAATCTTACCATTGGATATTTGTGAATCACATTCACAATCCAAGAAAAAAATATAATTTACATTTTCAATTAACTACACAACGTGTATCCAATACAAAACAATAATTAATTAACAAATATAAATTATAATTAGCTCTCTCTAATACATTATAAATCACATATTATAATATATTATGAATAATTGGATATTGCTATCGACATTATTTTTATCCATAATAATTAAATCTCATTTAATTATATCAGATAATTTCCACATACATCAAGATAATTAAATCACATTTAATTATCAATTTCTTAATGCTTAGATCTATAGAATTATTCTTCAACCATTTCAAGAATAATGCGATTTTTCCGCAGATACTTGGAGATAAGGACATGGCGATTGTATTGTTCCACGTACATGACTTGGATATTGAGATCACATCTCAAATCCAGATCTCATGGACCTCCCATAGATGCTTGATTAAATAAAGGCTGTAAACCTAATCTTCTCATTGCATCTGAATCTCATTCAGATCAATGTCCAATACATGGACTAAGATTAGGTCACTTCTCTACTGAGAGGAGTCACTAAAATCCAGACCTGTTTCATCACTCCCTCGGAAAGGAAGCGTCATGGTTATACAATCGTTTATGATCACATCACCCTCAAGTATTCCCAACACTTGTACATCCTGCCTACTGAAATACATATGATCATCCTGAAGATATAGATCACTTTTACACTGTCATCTTCAGGGTTTGATCACTAAGTTTCTCAATCTTGGTCTTTGGGATTTGGTATAGATCATATGCTTTCACAAAGCATATATCTTACCTTCAAATTCATGTCATGCTTCCAAAGCATGACGTCCATGCATGGAATTTGATCAGTCCCAATACCTCATGAGTGAGCTCATGTCTCCCGGTTAATAAGTGAACCTGTATGATCCCTTTGAGAGATCGTACTACTCATATGTCCTTACATGCACACCAGCTCGCCGATGTATAGACCTTGGTTAGGTCATCAACCTATTGGTCTGCCAAATGTACATACTCAGACATATAATAACACATCTGTCTCTGGTCAGAGGATGCATGCCTATGCTGTGACAGTATTCAATACAGATCTTTGGTTATCTCGATCTCGCTAAGTCAACCCATTGACTCAACTAATCTGACACCTCCGAATCACTATTCCCATGCAGAGGACCTGCATCAAGAGGTCGGTCAGATATCAGCCAAATGAGAAAGGGTTGCCATCTCCTACTCAGGCTGGAGATCATCACTTAACAATCATTTGATGATGCTTGATGAGTCCTCTATCTAACTTCTTAGATATTCATCCAAGCATCAACCTCTATGATTCAACCAATGAATCAACATCTATATGATTATCAAGTTGGCCATGGTACATAACCCTTATTGTACATAGGGACCTATTAATCAAATTGGTTATTCTTTATTTCAGATCATGGAATGATATTCGCAATAACATTTATTGCATAATGTCTCGTCGTGGGCTCGCATGTCCAACAATTACTTCTAGTGAAGATTTTATGGACAGATTGTAGGAGAGGCGAATTCACTTGGGGACTTGAGGATGAGATGCATACAACCAACATTATTCTTACACTATGGAAAATTCTGAGGACGGAATTCCTTGAGAGGTAGAATGCTACAAGTAAAATTAAAAAAAGAATTGCATTAATCGGGGAAAGTTGCACGGGTATCGGTGCAACTTCCCCACGCAGATTGAAGAAGGGAGAAGAGGATTGTCGATGACCCCATTCGGTTGTCCCCTCTCCTTATGCCTCCGCCTAACAGAGCAAAAGAGGGAAAAAAAGTAGATGAGAAGAAGAGAATAATAAGAGAAGAGGAAGAGAATAAGAACGAGTAAGAATCATTTTCTTAAGATTTTTGGCATCGTGATTTTTATGATTTAAGTCCGATTGCTGCGAATGAAATTCTTGATGTAGTTTTAGGGATTTTGATAGGGATGATGATACATCCATTATAATGGATATTTATACATAGTTTTGACTACATAAAAAGTGGGAGTTAGTGAGAAAATTTGTGGGGAGGTTGATTTTTGAATTGAAATGATTGTATTAGTCTTTTATGCGATGTAATCAAATGACCTTTTTTACGGTGCACTGAACAACGATGGATTACATGTTGGTTTTTATTAATCTTTTGGATGTTTATGGTGGAACAATATTCACTCACTTCTGATTATGAGATTACTAGTAGAATATGTTGGTTGTTATAGTTAGAATGAGAAAAGCAATGGATATAATAGTTATTTAGAGTGACAAAACGGGAAAATAATTTGAAGAGATGTTATGGTGAATAAAAATGAGAATGTGGAGAAAAATGAAAAGATAAACACATGTATGGTTGCATTTGGTAGTTTAAAAAACGCATGTAGGAATAAAGAAGAAAAAAACTATGGATTGCATGTGTATATTTTGAGAAGATAGTCTTGATTTTAGAGATTTTTACACCGTTGAATATATCCGTTCTGTTGTATGGAATAAAACAAAATTTTGATGGAAGCAACTGTTGTGAGTATGATACTCAATTTTGTGATATAAATTCATATAAATGGAGGAAGAATGTTAAGAATATTGTAGACATTTATTGGATCATGCTCATCAAAATGAATGGGGAACATGATAATTGGGAGGAATCAGATCATTGTTATTATATAACCTTTGACGGAGAAAGAAGACTAAGGGTGCGTTCGGTTCGGGAATAAGCGGGAATAAGGATGGGGAATAAGGAGAATAAATGTCTATTCTTTGTTCGGCTGGAGGATAGAAATAAGGAGAATAAAGTGAAATAAAGGTAGGTAAGGTGGGATAAAGATATGAATAAGAGAGAAATAAGATGAAATAATGGAGAATAGTCGTACCACTGGGAACCGTGTCGGGAGGAGAATTGGCCTCTTATTCCAAGGACTATTCTCCAACCAAACATGGCCTAAAAGTAAAGAGGATGACAGAGATAAATATATGTGTATAGATATACATGACAATGAAGATTATCTAGGGTGAGTCGGGAAAGAAAAGATGGGAGATGAACGTGAAAGGGGTGTGATAGAAGGGGATCGAGGTTCCACGCCAAGTCAGTAATCCTTAATTACCCTTAATCTTCTAATCATATGACTTGTCACAAGACAATCTTAATTATTCTTGCAACAAAGTTAAGCTTCGATGAAATCTTCAGGAGTTTGGATGACAGAATTATACATAACAAAGGTGAGTACTTTCTTGACGTGTGTGTGTTTTCCCACATCTATTGCTGAGTTGGTTTGTTACTAAGTGATCATATTTTAAGAGCACACGAAGAAATATTTGTTGAGTTAATATTAGGATACATAGGGGAAAACTTATGGGAATCATTTACATCGAGAGATGTAGTTGATTTTAGGATTAGATCTATGGGAAACAAAAACATAAAAAACATCGAAAAAGAAAAGAAGAGAAATAAGGAAGATATTCTGGGACTTTTCTCCATACTTAGCAGGGTATATCATTCAGATCGAAAGTTGTGATATAACACACGATGAAGTGACCGACCAGATGTTAAACCATGAGAATCACAAGTAAATGATAAGCCTGGAAAAATGTGAAGGAGTGATTATGGGGATAGTCGCTCGAAAGGTGATGACTTCATACTCTGTCCAAGTAACAGACTTGTGCTATACACTCGAGGGTTAACGAATCAAATGATCACTGGTTGGTTAGGGTAGGGTTGTGCATGGTTTGTGGGTTAGACGGGTATCCGTTCCGATCCATACGGGTCGACCCTAAACCTGTGGGTATCCTACAAACTATTTTGGATCGGGTACCCGACCCTATTTGATCCAAGACTTACGGAGTTCCGAACCTATGATCCATGGATACCCACGGGTCGATCCATTTCATTGCCCCTCCAACTCGTATAATGTCCATGGATTGACGGATCTCATTACTCCTCTAACGTGGTCGTTATCCAGGGGTTTGACAATCTCGTTTCGCCGACTTCTAGGGTGGAGCATTTGGCTCGCCCCAACCCAACCTGAGAAAGTCATCATTTTTTTCCGAGCTGTGGATCGAGATGAGGCTCACATAATTTTGAAGTTCGAGGGTCAGCTCAAGACTCGTAAGTTCGGACCCAGGCTCGGGGCAGGCTAGAGCCGTCTCCAAGCAGACTAATTATTTGCAAGTTGCATGAATTAATCACAGTACTTGCTTGAATTAAATTTCTTTTTGATCTGCTGCAAGTCAATCTCATCGATCCGAAACTTATTCTTTTTAAAATATTGACACAAATTCCATCGGCCTCTTTGTTATCTTTGCTTTTCTCCACATCATTTTATGCGGATTGCAATCTGGAAAAATACTACTACTATTATTATAGTGAGGTATGGGGGCACGGATGGGGTCGGTACAACTTGAGGTTTCTGTAGGTTCAGGCTGGCTCCGGCTCGAATGTATTATTTAAAATAAATGTGGGCCTGGGTCCAGCCTAAATAGACATCGGGTTCGAGTCGGATCCGATTTTTACGGGTCGGGTCAAGGTTGGGTTCGGGGTGGCTCGGTCCGATGTTCCATCCTACCGAGCTTTGAAATTGCTTGTGATTGAGATGTTACTTGGAATCGAGATAACAAAAATGTATGAATCAAGATTGAGATTGTTGGATGACTTCAAGAGAAGAGGTTTCTAGATGTTTGTATTTTTAACCGAAATAACAGATTTATTTTTTTATGCGAAAAAATAATTAATAAGGAAACTAAAAAACTATATTGAATACCATATGATGAAACATACATCCATTTAAAAATTCTAGATGTATGTCACCAATGAGATGAATTAAAAAAAATCTCCAACATAATTTAAATAAACGTCAAGTTCGCAAGGTTTATGGCCTCAAATTTTGTCAAAATTCGACGGAATTTTGATTTCGACAAGTATTGACATTCGACTGAAATGGTTGATATGTTAATGCGGTGTGTGGTCGATAAAAGAAATGTTCATAGAAATTACCAAAATTTTGGTCAAAATTCGGCCGAAATCTTGTTTGGGTCGAGCTAATCTATTGTGATTGAAATTGATAATTTGGGTCATGTGATATTCCAATTCGATTGGACTTTATTTCGATCCATCAACACATCAACGAGTATTTATTTATCAATTATCGATCATTCAAAATTCAAAGATAAACGTATTATATTTGCTTTGAAAAAGCAAAAGCATATATCGAAGTCAGTTTCCTCTCTTTTTAAATTTTATGTCTGTCGTGATCTTTTCAACCAAAAGTGTGTGAATATATAAGCAATGTCAGTGCATGACACATTTATCACGGATTTATGAGCGTTGATTTGGGCTTAAAAATTCCTAAGTTGGACTCTTTCACATCTCAAGCATATCACTGATTGATGTGTTTTAGTGATCAGCGGGTACCCGCGGGTAACCGAGACTCATTGGGTATCCGTTAGTACGGTTACTCGTTGGAGTGGGTCGGGTCGACCCGTCAACCCGGTAATAACGGATCGGGACGGATCATGGTTGAACGGATCGGGTATCCGACCCATGCACACCCCTAGGTTAGGGTACCTGCTACCTATGCATAGTATTAACCACTAGGGAATTCATGAAAGGAGTTATACAATTATAATTTATAACAATAACAACTGCAAACCACATTACAATGTTCACAATGATAACAAATGAATGGCGAATAGTTATAAATTAAAAAATCAAAGAGAAAAAAATATACGTATCAATAACAGTAGAATGCAAATTGGATACATTGTATCCTATTTATTTCTTTTATGTATCTTCGCTGAGCCTTCGCTCATACCCTTAGTTGAGAAAATCCAACTCAGGTGATGGACAAGACATGCATTACAACTCGAATGTCCACTAATTGACTCGACGGTCACTCCATATGTGATCCACACTGGTGTACCCAACTTGTCCACTCATCATCATGTCCTTGACCCCTCGAGATGATAGTGAGCCAAGCATCAACTTACTATACCATGTACAATGCGGAGAAGATATAATTCTCTTAATGCTTTTGGAGACTATTACGGTGATGACAAATCTTACGTCACATTTGGAGACAATGATTCACTATCGTCGTCAACACCGAACCATCTCCCAGCGAGGAATGGAAAGCAGAAGATTGGTTGGGATGACTTTTTGGAGGTTTTCGAACAAGGTTGTTATCTTTTTATAACCCCTCATTGATTTGAACAACTTTTGGTTTTTAACCTTTATTGCTTCAGATGCGAATATGATGGTCAATATTGAATTTATTTATGCAAACACTTCTTTTATACAACTATGGAAACTTTATGGGATATTTAGGTGCTTGTGGAAAATTTGGAATGTTGTTCATCCAAACACATATCAATACATCTTTTCTTGTATGTCAAGAGTGTTATATGTATAAATGCAGGTTTGTATTCATATATTTTTGTTTCTCTTGCTACTTTTAGTTGTTAAGCAACATATAAAGTTATCATGTCTCGATACAACCCGACCATGTCAGGTACATGGGATTGGGGCGCGACAAGGCTGACGTGCTCACATATGATTCATTGATTCATATTTGTTGTGAACTTGTGACTTGCCTTTCTCATAATAAAACAGTCCAAAACTTGGTTTGGTTACCAGGGTACCTCGGGGTACCCTGGTATATCCCTAGCTCCAACCTTGCATTCTTGGATTGGAAATACTTGTATTGACCATACATTTTTTTTGATATAATGGTTTTTAACCTTGTTCAAATACACTTATTAACATAAAAAATATCATAATCATTAAAAAAGTTAATACAACACACAATGGATATCACATCACATCACAATTATCAATCCAACCATCCCAACCTTCCAAACAACTACTATTCACAGGAAGATACCCAATCAACCCAATCAACCCAAACAAGCCCTAAGTATAAAGGGGTCTAGTTGCCCCCGTTCGTTCAATCCTTCACCTTATTTATGCTAAGTATGCGTTTCATCTTCTTTCTCTCTTTGACATATAAGGACACAACTCCACTTATGTCGGGTGAGGGAGGGAGGGGCATATATATTTACGATAATCCGTATACTTACGTTTTTTTTATATAGTATAAAATCCACAATAATGCCCTACTGAAACTTTCTTGGTGAGTTAATAGAAGCTGTACAACCACCTAAAAAGTTGCAGACTAAAAAATCCATAAAAAGTTATGTTGTTGATAATAATATTATGAAATTCATGTAATGGCATGCGATCATTGTATTTGATGTTAAAAATGATAAAGTGCAAATGCAAGTTTTTGTCTACAACCAACAAATACAACCGCTATTGAAAAATCAGCAATCCCTTTTTCTTATCCAAGAAATACAATTGTGAAAATTCTTTTTCTTATCCAAGAAATACAACTGTGAAAATTCTTTCTTCTTTCCGTCTGACCTCTGATAACAAATCATACCAAAGAGACAAGAATCAATAATGAACATCTTTTACTTATTGTCTTACTTCTTCATATCGTATTCTAACATCGTAAAAAGAATTAAGACCTCGCAGATTTTCATCTTTTACACCAGCCATAACATTCTCCTTATGACAAAATGAGCCAGCCGGAATTTCCAAAACTCCGGATGGCTCCGAGGCGATCGGTTGTCTACAATTACAAGGTGTAACACCCATACCCCCAAACATAGTGCCACATCTAAAACTCACAAAGTGTTGGTGTGGTTTATAAGTGGTAGAGATTACTACTTAACAACTTGGGCTTAAGTATTTTTGATGATTGTCAACGGGTTCATTTGAGCCCGAATCCAACAAGTTGTCAGGGCCAATTTCCTCGATAACGGATCGGGGACCTAAGCTTGGGACGTTACACAAGGACTTGGCTAATTTAGTACTTGTCCAATTGTGATCCGTGTGAAATTCATGGGAAGGGTACACGTCGCATCGACGAGGCCCAAGCTGATCAAGACCAACTTAGACTCGACCAGGAGACCAAATCGAATGTACATTCCAAACGTTATACATTTTCATGCGATCCAATCAAGGTTTTAAAAAGCGAACCAGACATCAAATCGGGCAAGTATCGGTTTTTGGTTTTTACGGTCGGATCACTATGACCGATCGGTCGAACCGGTGATGATGTCAGCAGTTCATAAAAATCGAAAAAAACCAAACCGTTGTATTGCTGGTTTGGTTCGTATGGTTTAACCGGCTCGAACCAAGTTAGACCGGTAGTATCATACAAATAAATATTAAAAATGCTGCATATCTTTAGAAGATCTATATACTCGTATCCTTCAAAAAATTTCCAATAACACTTATACTCCTTTTTTTACAACTGTACACCCCCTATATTTTTACAAAACGGATAGTGGTGACATTTTATTAGTACATGTGTGCTCCTATATTATACCAATATAAGGATAATATTGTGGATTTAAGAATATATGAGCGTAAAAGACATTGCTAAATGTTAGGGGTATAAATATTATTAGAAAAACTCAAAAGGGCACTCTTTTGTAAAATTCATATGTGTGATGTATTAAATTAATAATTTTAAAACTATTTAAACTTTAATTAATAACAAGTTTTTTTAATGTATTACTTCTCATAGTATAACTATGACAATGTATTCTTCATTTGTTGTTGTTGGAAGTACACAAACTCATGTAATATGTGAGAAGAGATGCAATGCTTATATGACAGGAAGGAAGAGGTGATAATGGATCATTGACACATATGGAAGGAGAAGAGATAAACGAGTACTATATCCTGGGTTAGAATGAGAGGAGATTATGAATAGTTTTTAAAAGTTTACATTTTATCAATTATCAAAAAAATATATTCTTGCCAATGGTTGAACCGGTGGTTTGGTTCAATTGTTTCACTCGGATTTGTCCAACCGAATTTTGACTGTTTTTTATTTTCTGAATAAAAATCAGGTGGTTGGACCATTTTTCTTCCGATTCTTGATTTAACCGGTTGAACCGGCCGATTCAGTTCGATTTTTCCAATACAAACATGTTTGAAACAGTCATCTTGGTCAGAGTACATAAAAGACGTGCATTACACTCAAGAGTGCGTCAAATTCCTACCCTCTCCCTCCTCAGATTCCCCACCCCAATCCCAACAGAAAAGTATAAGGACAGTACATAAAATAAACAAAAACGAATCATTAAAAACTAAAATAAATTCCAAACCCCCTCCGAAAGCGACGTCAAAAAGCACCCCCACCTCTTGCACACCCGCAGCTCAACGCCCTTCCGCTCGCAACTTCCACTCGATAGCATATCAAACAGAGAAAATCTCCCGCGCCAAATCCAACCTCCCCTTCCTCCCGCTCGCCCCTCGCCGGATCCAAACCCTAAATTCCCCCTCACCTCCCCGTCGCCGGCCTCGCGGTCGCGGGAATGGCAGAGCCCACAGAAGGAACGGTGGGAGGAGGCAGCGTGGGGGCGGGGGGTCGTGCTCCCGCTGTTCGAGGAGCCACGTGGCGCCACGCCACTGGCTGTAGTGCAGCCCCACGCACAAGGGGAGAAGAGAAAGAGAGAGATGTCAGTGTCGTCCTACGGCCCCCGGCGCGTCCGTATCGTATTATCCCACCTCCATCTCTTTCTCTCTCTATCCATCTCTATTTATTGGGTCACGCTTTCTATCTCCCCATTTCTCTCCCCGCTCTCCCCGCGTGCCCTAATCTCCACGAAACCCCCCCGCGCGCGGAGACCCGCGCCCACCCACCGCCCGGGAGCCGAGGGATGCGTAGGAATTGGCGTGGATCGGCTACTGCTGCTGCTCGGTCTATTCGGATCAGCTGATCGAGGTGAGGGATTACTGTGCTGATTGGGCTCGTGGTTGTGTTTTGGCGCGCGATTCGTGTTGCTGGTGGGGTGATTTGGGGGTTTAGGGTTTCTGGGGTTCGGGATGTGGTGTAATGGCGCCGGAATGTGCGAATTGGTGTTGCCCGGTGCTGCTACGGGGTTGTGCAGTTGAGATTGGCGATGATTTGGGCAAAATGCGGGATCTTGGGATTGTGGGTCGTTGCAGGGGCTGTGTGTGCTAGTGGAAGTGGAGATCGAGGTTTAAGGACCTGCATTATGCGGTTTTGGGGCTTATGGAGAATTGACGTGAGGAGCTGTGTGAGCAATGTGACTGTTTGACTATTGCGTGCTGTATGATTCAATCATTGCTTGCAAGTAAGTTGTCTGCGCTAATACGATGGCCGATGCCCAAGCATAGTGCTACTTGTATATCATTGACATTGTATACACGGGGTTATTAAATCAACCTCATGCAAGTAACCTTTAAAAAAAGTTCGGCAAGGGACTGATGGATTATGTTATGCTTGCTGCGTGGAACTATTGATCATAGCTCACTCGAGGTGATATTGGAAGCCTTGAAAGTAATCACTCAACTTCGTGATGATATCTTCACTGGCGTGGACAATGTTTGGAAGACTAGTTTATTTACCAAGAGCATTTTTAACTGTATCAAATACGGCAGATGCTGTCAGAGACATGCGGGACAACATGCTGACATTTTGATTCTAAAATTTGTTGAGTTTATGTCACGGAGATGCGTTTAGATGGAGGAAGATGGTCCACTTTTGTAATATGATGCAACCTTTCTAAATTTGTCCCTTATTTTCTATATTTTTTTTACATTTATCCGGACGGAGAAATAGCAAAATAGCGGGCCTCGATACAGACTGCCTACATATTGGGCCTCCGTCCTTTTCAATTGGAATATATCACTATCATCATTTAACGTGTCACATTGCCGATCAAGATAACCTTAGTCAATCATTTGTACATTGGTATATTGTTCATTGAAATAATTTCATCGAGGTTTTTTTAACTTCTCTGATCCTGAATACCAAAATCATGTTGACTTGACATATTGGATGCCTATCATAATGTAGTACATAACGCTATCCTCAGAGGTTATAACTGAATCACCGATGGCCTCTCACCAGGACGGCCATCTGAGGTTATGGTGGCTGTGCGTGGAAGGTCTACGATGTTCTCCTTCTCGTTGTATTTCGAGATATTGCGTTCAAAGTTTACTCTACAAAAAAAAAGATCAAAGCCCTCACATGACTCTTGTCATGCTCAAGTATGATCTTGCTTTGATCTTTTTTTTTTCTTCTTATCTCTTCAAGTTGTTTGATCTCCCTACATTCTTGGAGGAGTTGAGTTGCATTGACCTACCATTTCACGGCATCATATATGATAGAATTCCATCTCTTCTGGATTTGCTTCCCTCCTTAATCTTAAGATGTTTGCTTACCTTTTGCAGCTGCCACTTTAATCAGTATATCTGAGGAGTATGTAGGAAAAAGCATTTCATTCTTTCTTGAATATATTGAATTCTCATCCTTCACCATTTGGAAGCCTGTCCCTTTGCTAATTCACATGGTTCAAAGACAGTTTTAGACGAAAAGGATTCAGGTTATAATTTTCTTTGCTGGTTCAGGTGACAGTTTTCTTTGTGATGGTCCTGGGTGAGGTAATACTAAAGTAGGAATATTATTATCTAGGAGAGGAAGAGCCGGATTCCTAAAAAGCGGAAAATTACCTTTTCCACAAAAGTGGATTCTTCCATTCCAGCATGAATAACAGTTTCTGCCACACGGGAAATTGTGTATCTTTTTTAGTGGGAATCAGCTGCTCGTTATTCTGATATCTGGGATGGAGAGATTTATGTATAGTATTAGTCTATTAGATGATGCCGATTTCTCATATAAAATATATTTTGACCATCAAAACAACATATAAAGTTTATGTAAAACAAAGCTCGTAAGATGAAGAGTAACAGCTTTTTCTTGTAAAAGGAAAAATAATATGCTGGGTGTAAGTAATTCGCATAGTTTTTGTAAGAGAATCAAATGTACTTGAATACAGGCATCTTACAAGAAAACCAACCAAGAGTAGTTTTTTTGACAAACCAACCAAGAGTTGTAAATTTCACATACCACAAATAAATAAAGAACACTTGTAAGCAATATAATTACATCTTTAAGTCAAGCATATAACTTTTGTAAACATGGCAATTAGGTTTTGTAAAGATATAGTACTTGCATATAGCTGCAAGCCTGTAAGGGATGAGAGAGATGCTGGGGAAAGGAATGGGGAGTAGCATGTTATGGAGAATAAAAGAGGGCAAAGGTAAGCGGTAGATGGATTCGAAAAAAAAGTTAAGCGGTAGATGGATGAGGTGTGCAACGGTTTGATGGTGCATGGTGGTCTTGCAAATATGAGGGTTGGATTTTCTTTTCCCATTGTCGGGGAAAATACTTCGTTGTTTATTCATAGAGCCCTACAATTCTCTTATATATAAGAGAGAAACCCTAATGGGTGAATTACATAATAAGGGCAATGAAATAAACAAGTTGTAAAAGAGTATCATAACATAAAAACTCTCAACACTCCCCCTCAAGCTTGAACATAGATGTCTATCAGGCTCAGTTTGGAACATCATCTCTGAAATGGTCCTCGGGAAAGAACCTTGGTGAGCACATCTGCCATCTGTTCACTTGAGATATCATGAGAGATAGAAATCTGAATCATATCTCGAGTGTAGTGATAGTCTACCTAGATGTGCTTGGTTCTCTCATGGAAGATTGGGTTTGTAATAAAAAGTGCAACCTGGCTGTCGTATTGAAGGTGCATGGAAGAGGCACCTCAATAACTAGGTCAGTCAGAATGGATCCGACCCACATCATCTCTGTACTCCCCTGTGCCATGGCTCTGTATTCTGATTTCGCACTAGATCTGGCGATAACTGTCCGCTTCTTGCTCTTCCATGATGCCAAGTAGCTCCCTATGAACACAACGAAATCAGAGGTAGATTTCCTGTCCTTGGAGCATCCCACATAATCTGCAACAAGTTGTAACAACAAGGGATGTATCTCTGCTAAATAAGAGATTGGTAACAAGTGAGGTCTTTAGATACCTCAAAATCATATGAATTGCATCCGTTTGTGCCTGTCTAAGCTGCTTCATGAACTGACTTACTTTGTTCATTGCAAAGGATGCATCTGGCCTGGTAATGGTCACATATAGAAGCTTCCCAATGAGCTCACTGTATTTAATCTTGTCCATTTCCTTATGTCATATAGCTTCATGCTCGGATCCATAGGAGTAGTGGCTGGCCTGCAATCTGCTACATCTGTCTCAGGGAGAAGGTTTATAACATACTTCCTCTAGTCATCACAAGACCTCGCTGGTTCCTGGCAAACTTCAGTCCAAGGAAGTAGCATGGATTGCCAAGGTCCTTGATTATGAACTACTGACCAAGGAAAGCCTTAACTGCTTGAATGCCATGCGCATTATCTTTTGTAATGATGATATCATCAACATAAACAAGTATAGCAACTGTACATCTCTGGGACCTTTGGACAAACATGGAATGATCTGCAGTTGATCTCAAGAAGCCCTTCTGTTCTATCATGCCCGAGAGCTTCTGAAACCATGTTCATGGACTCTCTTAAGGCCATAGATTGCCTTATTAAGTATGCTATATCTGTCTCAGAGAGATGGTTTGTAACATACTTCCTCTGGTCATCGCAAGACCTCGTTGGTTCCTGGCAAACTTCAGTCCAAGGAAGTAGCATAGACTGCCAAGGTCCTTGATTACAAACTGCTGACCAAGGAAAGCCTTAACTGCTTGAATGCCATGCACATTATCTCCTGTAATGATGATATCATCAACATAAACAAGTATAACAACTGTACCTCTCTGGGACCTTTGAACAAACAGGGAATGATCTGCAGTTGATCTCAAGAAGCCCTTCTGTTCTATCAATCCGAGAGCTTCTGAAACCATGTTCATGGACTCTCTTAAGGCTATAGATTGCCCTATTAGGTTTGCACACCTTCTTGACACTCTCCCTCAACAATGAACCTGGGTGACCGTTGCATGTATACTTCCTCCTGTAGGTCACCATATGGGAGCACATTCATCACAACAAGCTAATACATAGGCCAATCCCGTGTAACTACAACAAAGAGAAGGATTTCGCGTGTAGAATGCCAAGTTACTGTAGAGAAGGTATCATGATAGTCCACCCTATAGGTCTGGGTGAACCCATGAACCACAAACCTTACCTTGTAGCTATCAATGCTGCCATCTGTCGGTTGCTTTACAGTGAACATCCACTTGCATCCCACAATGGACACATCTGCGAGAGCTGTAACAATGCTCCACGTGCCACGGGACTGTAAAGCAGTCATCTTCGCCTCCATGGCTAGGCGCCATTGGCTCACCTTGAGAGCCTCATGATATGTGCACGTGATTTCAGTGGCAGATAATCCCACAATAAATTGCCTAAAATCCGACAGAAGTCACACCCGAGATACATGACTCGCGAGGGGCTATCACGCACAGGAATGTTTGCCTTTCCATAAAGCAATAGACCACCCTGGATTATTCTCCTGTGGTGGTTCTGGTTCATCTTGTACATCTGCATGCTCATCTTGTGATTGTCCCTATACATCATGCACACCACTAACAAGGTTTGAAAAATAAAAATAAAAGGTGGAACGTGGCATTTCCTCGGAATCGAGGCGAGGCGTAGCCTCGAGGTGGTCGAGACACAAGCCTCAATTTATAGAGAAAATATATATAAAATTATAATGATATCAATGTCAATATAATTATATGTTCTTTGCCCAATATATAATACTTACTATGAGATATGATGAAATAATATAAACAAGGACCCCAAAATAGAAGATAGAACAACATCATATCCCTTTCTATACATTTTCATCCAATCAAAGAGGAAGTCATTGTGTATAAATGTTGTGAAGAATTAAGCAATACATATCTGACTTTGAAATATTGTTGTAATTAAAGTACGATTAAATATATATGTCAATATGTGCCTAACATATAGTATATGGCCGCACGAGAAACCATGAATCCTATCCATTTCGAGTAAATCTTTGAAATACTATTGTAATTAGAAGTACTATCAAATAAATGTCGAAGAAATTTATGTTATGTGTCTAACATATAATATATGGCATCATGAGAAACAGTAAACCCTATCCATTTCATTTCATTTCATTTTGCTTGATATATTTGAAAAGTCTAGTTAATTTTACAAGTATTATTTGATTTAATATTTATGAATTCATTCATTAAGAGTGAAATAGTAAGTGTTTTCCGAAATCGTTGGACGGAATTAATTGTAAATACGAAGTATGGGCATGAAAAAACCATCAGATTTATGCATTCATCTTGTATAATCATTATCCTAAACAAGCATATATTTATAAGCTTCTCAAACTATCAAGTACACCATTAAATCATAAAAAATACTTAAAAAAAGTAAAAAAGGCCTCACAAAACGCCTCGACCGCCTCGAGGTGTTCCACCTGAGGGACACACCTCGGCCACCTGAGGCACACGTCTCACATGACTTAACTGAGGCACATGCTTTTAGGCTCAATAGGATTGCCTTGCCTCCAGGCGTAGTCCTGTACCGCCTCAGGACTAGTTGTTTCCATGGCCTTAAATTTCGTCGAAATTCGGCCGAATTTCGGTCGAATTTCGGTTTCGGTAGGTGACCGAAATTCGACCGAAATGGCTATATCGGTCGAAATTTGTGGGGGTCTAGTTCAAAAAACCACCGAAATGGCTGAAATTTCGGTCGAATTTCGACCGAAATTCGGCCGAAATTTCGTTTGGGTCCCTCACCGAAACGAAACCGAAATCCGACTTTTAAGGCCTTGGTTGTTTCATACCATGACTACTAGTACCATAAACTGAAATCAAATTTTCAAAAGTTTCTTGAGGCGTGTTGGATGTTGGGGAAGACATTGGAACATGAAGGACATGTTGACGTACATGTGTGGGTGGAGGTGGAAGAACAACCGCATCCTCAGACTCAGAGGGACTCAATCTGTCACCTGTAAGAGAATAGTACATGATGGACTCAAAGAAGGTTACATCAGTATTGACATAGTATTTTCCTTTTATAGGATCAAAACACTGATAATCCTTTGGGTATGAGAGAACTCAACAAACATACATTTAACAGATCGAGGCGCAAACCTGTCACGACCAGGATGCAAGAGGTGGACAAATGCCACACAACTAAATTCTTGTGGTGTAAGAGAGAACAGGGCATCTGTAGCCTTTTCACCAAAAATGGTAGAGGGCATCCGATTGATAAGATAGCATGCCGTCATCACAGCATCTCCCCATAATGAATGAGAAATCCGACTCTGCATGCGGAGAGTCTTGGTGATATCTAGAAGGTGTTTGTATTTGCATTCAATAACACCGTTCTGCTGAGAAGTATAGGAAAAGGAAGTTTGATGGATAATGCTACATGAGCTAAAAAATGAGACAGTTGTATAGTACAGGACTCAAGAGCATTATCAGAAATTAGAATGAATATAATAGAGACAGAGAAAATATTCTTTATTTCAATCACAATTTCCGAATCAACGTATTAGCATCAGACTTATTCTTTAACAAAAATATCCGTGATAGTCTGGAAAATTCGTCAACACAAACTAAATAATACAAGTGTCCCTGATGATTAGGAACACGACTCAAGATGAAATAACTTAAAAAGTCTCTAACTGCTACAACCTTGAGGACTTGGAAAACTGAAACGATGATGCTTTCCAAGTTGACATGGTTCACATTAGAAACTGGACTTGAAAGATATGTCAGGGATGAGGTGACAAATCTTTTGCAGCGATAGATGATCAAATCTGAGATGTCACGTGTAGGGAGAAATCGAATCAACATAAAGAGAGGTAGCACCAACACAAGGAGACTGGATAAACCCGTACAACCCTTTATGTTCAAGGCCACATCCAATCATCTTGCTCGTGAGTATATCATGAAAAAAGGGAACTAGGTTCAACTGTATCACGACAATGTAAATCTTTCATGCTCGTGAGGCCAATTATTTTATTCTGATAATGTGATCGAGCATTGTAGGGCGATGTGCGCTTCATGGCAGATGTAGCATGATGTAAATTTTTATATCCTATAATTTAATATAAATATATTCTGAGGTGGTTCCCTGCTTGGGACGTCACCCTTTCAGTATTCAAAAAAAAAAATGTAAATCTTTCACAATTTGACTGATAGATAATAAGTTCATTGAGAATGCATGAGCATGAAGAACGTTCTGTAGACGCATGGAGGGAGTCAAATGAATTTCCCCCTGTGGTAATATGGGAATGTGTCCCATCAGTAGTGACCACTGATATATCTTGCTGTACGAGACTATATATACCAATTTGTAAGCGATCTCTACATAGATGATGAGACGCTCCAAAGTGTATTATCCATTCTGAAGGATCTGGTCTAGAGCGACCAATAAATGCATGAGTAATACCTGAAGTACTAGTAGAGGCAGAAGCTGCAATATCTGATGGACCAATAGTAGAAGACCTGCGGTTAGTGACATAATTCTCTCAGACGGGCAACAAAGTCATCATAACAATGATCAATGAAATCATGAGCAGTCTGAACCTGCTCAACATCATGGGGGTGATGGTGGGAAGTCGTGTTTGGAGTAGGACGTATCCTCTGAGTGACTTGATTGGTGACAGTAGGACATGGTTGATGTGGGCGTGGACCCTCCTCTGCCTCGTATGCTTTGTCCTTTGAATGGAGACGAACCACCTCAACCACAGGAAGCTGCCATAGCTGACGATGTCTGAGACGACGTGGCAGAGGGGATACTCAGTGTGCTTATCTTGTGGTATGCTTCCTAGATGGTATGGTAGTGTCTGTGAGAAACTGAGAGCATGTTGAGTCGTATTCCAGGTTAATGGCAGCCAGAAACACCCTGGTCATGATAGAATCTCTATAGACCTTATGCTGCTCTGGTGAGGCTGTCAGAGGTAGGTAGCTATGGAGTTGCTCAAACATACCCCTCAGAGATGTGTACAGGGGTGTGAAGAGGATGATCGCCTAGTTTGGTCGTGAAGATACCATGGTGGAGTTGCAATATATTCGACTCATTCCTCGCTTGAGAGTATGTACCTACGAGGATGTCCTACATCACCTTTGCTATGAGTTGACTCAAGATATCATTGCCTATGTGGACAGAGACAATACTAAATAGCCATACCTTAGCATACACATCATCTACCTCCCTTGAGGCATTGGTCCCATTCTTGTCCACGGCTCATCCTGCATCAGAATATGCTTCTTACCATGGCTCTGCGGTAGATTCATGAATTGCATCGCCCACATTTCGTAGTTTGTTCCGTCCATCTTGACAATAGGTGTTGGATCCTTGAGGGCACATGTAGATGTCGTATCAACTCTGCTTTCTGACATCGTGGACAGATATCTGGGAGCTTAGACAGATCATGAAGCGTCTACATAGACATATAAATGGGTGGTTGTGGGCGTCGACTCATACCACAACCACTCCTAGACAAGATGCGGCGAAACTTAGTTTGATTTTGGTCTGAAACATGGTAAAATCTGACTAAAAACTCTGAAATCAGCCCCAAAATTGCGAACCCCGGGTCGCAGGAGGGCCACCGAGCGTCGTTGGATGACGCTCATGGCTATAAGACCCCTGGGCGTCACCTATGGGTCCGCAAGACTGCTGTTACAGCAGCAACAGTGCTGCTGCACTGCTGTTAGGGCAGCAGGATCACCCTGCGTTGCCGCCGCCTCTAGGGCTGCATTGCCGCTAGGCGGTGCTGCCGTTGGCAGTGGTTGGTGGCGACGGAAAGCGCCTCCGAGTTGGGGCACGAGGCTGGAGCCTGGAGGTAGGGTTGGGAGGTGTGGCTCAGGGCTCCGGTCTAGGACCACCGCTCTGATACCATGTTGATGAAAATACTTCGTTGTTTATTCACTTTGCCCATGGGTTCTCTTATATAGAAGAGAGAAACCCTAATGGATAAATTACATAATAAAGATAATGACATAAACAAGTTGTAAAAGGGTAACATAACACAAAAGCGCTCGACACTCATGTTGAGATCCATTGTCACGATTAATGGGTATCCTTATATAGAATAATTTTCAACTGATGCGAGATGTTGTCATGAAAGCTTCAACTTTGAGTTGTCAATAGAAATGCATAAAAATATCAGCACACACCTGTAACAAGTTCTCTGAAAAAAGGTATACCTGTAAGGAACTTGTTTATACTTGTAATACCAATACCAATACCAATACCAATACTGATGCTAATGCCTATACTAAAAATGATCGAACAACTTGTAATATAATGTGGTGGCGTATCTTGTCCAAGATGAAACCCACCTTTTTAGAAGCTATCCCAGTGCACCGCCCACATAGTGCACTCACATTCATTTTTGTGTGTGCATGCGTAGTACATTCCTTTCCATTTCATTCCATAATTTAAATTACTGAAAGGAAAAATATGGGCAAGTAGGTATATTTTTCTCAATTATCAAAGTGTCTGACCCGAGAAAGCAACTACATGAATAAATGCTAATATAATCACCAAGAAGAAGCATGCTTACCTTCTCGTATCTTCAAAAATGATAATGGAGTCACTCCATTAAACTGATATTCATGCATTCAAAGCGATAATCTATTGTAATTTATCAATTAATGACAATTTCTTTTATATCAACAGGGCTAGGTTGGCCACTCAATAGGGCTAGTACCCACTTAATAGTCTAGTGGTAGTGCAATATGTCTACCACACAAAAGACCAGGGTTCAAATCCCGCTCTTGCAGGGGTTGCGTTAGGTAGTCGACGACCAGCGTAAAAAATAGTCGAATCTTTCAACATGGATTTGAGCAATAATCCATGTAGCCAACCCTACTTATAGTGAGAGAAGGCTTAGTACATTGGCTAGGTTGGCGGTTGATGCATATTGTTCTGTGAGGGACTATTGAGAGGGCTGCAACTAGCTTTTGCTCATTTTGAATTGATTTATCAAATCAATGTTTTGCAAAGTTTCTGCTTCTTTTGGAGGTATTGCCGATTTGCAAGGGCCTTTCGGCCACATTGGATCACTGGTCCGGGGCTGATGGACGCTTCATGGTGCGGAAGGCATATAAGACCTACTTGGCGACAATCTTTGATCCAGAGAGTGTTTTTGACCAGTTCAGTTATATATGGAGGTGGAAGATTCCAATGCATGTTCATATTTTCATATTGTTGCTGAGAAGGGATCGTATGATGACCGGTGAACGAAGAGCCAAGTTCTTCCATGGGAATAGTAGTACATGTCAATGCTACTTGGCAACAAAGGAGGATGTCGAGCATCTCTTCTTTGGTTGCTCTATTGCAAGGGAGGTGTGGATGCCATCGCTTGTTGAGGTGGTGTGGACCTATGATTGGAATGTTTTTTTTTGGAATTTTTGGTTGAAATGGGACATGGGAGCAACCCCACCAAGGTTTGGGTGGCGGTTATTTTATAGTCTATGTGGTTTTCGCGGAAGGTGTCTGTATTCCTTGGAGAAAGTATGTGCATGGAGAATATAATAGAGCACGCATAAAGTCTAAGGGCCTTTTGGTCTTTGTAACCATCTTTGGATAATGTGAATATATATATATATATATATAAAGTTTCCGAGTGGGCTTCCCATTGACGTCACACTCGCTTTTTCCTAAAAATTGTACAATCAGTTGAAGTTGTCAAAGAAACTTGGTTTTATCATAATACTTTCAAGTATGATATGCGAGCGATAAAAGTTGAGGGTTTTTTATTTCTTTCCTGATTTGTCATGCATTTAGGAGTAGAGGCTTATGCCTTGGATATGCTTCATCCTTATCATCTGTTTGTGTGTTGAGCTGCATGCCTTGGCAAACTTGACTGAGGCCTCAAGCGTTGAGGGTGGAGGCATGTTCTTCTTTAGATGTTGATTATGTAATGACGCTAAAACATCATATCAATGCTAGTCTACGTGCATGTCTAATATTAGTCGCTAATTGCATTAAGATAACATTATCATTGGAGACCTAGCAACTCAACACGAGGATGGAGCGAGGGCGATTACGGGTGAGAGGGGGAAAACTAGGGTCTGTTCGGGGAAGAAGAGACACGAGTGGGAGGGGCAGTAATACAAGGAGTGCCACTGATCAACATGAGGGTAAAGGAGACTGGCATTTGGTTGGCGAGTTATCAGAAGAAGCCGAGTTAGGGGTCAATACTTTCAGTATGGGGTACATGGCTATTTAGCAAAGTTCCACTCAGCCTGATACCGTATTTTGTGTGTAGTGAGAGCTGCTGAGGGCTTGTGAGAACATTCCATTGGAGCAGAGTTTTGTGGATGATGTCATGATGGGGTCTCTGATGCTGTTTCGTGAACTGCATTCTTTTGTTGATGTGGTTAAGGGGGCCCTCTCTTGTCCCTCTTGTCTGAAGGAGAAGCAATGCCGTTGGTTTCTTACTGTTGTGTGTATGGCGGGAGATTTTAGCCTCTCCGCTGTGGACTCTAAAGTTAGAGACATATGGGATGCATCTTTTTTGACTTTCGAGTGATGTGTGCTTAGACAAGGGTCTGGCTTGTGCACGAGGCCTGACTCACGTTGAAGCCTTTCTCTTGTTGTCGATGAGGGAAGGGCTTGTTGGAGCTGCCTCGCTTTACTCACAGAGAACTGGTGGAGTAAAGGAGGGTGGTTTGTCTCCGTGGAGTTCCCTTCCTCTCTCGGAATCTGAATTCACCGAGGGCTGTGCTTTTTTATATCAATGAGGTTGTAGCCATCTTATTAGACGGGAAGTCGCAATAGTAAAAAAGGTGTGACGACTGCCGTGATCAAGGGGAGGGGGTTGATCTTTGCTGGGGCGCCATGCACATTGAAGGTCGAATGGGCTAAGTTTAAGATATGAATAAGGAGCTTCATCCTTCTCCTCCCTCTCTTCTCAATGATGGGGCTTGGAGGATGCCACAAATGATGGTGTTGTCGCCAATGGCGGTCAAAGCAGGGAGAAGGGAGGCAGGGATGGAGGTTTTGATTTTCTCGGAGAATGAAGAGTTAGAGATTTCAAAGTACACGAAAATCGAGGGGTTGTTGGCACTTGATTGACGTTGCATTCAACTCCACAATGTGTGTGATGCAACACGAAGCTCTTACGTGGCGCTTTGAGGGTCCTTTAGGGCTTTGATCAAGATTTCTCTAAATGGATTCATTTTGGTATGTTGTCGTTCAGACTCGGTTGCGAACCCCACTATGGACTAGAACCAATGGGGTGGATTAACTTTGAGTTAGTCCTCTTTTTACCCTATTTTGAGCTTATGATGCTGCATGGCCTCCTTTTGGAACCCGCATCCTAGTTTCGAGTTGCTTGGTTCTTGGATCCTGACCGTATCAGGACTGGAGCTTAAGCCTCCCATTAAGGGCTTTTGCATGGGACTGACATTGCTTTGTTATGAGATCTCGCTTGTTTATCGTTCGAGGGGTGTGGGGTTGTTGGAGCCCCTGTGGGGTCTCCATTATGTGTCTCTCTTTTTCTATTGAGTCCTCTATCTCATGCTTGGGGGGGATCACTTGAAGAGGGTTAAGAGATGCAAAGATGGAAAAAAGAATGACAAGGTCCCCTTGCTAGAGGATATAAGGGTTTACAAGAGAAAAACTTTGAAGTTTCCGTACAGCTTGGGTGGTGCCTTGTGTTGAAGTATCGTCGGTCCAAGAGCATGACCCAGTTGGTTGACCTTGCACATGCCAATGACTCATCCACAATTGCACCCCACCCCTAATCCATGTCCATTTACCGAGCTAAACCTATATATGTTGAGCATCACTAAAGATGCGAATGTGGTGCATAATGCCACATGGTCTACATCTGTGTCCTCCTAAAGGTTGTCTGTTGGAATGCGGGGGGTCTTGGTGACCTAGAGAAGAGGGCTATTGGGAGGTTGTTATCGGAATGGTGTGGAGACATGGTTCTTTTGCAGGAGATCAAGATTCAATCTTGGATAAACAGTCTTTGGCGCTCGATTGATGGGACCAAGCTACCAGAGTTCATGGCTGTGGATGCGGTGAGTAGCTCTGAGGGATTTCTGGTTACATGGAACCACTGTTGTAAAAGTCGGCCGGCTAGGCCGACTAGTCGGTCCGATTAGTCGAGTCAGGGGGTAGCTGACTCGACTAGGCCTAGTCGGCCATTAGTCGGTCAACCCGACTAATCGGACCGACTACTCGGTTGTCTTTTACATAGAGATTTTTTTATCTTTTTTTATTTTTTGCTTTTTTTTAAATCAAACCTATTCTAATATACTTAATGTTATATTTAAAGTCAATTACTCCTTTTGTTTCATTATAATAGTATAGAAAATATTCAAATCTATGCAAATATATAAGAATATATGTATAAAAATGATTTATATTGCAAATATATAAGAATATATGTATAAAAATTGTTTTATATATTAAAAATAAATAAAAAATTCAAAACCGACTAATGGCCGACTAAATCCGATTAGTCGCCCGACTGCCGATTAATCCTTAGTCAGTGACCCCACCGATCGCGTATCGACTACCGATTTCTGCAACCTTGCTTGGAATAACAATTGGTTCGAACATGTGTAGGAGCCTACTAGCATAAGCATGATTAGAGGGATAAACAAAGTGGTCAATATATGTCTTACTCGAGCGTTTACGAGCCCACACATGCGGCTCTTCAGCCGAGGCTTTGGGAGGATCTACATGAGGGCAGCTCACATCTCTCTTATATTCCATGTTGATTGGCAATGACTTCAATTTCACATTTGCGGAGGACCACCCAAGATTTCGCGAGTGCCATGATCCGAGCTCTTCTGACTTTGTTGACATGCTTCATGACTTGCGTTTGGAGGTTTCTGATGCAACTGGTTGCCGTTATACATGGCGGAACTCTGGGTCTAGATCAAGATTGTACCGTATCCTCTGCTTAGGTCAGTTGGGCATCGTTTCTCTATTGGCCCTTGTCTCAGTGTTACCTTGATGTAGATATAATCACAACCCTTGTTGTGGAGCTCTGGTGACAGTGACATACTGCGCTCTTTCTTCCGTTTTGAGAAGGCTTGGTTTCTCGAATCGGCTTTAGAGATGATTATATATTTTTATCCTCGTTGCAGTGTCAGGACACGATCACTATGAGATTGCTTCGCAAGTTGGAGAAGCTCTGAGGGTGATGCTATGCGCGTCAAGAAGGAAGATTCGTGCAAAATGGGGATCTCATCGCAAGATGGCACAATCAAGGTTGGAAATGCTGGATCGGGGCACCCGAAACTTCACACACTCTGAACTTGCTGAGCAAGCCATTTTTCAGAGAACCATCCGGGAAGAAGACAACAAGGAGGAGATTGCATGGAGAGGGAGGTTCGGGCAGTGTTGGGTGAGGAAAGGTTGTGAACCCCCCAGGATCCGGGTACCCGTTTACGACAAAATTCGCAATATTCTATTCACATGAGATCACACAAGTCGTAGAAAAACAGGGAAAATTTTTCGCACATTATAAATAACTTGTTATTAAATTTTAAAATACGGGGTTGTATTCACGTGTGTGATTCTGTTTCTTTCCTAACATGTTGTGGCAGGCAAAGAGTCTGCTGTTTAGTAGCTGTTCATGCTTTCTGGAGATAGAGTATACACTAGACGGTATGATTTACTTTGTCTCAGTTTTTGTTCAGATAATGATGTAAATGCTTCCCCTTCTTTTCTCTTATGTACTACATTTTGGGATATATATTGAAAATATTATTGTAAAAAAATATCGTTGATAAAAGAAATGGCTACTTATGTGAGACACTACCTGGAGGACAGAAAAAGATTTAAGTCCAGCATGCATGGCAGCAAAAGAACAGGTGGTAGGATTGTACCTCAAATTGTTTCAAGATGGAGAAATGGGAAAGATTGATCTTGCATGCAGCTGGAAGAGTTGGAGAAGAGCAGCTGCTCCAAATGGCTAAGATGGCTGAATGAATTGGAGCTCCCAACAGCTCTTTCGGCTGGAGATTGAAGGAGAGGGCCGGGCTCCCTCTCACGTTGAGAATTTGAGAATATTTGGGGAAGGTTTATGGGAGGAAGAGAAAGAGAAGAAGGGACATCGGCTGGAATTTGGGGGAAATTTCGAGATTTGGGGGCAATTTATAACCAAGGAGGAGGTCCTTAGAATGGACATGTGGCAAGTAACACTATGGCAAGTGTTATAAGGAGAGAAAAAAAGAGAGGAGAAAAACATATGGCTGGAAAGGATAGTCCAAGGTAGCTTGGGAATAGATCTCGATGAAGCATCAAATAAAATTTTGAATAGTTCTAACCCTACCAATCTCAACAACTAGCAAATACATGTTTATAGTTTATGGCATTAAATCAGGTCTTGATAACTTGCTTGTCGAACAAATATGTCACCATGTAATAACACATGCAAGCTAGACTCAATCTCATATCACTAATCTGGCTTCTAATCTCATGATCTTATTGAAGAATGTTTACGAATATTAAAATATTAAAATTTTACTCTTATGAAATCAATAAATGATTTCCTAAAATCATTAGGAATAATAATCTTCAATCAATTGATCCATGAGTATAATCTACTATTGGTCTATATCACTAAAGATAAGTTATGATAAAATACCTAGATCCAAAAAGTTAGTCACAGAAGAGTTTGAGGAAGATTTGGGTAATCAAGTAAGTAAATTTGATAGCGAATCAACGATTTCAATCAAAAAGTGCTGGTTATGGTGCTCTTACACCTAACAGTGTGAGGGCGCGGTGACCCTCAATTGGGCGGAAGAATAGGAAGCTCAGTTTGGGCAGCGGCCGCCAAGTGCGCGGGTCTAGGATCCCAGTCCTCTTTCGGTTTTTACGCGAGCTCGCAGTGTTTTTACGCCTCGTTGGGATCCATACTTTAGACCAGTTCCGCTGACCCTGTCTTTTAGGATACCCAGGCGGGGGATCCTTGATTTTCAGTTTTACGTACGAGCTCGTTCGCCCATACTAGTTGGGCAGGTTACTAAGAGCGACTTTTCTAGAGAGTCTCTCTCACCCGTTTCAGTGGCGTAGTTTGGGAGTAGACCTATCCCTCTATTGGACCGCGCTTCCAATTAGAGGGCGAGACGGAAGAGCCCTTTTGTTGGCTTCTTCACCGCTTGAGTTTTACTTTCGCCAACAGACTTGGCGATTCTACATCCAGATCATCCATATCTAGATCTAAGTCATCTAAGGTCGCATCTGAGACAATTGAAGTTGAAATTGGAGAGTCCCAATCAAAAGTTATATTGATAGAAAATGAATACCCATTAGATTTGAGATTTAAGTCAATCCAAATTCATCTTCCATATCGTCAAAATCCACCGTAATGATATCAAGTCTATTTGATAATATAGATATTTATATATATACACTCATACAAATATGAATATTTGATTATAAAATAAATATGTTATATATGAAAAGTGTTGGAATGTTGGGTTCTGGGGAAATCATTAGAGACACATTACAAACAATTTGAGAACCCTTTTTACTTACACAAGTAGATGTAAAATGTGCTTATTCCACCTTTCTACTTGCTCTCTTTTGCACATTAAATTACTTGTTATTTATTTTAAACTACGGGTTTGTATTCACGTTAGTGACTCCTCTTCTTCCTTGCACGTATGGCAGGCAAGAGGCCTGCTGATCAGTAGCTATACATGCTTCCTGGAGATAGAGTATACACTAGACGATATGATTTACTTTGTCTCAATTTTTGTTCAGATAGTGATGTAAATGCTCCCCCTTCTTTTCTCTTATGTACTACATTTTGGGATAGATTGTGTATACTGGCAGACATTGTACATGATGTAAAAATATATGGAAATTAATGAAAAGAAATTTTGGTGCCATTTGTCTCTTTTACTTGTGGTTTTCTGTTGGAAATGAATGCCATAATTGCGCGAAAAATTTTCCTTGTTTTTCTGCGACTTGGATGATCTCATGTGAATAGAATATTGCGAATTATGTCGTAAACAGGTACCCGGATCTTGAGGGGTTCACAAAGGTGATGCCAACACTAAGTTCTCTGATGGTCGAGGGTTAATTTACTAGAATCAACAGTGCTGCTCTCTTCACTTGAAAATCATTAAGAAGAAAGCTGTAATAGCTGTCGGGTCCTCATAGTGGCTGGAGATGGCAAGGGTAAGGGGCCTCTACACTATAATTTGTAGGGGATTGATCTCATTAAGAAGCTCACTTATTGAGGTTCAATTTGCTGTATGGGAGCTCAATGCGGATGGGGTGCCAGGTCCTAATAGGTTTCTGGTTTTCTTCTTCAAGGAGTTCTGGTTCTTGGTTAACACTGATATTATGTCGATGATGAAGGTGTTTGCTACTGGCAACCATAGTTTTAGTTGGTTGAACCGTGCACTTATTTTCTTTCTCTTGAAGAAGGATGTATCAAAATGAGTGGAGGATTTCGACTGATAGCTCTTTCAAAACTGTTAACTTTGTAATGGCAAAATTATTGGCTAATTGGATGCGAAATGTTCTCCACGACCTTATTGATAATGTCTAGACTGCTTTTATCTTTGATCTTATGATGAACATTATAGTTTTGGGCTAATAGATTGTGGGCGACTAGAAATGCAAGGGTGTTCATTAACTTATGTGGAAGATTGATGTCTCAAAGGCGTACGATTGTGTTGATTTGCACTTTCTCTGGGCGACTTTGGTGGAAAATGGCTTCCCAGATCTGTGGATATCCTGGATGAAGATATGTGTCACTACAACATCTATGTTGATATTGATTAAAGGGAAGCTTTAGGGGGTTTTTTGTAGACTCAATGGGGAGCCATGTAGGTTTGCCTGTGTGCCCCACTACTATTTGTACTCGCATCCAATGTTCTCTTAGTTATAGTGCGATAGGTGATGTAGAGAGGGCACCTCGAGATACGATCGAAATGAGATGTCAATCCCGATGTTACATTTTGCAGATGGCACAATCTTTTTTTATTGATGGGGGAACTTCAGAAATTAGAGGCGTGAGCACTATACTTGACATTTTTAGAGAACTCTCAAGGCTCGCAGTCAACATATTCAAATATATCTTCGTACAATATTGTTTCTCTGAGGCTGAGGTCGAAGAGTGTATGACGATCATCTCAACTTCATGCAGATGTCCTTCTCAGCTACCTCTAGTTCTAGGCTGCGCTAGTCAGATTGACTGCTAGTAAATGAGAGACTAGAGTGGAAGTTAGTAGGGTGGAAAGCCTCACGTCTTTCTTGGGGAGGAAGGCTTATACTCTTGAAGGCAATATTGGCAACGATTCTTGCGTTTTTCATGTCCACTTGCATCCTTCGGGGGGATCCGTGGCCACCTTGAATCGTGCATGAGAAGATTCCTCCGGTGTTCATCCGGTGGCAAGTCTAGAGGGTTGCACTTGGTGAATTGGGATTCGGTTGTGCTTCCTATTGAATAGGGGCCTTGGGGTTCACATGTTGGAAGATATGAACAAAGTGCTTCTTCTCCGGTAGGCAGCTAGAATTTGTAGTGGGGTGGATCTTTCTTGCTGCTTGATACAAAACATTTATGACCTTTTAGTGAGCCCATCCATTCACCCGAGTTCGAGACAACAGTCTGGAATGGGTATATGCGATTCACGAGCTACCTTTTTTTATGACATGTTGTGGGAGATCTACTTCTTTCAGATTCTAGTTGGACGATTGGACCGGAGAGGGTCTGTTGGACACCTGCTATCCTCGCTTATTCGTCTTGGCAAGAGATTGCGATATGTCTGTACGCTGAGGCATGGATTGGCAACTAATGGACAACGACCTTCACTTCATGGTTTTCTGAGCAGCGCCTTCATGATTTTATTCAGCTGACGGATGTCATTTCTAGATTTGTGGAGCCGTCTACGAGGCATTATCATTGGTTCAGGATGGTCACTTCTTGTTCTTGATCAAGAAGATGCATTGTGCACTCACGGCTCCACATAGCATGCATTCAGGGGGTTATGGATCGTGCATGATTGTAAATTTATTTGGACTTTTTGCATTCCTATGGAGATAAAGTTTTTGCTTTGGGTCTAGAGATGGGAGAAGATGTTGACAAGGGCACACAAGACCACCTTTTAGCCATGAGAAGACACCACTTGTCCCATCTGTGGTCTGACACGTGGTCTGACATGTGAAGGTCTTAATCATTTGTTCTACTCTTGTGCCTGCAATCGGCGTGTTTGGGACTCGATTATTTGCTTGGATTATTATCTCTTCACACATGCACTTTTGGGACACTGTAGTCGTGAATTTTATCCACATTGCTAGATCTCCCTTCGAGACCTTACTTTTGTAAGTTTAATCCCTTTTAGTATTATGTGACAGACAACGTCACTGGTGTTCCTCTTTTCTGATTAAAAAAAAGAAATAACTTGGTCTTTTTAATGCATGTTTTCTAGTTGGCAACTATGGGTTTAGTTTGCATTTTAATTTGAGTTTAATGTGCTTTTATGCATTCTTACAGAGTTCAGCTAATTTCTTTGTTTATCTTGAATGCTTGCATCAATGTTTCTGTACTCTACTTCACGAAGATGATGTTTTGTTAGCTTTTCCAATTATATCGTCATTTTTATCTTGGCAATTATACTTTCTAAGAAGAGCTAAAATCGTTGATGGTTTTTTTTCGGTTGTAAATATAATGCATCAAGAACATGTACTCTTTGTGCAATTAGAGTGGAATTTTACTCTCTTGAAATGTGGCTTAGTGAAAAGCTGCGGGATTTAAATTCTGAACAAGTTAGCATACAACTGTTGACCAAAAGCTCCCCTGTTTGTCCCAGAAGACGACTAAATTGAAGGATGCGGGAGGAGAGCGCAACAAATGACAAAATGATAGACAGAAACTGGGTGCTGAAGCGGAAAAGAAAACGAGCATCATGCAGTTCTGACATTTCAATTGGAAAAGAATGCATGTCTGCAGAATCTCCAGCCAGCAACTCTTCCAGCAAGCGGCGGTTGAGAAATGATGGGGAACTTTCTAGAGCTGAAAGAAAACTGAGAGGCAATGATGGGGTGAGTTATCTACTTATTCCGTGTCAAGTATTTTTCTGCCTGTTTGAATAGCTACTGCTCTTGCTTACTCATTAACAAAATGATTTATAGGTATCTTTGAGCATACATGCTATTCACCAGCTACTCACCCGGGAAGTTACTGGATATGAAGATGTTCATGCCTGATCACCTACTGCATTCGTTTTTTTTTTATGAAGTTGGGTGCCTGCATATACAACAATGCCTTTTCCCACACAGTTAAGTAGGGTTGACTACATGGATTTTTTTACCTTTATCCAGATCTGTGGGCCATTCTCAGGCTTAAATCCAAATAACTAAGATCCCTTTGGATAGTCTCATTCCAACACTTCTTGAGCTTTCTCGCCTTCTCTTAATCGTCTCAACATCCCAAATCTTGTATCTTCTAACTGGTGCATCAATCGATCTCATTTCCAAATGGTTAAACCATCTTAAGTGGTTTTCTCTCATCTTATCCTCTATCGGAGCTACACCACGTTTCCTTTTATTCGCATCATTGCGAATCCGATCTTTTCATGTATGACCACCCAATCACCTTAGCATTTTCATTTCTGCTATTGTCATTCTCTACACATGTCTATGGTGCACATGCCAACATTCTGGTCCATAGAGCATAATAGGTTTCATTGCTGCTTTGTTATACTTTCCTTTGACTTTTCAAACGGATTTTTTTATCACAAAGAACAGTAGAGGCTCCTCTCCACTTTAGCCAACCTACATTTATTTTATGAGTAACATCTCCTTTCATTTCCCCATCATGTTGCAAAATAGATCCCGATTATCTAAAAGAATCTTTCTTCTGAATGTTATCGTCTCCAATCTTCACCGTTATTTCCATCAAATGCACGCTTCATATATCCAGTCTTAGCCATACTTATATGAAATCTTTTAGTCTCTAAGGCATGTCTCTAAATCTCCAGCTTCTCATTTACTCCATCTGTCTCATCAATCAACACAACACCATCGACGAACAACATACACCAAGGTATCTTATCCTGAATGTGACCGGTCAACTCGTCCATAACCAAAGTAAAAAGGAATGGAGTCAAAGATGAATCTTGATGCAGACTGATGTTGATGTTAAATTGTCAGTCTTCCCAGACTGGGATTTAATCATAAGCCTTCTCCAAATCAATAAAAATAATATGTAGGTTCTTCTTTTTAGCTTTATAAATATCCATTGTTCTCCTTGACAAGTGGATAACTTCAATAATTGAGCGACTTGGCATGGATCTGAATTTATTTTCGGTTACTTTGGAAACTTGCCTTAACCTTCTTTCGATCACACGTTCTCAAATTTTCATAGTATGACTCACCAGTTAGATACCTCTATAATTCAAACAATTTTGAATGTCTCCTCTATTCTTATAAAGAGGCACCACAATGCTTCTTCTCCATTCTTCAGGCATTTTCTTGCTTCGCCAAATACATTGAATAAGTGAGCCAAGTCAAACCTCGTTCACCTAGAATTCTCCAAACTTTTGTAGGAATGTCATTAGGTCCTACGCCTTTCCCAAATTTCATAACCTTTAAAGCCTCTACTTTCTTCTTTTGTATCTGTCTATATGTTACACGATTTAGGTAACATTCTCTGTTAACAAGATCTCCCAAAGTAATCTATTTATTTCCTTTCCCCATGAAAAGCTTATGGAAATACTGCTTCCATCTAGTCTCTATATTCTTTTGAGTAACAAGCACATCTCCGTCCTCATCCTTGATGCATCTCACTTGATGAAGATCTTTTGTACTTCTTTCTCTTGCTTTGGCCAATTTGAATATATCCTTTTGGCTCTCGTTCGAGTCAAGCTTTTTGTACAAAACTTCATAAGCTTTCGATTTGGCGTCACTTACTTCCTTCCTCGTTATTTTGTAGTTTGTGACGGTTTCCTCCGTTATATCCTTATATACAACTTTAATGCAAGCTCTTTTAAAAATGGGAAGAACATTGTATCTGTTGATATTTGTTTCTGTTCTTCTATTTTGACATATAACATCTATAATTTTATATAACAATATCTTATGCATGTCATGATCATATTTGATATGATTATAACAAATGAGTATATTTATTGTATTTAAGTCATATATAACCCATTCAACGTGGATATATTTGGCTTATTTACAAACCATGCTAACATCTACTTTCGTATCCTTTTCGACCAGATGCATTTTTACTCTATGCGGTATGTAGGCTGCTTCAAATTCAACACCTTAATTGTGGCTTCTAATCCAAGGGATCACTATAGATGCTTGTCATCTGAATATATTGCGACAATTAAAAGGTTTTATTAAGCAGTTAGGAAACAAGGAATACAAATAGACGACATTTACGTAAGAGCACCCAATCTTGATGGCAACATCGTTCCTATGTATCAATAAAGTCCAGGTCACAAGAAGAGGTGGGAGTCACTACTTTGTTATGTCGATCCTCCTTAAAAGATGTTTAGAAAACACTCCAGCGATATATCTAGCCACGAGATTGCCGTGCTTCTTCAGATTTGTTGAGTAGAAAGGAAATCAGATAAAAGGTAGTTAGTGCCCTTAGCGTATCCGATAAACGAAATACTGACCATAGTCAAGAGAACTGGTCCTCCATGAAATACGGCGACCATGATATTGTCAAGGATCATCAATGCCGATCACCACACCACTTCTAAATGCGAGCATTAAGAAGTTCCCACTCGCCCATTCTCTCTCCTATCCAAGTACGACGCTCTTTAAATCCAAGCTTGCAAAAGTCGAACTGAGTATTCTGGGGACTCTATTTCATCACAAGTTAGCCTGCAGCTGAGTGATTAGTCGATCGATTTTTTGAATGGTTGTTTCAAGAAATAAATTAAAAATATGATATTCATTATTTGGTTAGAATTCAGTTGCTACTTTTAATTTGTTATTTTAATATTATGAATGTTCAAAATCTAGACAAATATATAACAATACGAAAATGGTTTTTATATTTAAAATAATAAAACAACATCGAAAAATCTGATTAGTCATGAACATCGTTTCTTCTTTATTTAGTCATCCTTCCACTTGAATATCATATATCGATTTTGCAAACTTTGTTCAATTTGTGTAACTCAAGCGCATCCATGAGCCTAAATAAGTTCCTGAAATGTTGCTTGGAAATTAAAAACCGAGATGCATCCATCTTCAGACTGCATGTGCTTACACCATCAATCTGGCCATCACCACCAAAGCATCTGCCATTAAGTCCATTAATCTTGGGAATATTTCTCCCATGCTATTGAAGCATGGCTATTCATCACACCACAAGTGGAATCCTTTGTCATTTCCCCGTCTATCCTATAGAATTGAACATCAAATCATCTATATATCCGACTAATTTCAAAATCTTTTCTAAGAGTAAGGTTGAATTCGCTATTAGGAGATCACAAACTTGAAGCTGCCTTCTTTAGCTGTTTTTTTTGAATGAAACAAGGGCTCTTTAAGAGTAAGGTTGAATTCGCTACTAGGAGATCTCAAACTTGAAGCTGCCTTCTTTAGCTGGTTTTTTTTTGAATGAAACAAGGGTGATCATCCAGAATGATGCTAGTTTGAGTCCAACATTAGCGATAGAGGTCCAAAGACTCTCCAAGGATGAGAAAACGAGCCATTCGATAGAGGCTTTTCTCTAAATTCGTCGAGTTCGATGTTAACCAAAGAACAAATGCTTAATATTATATGGGTTGTCATCATATCACATTTTTTTATATGAATAAACTGAGATCATATATGATATCTTAAATCAGCGTTTGTGATTTATTTTTTTAAATTTAAGTCATGGAAGGGGTTAGGAGAGTGTCGTGAGGGTTTTCATTAGTTTATTTTCTTTTGTTCCACCCCCTCTATTTAAAGCGAACGGTAGGTTTATTTTAGGAACATATTGAGTTATATTAAAATTTTGAGTTCCTCTAATTCCCCCATTTTCTCTCCCTATTGTACATCTTCGTGCTTTCTCCACTGAAAACTCCCCATGTCTCGATGTGTTTTCCATTCTTTCATCCTTTCTAAATTTATACTTGCCAAGTTTTTTTTGCATCAATAGTACCATAGCATGACTTTCGAACCATTCTCACGATTTGATGATTCTCGACTCTTGAGGCATGCAAAGGAGAGGAGATTGAAAGCTTTTCGCTCAACATGCCTACAAGTGCATATGAAGATTGAGGGTCATTTTTTTGGGTATGAACATTTGTTTTCCCTACTTAATTGTGGGAAAATGCTTTGTTGTTGTTGTTGAACACTTGTTTTCAAGTGCTTACTTAATACAAGGGATCTGGTCATAAAGGGGATGATAGCTTACAACCTAAAATCATGCAATCTTCTCTGGACAAGTGTTTTAGCACGAACTTGTCACATCCGAGGTCGTTGCATCTCAATTGACGTCTCCATATATTTTAACTTCATCACTTACATCACTTGCCATCCTCTTTCTATGTCTTGGAATTTTCCTGAAATCGAGTTCCATGATCACCACCAATTGTTCAAGATCCCATAAGATCTTGTTCCTACCATTTTTTTCGAGCAACCCCTATTGATGGCTCTCTTTGTGGCACGTCCCTACATGCACTACTAGTCTCGATGCACACATGACATTACCATGACACACTGTTTGGCCCTAACACGGTTCATCCGCAATGTCCTTGTTGAAAGCGGTGGTCTCCATCATCGCCCAAAGAAGAGGATAGTTGATAGTTGTTTTTGGGATGACGTGATGGAAATCTGGGCGATCAAAAGGGAGATCGGATGACGCTTACCTTGGTTTGATGCATCGTTCGAGGTCAATAGGGCTCTGATGTAGGGGAATGTTGCACCTTCCCTCATGTCATGTGGAACTTGCAACTCCATCACAAGGTTTGTGGGTGCGACTCCACCGTAACATGGTGAGGGGGACTTGAAGGGGAGGGCTAGCGCAGAAAGGTTGGCTGATGCAGCTGGAGGCGAGTTGTTTACAGTCCAGTGACATCGAAAGTAGGTGCAGAAACAACTTGCAGCTCCGTTTAGGAGGGTTATTGCTACCATTTGTGGATTATGGGGATTGTGGATTGTGCAAGGTTTGGCACCTTTTGGATGCCTCACGTAGTCACATGGGCCTTTGAGGGAATAGGAGACCTCTTTGTGTCGGTTGGATTCTTCTACTGATGTGGGTCAAGCATCCTCTTGGGTTTTTAGTTGGTACGGAAACCTCTTCACTTTGACTTGAACCTTCCATCGATGCGATGTAAAGTCCTCATGTGTTATCGTTGTCGTGGACTCTTTTGTGGGGACCTCTTTGAGGTAGTGGGAAGGTGCCTCCGAACTTCTTTCCCTGTGGATTTCATAGGTTATTTGGTCTTTTTGGACGTCGTGTCTATTTATGTGAGCGGGCTCTCTCGTCTTCTGTCATTGGACGCGCCTGTTTTTGGCATCTTATGGTGACACTCGCTCTATCGTGAATCCGTGATGGTGCGGGGCAAAGTATGGCATTTCCTATGTTCTAGATTTTGGGCATGCGCATCGCCTTGTATCGTTTGGTTTCCTTCCAACTTGGAGGGGTGAGGTTGGTGATTGACCTCATCTCCTATGGATTATCACTTATCACTGAGCATGGACATTGATGCTGTAGTAGCGATGGAGAGCCAATACATATTGATGGTTTTTAAGGCCATTTATTTGGTCGTGCGGACCTCCTTTCGATTTCTTGTGATAAAGAATATGGCTTTGCGAGTGTCAAAAAAAAAGAATATGGCTTTGCCTGGCTTGCCAGTGTTGATGTTGTAAGGGCCATGCGGGCGAGTCTTGTCATAGATGGCACTAGCCCTTCCTCGATGGGCAAGTTTAGATATTTTTGTTGCAAATTTCATGGCTTATCTACATATGCCATCGATGGCATCGTTTGGTAGGACTGAGGCGATTCCTGTTATTGACACGGGCCCACTTTTTTGGTCCGACTATACAAGGTGCATGTGATCCATGGATCTTTACTTCCTCTCGGATTCTAAATCGATGGACATTGTAGTTGGTTAGATCGATGATTTGTTGGAGTTGGTGGGCACGATATGTGGTACATGTATCATTTCTATTTGTTGCTTAAACAAACTGATGGTCCTTTTCTTGGTGTCTAAGTTCTATGGGAAATAGGGGACTCCAGCTTCAGCTGAGTTGTGGGATGAGCTGCTGGTGCTGAGAGCCTGCTTCTTAGGTCGGTGTGGATCGTTGGAGGTGACTTTAACGTGTCATTGTAGCTGCCAATCGTCCACATGATAGGGGAGGGGTTGACCCTGGTTCCTCTATGTTTGCTTATTTTGTTGGTAAGATGTTGATGGAGGCGTGGGATGCTGCGAACTTACGCCACCCTTGGCTGAACTCTTCTTCATGATCTTAGTTGGATTTGTTTCTTGGGTCTTTGGAGTTGATGGAGATTTTCCCACTTGCAAATGTGGTTCCACTTTCTTGATGACACTTTTACCATACACCTTATTTGCTAGGATTTGGGGAGAACCATTGTCGGGCATCATCTTCTGGTTTGTGCTCTCTTGGTTGCAGGAGGAGTTATTTCGCAAAATGGTCATGTTGGGCTGGTAAGGGCAAGTGGTTGATGGTTTGACGTCGAGAGGGATGATTGAGAAGCTGCAGGCTCTACGGGCTATGTTTTTTGAGTTTGAAAGGGATAATCTTGTAATTATTTGGCAACTAAAGGAGGCCCATATGGAGGTTGTGCGTTTGAATCGAATTGAGGAGGAAAGGGCGAAAAGATACGAACATTACCACGTTTTGCTGGAAGCGGAAAGAGAAGGAGATTGACCGTCGACAACAGTTGGGGTTGAAGTGGCGGAAGGATGGGGATGCAAACACTCTCTACTTTCACTCGTTGACTAGTAAGAGGAGGCATACCATGGTGCACTCCATTAAGATGGATGGGGAGATGGTGGAATGTGAGCATGCTTTTGGGTATATGCGGAGACGACATTTCCATGAACTCAGTCGGTGTATGGTTGCTGGTAGTGTTGGGTGAGACGTTGAAGATGTACTATGTTGGTTTGAGTTGCAGGCATGGTTTCAAATATTGCAGATATCGTCGATATATAGGTATCGACAGGTGGGAAATTCATATCATTATTGATTCACCAGATATCGTTCGATACCTCGCGAGATGACGACATATCAGTGAAATGTCCCATATCGATCAAAATTGATATCAATCGACATCGTCGATATTGAGCCTATATTGCTCAAAATAACCCAATTTGAACTTTTAGTAGTCGATTCGTTCATGGTTTTGCTTGCGTAGCTACTCCTAGTATTAAAAACATATTATGATTTATACTTTTATTTCAGCGGGACCCTCATTCTGAACGGGGGGCGAATTGACAATGGAGACGAAACAACTCTAAAGATGTTAAAGGAAAAGTCTACATATATATTGTGCATGTTACTATTTAATATGTAACGGTTGGCACTTAGTACATATTAGTAATATAGTGATTCGGAATCACAGATCCACGATATACTCCGATCAATATAGATTTTATTTATCTTAGTTATAAATGATGCAAACCAAAAAAATTCAATGCTGAAATATTTTCTTTTTATGGTGGAAGAACTTAGGAAGAGGAGAAGACTCGCCAGTTGCGAGTGATTTGGGGAAGAAGAATCACAGAGATCACGTGGAGAGAGAAGAGAGAAGGGGGGAGAGATAATTGGAGAATACTTCATTTTGATTCAACTTGAACTGTCTAAAACAAAGGACTACATCCCCTTTGTATAAAAGCGATGGGATCGCAAAATAAAATCAAATCCCAACTTACCTTAAATGGCCTCTAAATATCTCCAACCGACTAATTAATTGATTTGAGATCACATGCGATCTTGTTATTTAAAAGAAAATTAAAATTGCAACGAACACGATCAACCGTAAATAAAATTAATTTGACCCTATCTTAATTAGACTTTGATTAATGGACAAAAAAATCTAATCTAACAAAATTGAACGGACGAACATTCTGATTTTGCTCTAATTTGTTGTTCCACCCTGCATCTCTTTATTTCTAATCTTTTTAGTTCATTTTTTATTCAAGTTATTATTATTATGAATGGTGTTTTACAAGCGAACGTGATGTTGATCCATATAGGAAGTTGAACAACGTAGGCGAGCAACAACAAGAAATCAGGGCATATGCGGACCACATATGTGGAGGAGCACATAACGGACCGATTCAGGAAATCGATACGGTCTTCAGGCCGCATGGTCCTATGCAACCGATTTCCTGAACACTTGCTGAGACTTGGGGGATGGCAGGCCAACCTTATATAGGGGATGCCATCTGGTGTTTCTGATGGCAACCTTTTGGGCAGTCTGGCAACTTTTTCTCTATTCTAATATTTCTTGTTATATTCAATCCAGCTTTCTCCGACTAATATAAAGTGTTGTGACTTTTTTCCTTTCTGTTTTCCTCTACTATGTTATTTTGTGAAGAAAGGCCTCGACCTTTTTGCTACCGTCCAACTAGTATATAAGTTCGCTCCTTTGATCCGGCGGGAGGCAGTCTCCCGCTAGACCAACCAAGGAGGCCGAGAACTGGCGGAGTCAGAGAGGTGAGTCCTGAGCCCTGTCTTCACTGCGTCTCTAAATGAGGTATGTTCTCTATCCGTCATTGTGGAGCTTCTTCTTTTAAACAAGGCCGCCCTGTCTCATCCTCTTTCAGAGATGCTATCCTTTTTTTTGTTGTTTATGCTCCTCCTTCCGAGTGGTGTTAGGCGGAAAATTGAAGTGATGATGATGATGTTCTTTAGGCATGTTAGGGGGAGAATAGAAGTGATGATGATGATGTTCTTTAGGCGTCGTCTAGTGAAACATAGAGGATGCTGTTGTGGAGTGGAGGACTGCGATGCATATAGAAGAGAATGAGGAGCTTGGGGTTACGAGTTTGGAGGAAATGAACATGGCACTATTGGCCAAGTGGGTGACTTACATGATGGATCAATGTCGTGTTGAAAATGATAGCAATCACAATGGATTGTCATGTAACGATAATTATCATTACGAGGGACACCTGGATAGGTCGTAACTTATGACATATGTCAAAGAGGAGCTTAAAGTAGCGTGACTATCGTTTTCGTGTGCAAGGAGAGGGGGCACCATTCGACCCTAGGATTATGGGATCTTTACTTTTTTGGATTATAATGAAAAAGGAAGGGAGCATGTATTGCAAGGTTGAGGGAACATAAAAGTAAATGTGGCCTGGGCAATTGGGACAAACAATCTTAACAATTGTTTTTGTCTACCAGATTATTGCTAATCCTTTCTACTATATTTTTTAATATTGAATATTTAATCTTTAACAAATAGGGTCGCATACACGCATACACGTAGATACCTATACACACTCACGCTCATGCTAATGCACATACCCACACCCTCGGACATGCACGTGCACACGCATCGACACATGCACAACAAACACAACGGCACGCATGCACGCATACATGGATGGTATGGTCCTCAATGGTGATGTCAACCTCATCATTATAGGGGTAAAGAATAATTGACGCATCAATTTGTGTTCTAGGATCTTGGAACACTGATATGTTTTCTTGGGATTGAGACTGTTCGCTTCAGATCGGTTTTGGTATGTCATAGAGAAAGTATGCCAATGTTTCATTGCAAAAGACTGGGATGTTGGGATCCAAGCTAGCTTAGATTTCCATGGAACTCAAGGCACAACTTTATGAGTATGGAGGGATTAGATACACAAGCCGCTTCAGGAGATTGGTTGAAAAGCTCCTTTATTTGACCATTATACGCTCAGATATATTGCTTGCAGTTGGCAAGCTTTTCCACTTAGTGAATTCTCCTACCCTGTCTCACTTTGATGCATGTATGATAATTCTGAGATATATCAAATCGTCTCATGAAAGAGGATTGGTGTTCACCAAAGGGTCACTTTCGATCTTATAGTCTATGCTAGTGTTCGGAAATGTTGTCCATTGGGTTGCATATGCGGCCGCATATGCGTATTCGGTCACTTGCTTGAAGCATATATGCCATATGCGGCAATATGCGGAACAAGAGACTTGCATATAGGTTTCATGTTTCTTTTTTGTTTAATCCATAACATGTTGATGACACATTAACTCGGTTTTTTTCCGAGCAACTCTTATATAATCATTTACGTTGATGCATCTTTTCATTATTCTCGTATATGTCGCATTTTTGAATACAATCTAACGTATTTTTCTGATATCCATATCTTTCCATTGTTCCTAACCGCGTTTTGAATTTTCTATTTAATGTAATTCATTCTATTTCTTCAAATAAAAGAGGAAATAATTGACTAACATTCTGGCACTTTACATTTTTGTGCTTCTAATAAATTTAATATACAAGTAGAATTTTCCATATATTTTTTGTCAACAAGTTTTGTCCCTTGGAGATCAATATATATGTATAATTTTAGATGTATGATTTGTATACCTATGATTATTATTTATCTTTTGTTATCTGTATGATTTATATATATGCATTAAATGTTTTCTTATAGAATTCGTGTTCCCTGTTGAATCCAAATTTGTATGTGTGTATATATATGCATTAAATTCAAAATATACACTAAAATATAATCAATTTATAATATCATGCTTATATATCTTATTGAATATGTTATCTTATTTGAATTTTTTGATTTTGTATTTTGTTAGACTAACAATTTTTTATAATCACATTTTATTATTATATTTTTTAATATTTTTAATTAAAATAATGCAAATCACATAATCCACATATACTTCCGCATATCCGCTTACTCGCTCGGGACCGCCTGACCGAATGAATACTGCATACCGCATTTCTGAACCTTCTATGCTGATGCTAATTATAGGGGAAGTATGCTGGATTAAAAACCCTCTACTATTTTCTTCACCTGCTTAGGAAGACACATCAGTTGGAGTAGTAAGAAACAAACCGTTATTTCTCAATCCAGTGCAAAGAACATGTATAAAGCAATGATTCGTGCAACAATTTAGTTTGTATGGATTCGATCCGTATGTACAGATCTTCAAGTCACTCCTGTTTGATTCATGGAACTCAGATGTAACAACTAAACAAGAATGTATATAGTCAATAATCTTGTAGTCCATGAGCGCATGAGTCATTTGGAAGTCAACTACCATTGCACCGAAGATTTGATGCTAGGAGGCTTGCTGCATACATACCTATTGTGTATCATCAGTAGATTAGACTGCTGACGTATTCACTAGTCCTTTTGCCCTCACAATTTGAGAGAGGCTGTAACATTCTGAGCGTGGTTGATATACATGTTCTAGCTTGAGGGATATTGTTGAGATTCTTTGCAGCCCTTTCATTGGTATAGAAGCCTTTTGTCTCTTTATGCTGTCTCTTTGGTGTAATCATAATTCTAGGACTCTCCCTATTTAAGGATAGGCTACCGTGTTCTAATACCAAAACATCTTCTCATTCTCCACTACATCCAATTCATAGATACCAGGAAGGATATCATGGTGATGAGCCACTTCTTTCAAGAGATCCGCCGGTTGTTGCAGCTTCCCCCCTTTTTTAAAGGAATGGAAGCTTCCTTAAGCAGTGATCTCATCTACAAGGTTTAGGTCAGTCTCTTGTGAGCTTTGTTGAGGTTTGTCTTCTAGTTCTCAAGAAGGCTTAATTCATCATCCCCACATCCCAATCAACTTTCCTGCTGCCAATGAAATATATAGGTAAGCCTGTCCGCGCAGAGGCAAATCGGACCACAAGATGACCGCTACTACTATCGAAGAATCAGTTCACCATGTTCATGACTTTGATCAAGTATATGGATTTTTATGGAATAATTGTCTGGTACTATCTATCCTTGATCTGACATGCTCCAGGATGAGAAATATGAAGTAGTAGTATTGTTTGAGATGATGACTTTTGATAAGGCTAAGTGAATTTTAGAAAACCAAATCCTATGATTGATGTATAGGACCGGGGGAGGTCGTACATTGTAATAGTCTTTGCTTTTTAACTTTATGAAGAACACATATTCTTCCTCTTTGGAAAATATATATCTTCGACCTTTCTGACATTTAACATTTGTTCATACGGAGGTTTGATCCAAAACACAGCCCTTTGAAAAGACAATAATAGTGATGGCAATTCTCTTTCTGAGTGAAGGTTTGGTAGATCCTTAGGGTCAGATGCCAGATCAATATGTGGGATTACTGTAGATCTGTTGATTTGTTGTAAACATCACTCACTTCCAATTCACACAACCACCAATGCAAGAACACATATTCTTCCTTTTTGGAAAGTATATATCTTCGACTTTTCAGACAATTCACTTTTGTTCATATGGAGGTTTCATTCACAACAAAGCCCTTTGAAAAGACAATAATAGTCATGGGATTCTCTTTCTGAGTGAAGGTTTGGTAGATCCTTAGGCTCAGATGTCAGATGTCTGTTTATTTGTTGAAAACATCACTCACTTCCAATTCAAACAACCACCACTGCCTGCCCATGACACAAGACCTAGAACCTGCTTTAGAATAATTGTGGAAATGCATTTACCATATACCTACTCTACAACTTGCTTTTTGCAAGTATGCGTTTCCACTTGCTATCTACCCTTCACTAACCACTTTACAAGTAATAAATTAGAATTGAAGGTTTATGTTTATAGTTTTATCTCTTTCAAAAAATGTTATAGTTTTATCCATTTGTTATACTAGTTATCGATAATATAATTGTTATGACTTTTACACTTCTGCTTTGATACTAAATCGAAATATCGTGTTGATCTTTCACATATAGTCCCTTTTTCTTACAATTTTGAAGGTTCTATTTCCTTTATATGAAACTTCAATGAGATGAAATATCTTATGCCCTCAAATTTTCTGCAGTATTATTTTGAGTGTGTGGAATGTGATCTTGGTGGCAGCTTGCTTTGTTGTGATAGCTGTCCGAGAACATATCATCTTGAGTGCTTGAATCCACCCCTCAAGGTACGATTTCTGTTGTTAATCTGTTTCCATTTACATGCAAGGAACTATGCCTACTTTGATCTGCGAGTTAATTTTCTTCCTTTTCTTTTCCAAAGCATCCTCCTACTGGGAAATGGAAGTGCCCTAATTGCAAGGAGCATAAAGAGTATGTTAAACCATCTGAGGAAAAAATGAAAACCAATGTAAAAACAAGGATGGAAACAACACCTTTTCAGGACTTGCAGTTTTCTGGAAAAGTCAGTATTCCTGGAAAGAGTAGGTCTTATAGCAAAAGAAAATCCACATTGCTGTCATCAGAGAAGAAATCTGGTTCCTTCCAAGTGGATATGTCTTGCAGTTCAAATCCTACCCACTCGTCTGAGTATAACGAAGGCTGTGCTACACACGAAACTACCAAATTGGAAAAGAAGCTTATTCCATCTTGTCATAAGAGAATAAGGTCACTTGAAGGTGTCCAGGCATCTATCAATAACTCTGACGCTGAAGAAGGAACCATGTCTCCTGAAACTACTTCAAGATCATGCGAAGACATGCTGGAAGCAAAAGCAAGATCCTCAACAGCTAAGTCCAGTGGCAAGCCTAGGAAAAAAAAGCCCAAGCTTCGAAAGGAAGTTAAGAATAAGAAATCAAAGGGAGAAAAAGGAAAACGTGCCATAAAAATTATATTGAAGAAGACACCTAAGCAAACAAATGCATCTCCTGAAAGTGAACGCCAGTCAAAGAAAAGGACTGGTCAGCGAGCGGAGTCTTTATCTAAGGATGATCCCGAAAAGGCGAATCTTGTCCATTCTCCATCTCATGAGGTATGATTCTGTCATGTATGAAATGCTTGCCTTGGATGGGCCTCCATAGGAGGTTCATCCCGTCTGAGAAAAAAATTGTATGAAATGCTTGCGAAATGTTCTGCCTTTCTCAATCCTCTTATCTGTTTCATTAAATGTTATTTTTCTGTCAAGAAATGGTGAATAGAGGAGAGCCCTATTTCCTTTTTCGTGCTTTGCCAAAGGCTAGAGAATATGTTCTCAACTGCAATGAAGACCGAAAAGCTTGTTTCTTTGAAAAAAAACTCTTCCGTAGCTTGAGGCAAGGAAAGAAAAGGCACACATATTTAGAGCTTGCCCACTCTGATAGCACTCCTTAGAATAATACTAATAATAATGGGAAGAAATAACACAAGGAAATGTTTCCCCTCCCGTGGAGTCTTTTTTCCTTGTTAGGAACTCTTTGACCTTCACTTCATTTCATACTCCAATACACACCTAAGCTCACAAAGGAAGGACCTTGTCCGATGATTTCTGTTTCTCATTATTTCTCTGCACCCTCAGGCCTAGAGTGAATGGATGTCTCTGCTCCATAGAAGTTTTTGTGCTTGATGTTTGGTTTCTGTCTATTCCTAGAAGGAAATGAATTAATAAAGTCTACCATGCTCCTCTCCCGCTATTGTCCATTTCAAATAGAGGAGAAAGGGTGAAGGGGAGAAATGGTAATCTTGTTGACACACACATATCAGATCAGTCAGCCATCACTGCACTCATTGTCTTTCTTGTGGCCAACCTCCCACCCTTGCCAAAAAAGGCCTTAATCCCAGCGATGTTGCCACTATGTACTGTATAAAGGGGCGAATAAACCGTACTCGATCGTTGGATTAATGCCCGGAAGAAGTAAGCCAGCGTGTTCCTACAAGAACACTGAAAAAAACAGTCACTTCCGTTCCATTTCAGACTGTAATCTGCTTTATAGATATAAGACCCAAATACAATTAACAAAAGCATCTTATCCAAGCTCGTAAATTTCGGTAGTGAGTATTTAGTCAGACGAATCAGTGGCTAATGGTTAATCAATGGTTGGTTGACTAATCGGATTTAGTTGGATTATAATTGGTTATGTATTTTTTAATTATTTAAATGTATAAGATGTTGGTTATACATATGTTCTTATTTATTTATATATTTTCTATACTATCATAATGAAATAACAGAAACAATTGAATTCAAATAGAATATTAAACATCTTATATTAAGTTTGATTTAGAATAAATAAATATATACTTCCAAAAAAATGAAGAGTTTGTGACAAATACAGTTCCCGGCCTCCAATTTATTATCATACGATAACTATTATTTCTTTCTCCAGTAAGCACGAATTTGGTAATAGGATACGCTTTTTATCAGCAATTGAGGTGTTTGTGACTTCAACTATGGGTGTTGTACCAAAAGAATAACCGTAAAATAAACCAGACATGTATAACAACAGATTTGACACCAGCAAATATCACCAGGTTATTAATCAGATGTAACATTTTTGCATCGTAATAGGGTTTTATTCGACTCTCGTTCTACGCTGACCTACTGCAGCTAAGGTGAGCAGAATGTAACATGGGATGGGGGTGGCGCACTGTTGGAAACCAAAGGTTCAGAGGCTATTACATTTTTTTGCTATCTATTTGGTGGCGACGAGAAGTGGGTGCTGAAAACAAAAAACGATATCCCATTGAGCTGACTAATTCACAGCTGATGCCTTGGTCTGAGTTGCAAAAATCACCCGATTATTGAGTGAGTAGTCAATAGTCAGTTGGCCACCCTACCGAATCGATTAGTCGGGCTAGTTGGCCTAATTTTGCAACTATGGTCTTATTAAAGAAAAGCATGTCTTGACACACGTGACATGAGTTGGCCATATAAACAGATCATAAAAAGGTTGTTGCTAATTGCTATTTGATAAATCAAGGAAGATGCTAACACTAATCCAACTACGCTTATGATTAATCTCATCTAGTAGGGCATTTATTACTTAGTTTTTTTAAAATTTCATTGGGTAATGTAAAATACGAATAGTTGGATTTATTGCTTTAAGAACTTTCTTAGAACTTTGGCTTGATGGTGCTGGCATGTTATGTTATCTCTTCAAACTTCATAAGTAGAAATGTATACAACACCTGTGATCGCACAAATAATTTCAGGTATCTTTATCAACTAAACTAATCTCGCTCGGACATTCTGTCAATTCGGTGGTTGTTGACTTTTATGAACATTGAACTTTGTTAAAAATTTCCTTGACAAATGAACCTGTCTTGTTTGTTCCACTTTCTTCTTCCTGTGGCATCATACTTCGATTGTGATAAAATGAACGGAGTATTGTCTATTATAATTCATGGAAAACTGACCTTCATTTGCAAGCGGTGTTATATCAACAGGGTGCTGCTGCTGAGAAACTTGTGGCATTTGGTGATGGTTTTCATGATGGAGATCTACAGGTACAGAAAAGTGTTGTTTTGCTTTTAGTATACATCTTAATGTTGCCTGCTTACAACTATCAGAGCTACGCAATTGAACTATTTCTTTTTTGAGAATAAAGGTTGATCGCATATTGGGATGTCGGTTGATGAGCCAATTTCAAGCAGTGAAAGATGGGAAGCTGCCGTTGGACTCTGAAAGTGAAAAGATGAATATTGTGTCTCGGAAGTTATCTACTGATTCAGCAAATTTAGCAAGACAGGTTGGGGGATTACACGACCTTTTGGATGACAGTTGTTTGGTTGCTGAAGAGGATGAAAATACCACAATTGATGGGAGTCTTCATCCTGGCAATTGTGAAGATGGTGATGACATTAATGAAGATGATTTTGAAGATAAAGATGCAAAACGGAAATATAATCTAGAAGCAGAAGTTGCTGCTGTTCATGGCATATCTGGTAGCATAGGAACGGATGTTGTGAAGGCTAGTGATAAAGAGACAAACACGAGGCCTGATAATGCCAACACCCACAGTAAGTCCCATGTAGCAGTTTTGGATGATGTGAAGGGGATCAACTGTGTTGTCGAAGAGATCAAAGGAGTTGCTGCTGCGACCACTGGTGGGGAACCTACTCATGTGGGTGAGGAGCGGAATTATGAATTTTTAGTAAAATGGATGGGGAACTCGTTCATTCATAATACTTGGGTCCCTGAGTCGAAACTAAAAGTTATAGCAAAGAGAAAATTGGAGAATTACCGAGCTAAGTATGGAAATGCTATAATAAACATTTGCCAGGAAAAATGGACTAAGCCTCAACGCGTTATTGCTCTCCAGGTCTCTAAAGATGGAAGTATGAAAGTATTGGTTAAGTGGTCTGGACTGCCTTACGATGAATGTACCTGGGAAAGATCAGATGAACCGGTCATTCGAGATTACACTCATTTGATTTCTGAATTTAACCAACTTGAAAGGAAAACTTGGAAGAAAGATTTTACAGATGATGTTCCAAAAGTGAAAGCTGACAGTCTGGATATACATCCTCTTGGAGAGCAGCCAAAGGAGCTCAGTGGGGGTTCTTTATTTCCACATCAACTGGAAGCATTAAACTGGTTACGCAAATGCTGGCATAGATCCAAGAATGTAATCCTTGCTGATGAGATGGGATTGGGAAAAACCATTTCCGCATGTGCTTTTATGTCATCTCTATATGTTGAATTCGAAGCTAAGTTACCTTGTTTAGTATTGGTTCCACTTTCCACAATGCCGAATTGGCTTGCGGAGTTTGAATTGTGGGCACCTCATTTGCATGTTGTTGAGTACCATGGTTGTGCCAAAGCAAGATCTCTGATTCGACAGCATGAATGGAATGCTAAGGATCCAGACAATTCACAGAAGGCCTCGAAATCTTATAAGTTTAATGTTTTACTGACAACTTATGAGATGGTGCTTGCTGACTCCTCACATTTGAGAGGAGTTACTTGGGAAGTCCTTGTGGTAGATGAAGGGCATCGGTTGAAGAACTCGGAAAGTAAACTTTTTAGTCTCTTGAATACCTTTTCTTTCAAACAACGCATATTATTGACTGGAACACCTCTACAGAACAACTTAGGAGAGATGTACAACCTACTCAATTTTTTACAACCTGTCTCATTTCCATCTCTAACAGCATTTGAGGAAAAATTTAATGACCTCACAACTGCAGAGAAAGTGGATGAACTAAAAAAACTTGTTGCTCCTCACATGCTTCGGAGGCTCAAGAAGGATGCTATGCAGAATATTCCTCCTAAGACTGAACGCGTTGTTCCAGTTGAGTTGACATCCATACAGGCAGAATATTATCGTGCCATGCTCACAAAAAATTACCAGATACTGCGTAATCTTGGAAAAGGTGGTGTGCAGTCTATGTTGAATATTGTCATGCAACTTAGAAAGGTTTGCAATCATCCATACCTTATTGCTGGAACTGAACCTGATTCAGGTTCATTAACATTTCTCCATGAAATGCGCATTAAAGCTTCAGCGAAGTTGACTTTGTTGCATTCTATGCTCAAACTGTTATACAAAGATGGTCATCGCGTCCTTTTATTCTCACAGATGACAAAACTTCTTGATATTCTTGAGGATTATCTTACCATTGAATTTGGCCCTAAAACATTTGAAAGAGTGGATGGGTCCGTGTCAGTTGCAGATCGTCAAGCAGCAATTGCTCGCTTTAATCAAGATAAGAGTCGTTTTGTCTTTCTGTTGTCTACACGCTCCTGTGGTCTTGGTATCAATCTTGCAACTGCAGACACGGTTATTATTTATGATTCTGATTTTAATCCACATGCTGACATACAAGCGATGAATCGTGCCCATCGTATTGGACAATCAAATAGATTGCTTGTGTATCGCCTTGTTGTACGCGCCAGTGTTGAGGAGCGCATACTGCAACTTGCCAAGAAGAAGTTAATGCTTGATCAACTTTTTGTCAATAAATCAGGATCTCAGAAGGAAGTGGAGGACATTCTTCGTTGGGGGACTGAAGAACTTTTTGGTGATTGTGATATCAGTGGAAAGGATTCCAGTGAATCTTGTAGGAGTAAAAACGAAGCTGCTGATAATGAGCAGAGGCATAGAAGGAAGCTTGGTGGTTTGGGGGATGTTTACAAAGATCAATGTACAAATGGCCGCACAAAGGTCACATGGGATGAGAATGCAATATTAAAACTGCTAGACCGCTCTGATCTACAGTCTGGGTCTTCTGAATGTGTTGACGGTGAATTGGAAAATGATATGCTTGGTTCTGTGAAAGTAAGAAATTGCATTTTACATAAAATTATGTTTTAAAAATGCTCTTTTTTGCTGATTTTATTAATTAATTCTGTTTGCCTATTGTTGCATTAGTTTAAATGTTCTATTTGGGTAGACATGCCCTTGGTTTTTCAAGTTTAGAACAATAAAAAAATTTAAAAGAATAAAAAGAGAAACATTGGGAAGAAGTGATGCGAGAAAGAGGAGGAAGTCCAACTCTGGATTTTGGATATTGCTCATTCACAAACACAACTCTCGACAAGATTTTTTTAATGTAATTAGGGTCGGAGCTATATGATTTCATGTCTATGGTGCTTTAGGTTGATGTTCGTTTTCTCTCATCTCTGTAATAGGGTCACAGTTTAGGAATACGACCAACTGAATCGTATATGCAGCTGTGTATACCATGTGGTAAGTGGGCCAGACTGCATTATTTGATCAGCATTCTGCAGTCCCGGTGACACTAGTGTTGCAATAGTCACCCCTGAACCGATATAGTTGGTCCGACTACTCTGTTGGGGTTAGGAGTGGCGGAATAGAACTTGGGCCGATTAGTCGGCCAACTAATGATAAACTAATATTTATTATTTTATTTTTGCTTTTTATAATTTCCTTAAGTGTAAAGTGAGAGTTAGATGTGAATAGTTTGATTGTAATTTAATAAATACTTTGTCATCTTTATTAATGATCACACATGTATAAATATATGAGATTATATAGTATTTACCATACTTTTTCTATTTAAAATAATTTAAAAGACCTTACCGTCTCTATCCAACATGACTGCAATCATGTTTGGGGAGCAAAAATTACCGTGCCATATTGGTATCTTTATGTGGCCGATGAGACGAAGATGAATCTTGACTAGGGATTGGTGCTATTGGATCATTTGGATTCTTCTCCAATTTGCCCCTTACGTGGTAGTGGGAATGATACAATTGAACATCTTCTCTTTCATTGTGAGAAGACCATTATGATTTGGAGAGAGCTTGGTGTTGATTGGGTGAATTTACAAACCCTTTATGCATTCTGGGACTTTATTAATGCCACAAAGAGCCGCCCAAAACATAGTTGTTCCTTCCTCTTTCGATTATTTAGTTTATCTGGTTAGCTAGAAATGGGGTTATCTTTAATTTTGAGCGTTTCTACAATGTAATTTTCCATGCCAAGACTCTCAGTCTCTCCTCGAGTCATGATTGCTCACTGCTGTAATCAATTGATTCACGAGACTCATTACACCCTATTAATCAATTGATTCACAAATTGGACCCATTGCTATTTTCTTTTATCCCATAAACACATATTTGCATTTAATTATTGCATCTAACACCCTACACATGTCCTTAGATTTCAAAAATACTATTTATTTCACGATTCGGGTTCTACATATTAAGTTGATTGATCAATGAATATTATTGATCGATCAACCCTGATTGATAAGTCTAATTGGCTAATCAGTCGGTCTTGATCAATCAGTGATCCCTGGCACCTAACAAAATGCTCAAACAACGTAAAATGGCCATGGGCCAAAAAGGAGGGGTCGAATCTGTACCTTCGGGGCATTCTTTTGGATTCCCCCCGAAAACGATGGTTTCAGGGTGCTTCACATATGCACGCGAGCATGGCATAACCCTCATCATCCTCTTCGATTCGACATTCTCGATACGATGACAGGACGATCGGATGCTGTCATCGGGGACGGTTGTGGTGGAGCTCCAAGGAAGTCTGACGGCTTTTCGGTAAGGCTCAGGACCGATTCTAGATGTATTATCCACTTGGGGGTTTAGATAAGCTCGAGACTGGATTCGGTTCCGGACCCAAAAGCCGTAAACCACAATATTTTACGCATAACTTTCACATACAATGCCCGTTTTTGACATCCTTGGGATCTTGGAAGGGTCTCGAGGAGTAGTACAAGATAGAGTGCTCATTTGTCCACTTTGATCACTGGATCAGGTTGGAATGGTTTCAAGAATTTTACAAGATAGAGTGCTCATTGTCCAATTTGGTTAGTGGATTATGTCGGAATTTGGTCTCGAAGAGTGTTACAAGATATGGGCCCATTTGAGTTTGTGTTTTCTGACTGTTAGGGGTTTCACAATGGTGATTATTAGCATACCAATAATAAACCATGAATATTACAAGATAGGTGCTCATTTGAGTTTTAGTGTTTTCTGACCATTGGGGGTTTCACAATGGTGATTATTATTTTACGAATAATAAAACATCAATAAGTTTTCAAGATTGAAAACTTCAATCATCATGTTTTGGCGAATCAAATGTTGAGAAAAGTGAATTAGACTATATCCTCACCAATCTTACGATAATTAGAGGCTACAACATATACCATCGAATTAGTGAAACTTTAGTCATAAGAACTCAGGAGAGAGCACGTATAGGCAATATCATGTGAGAAAAGATAAAAAGTATAAAGAATCTCCATTGTTTATCATATCATCGATGTAGGAACTATGTTGGTGATGCCAATGATATTTTAATGATCTATCACCAATATTTTGTTGATGTCCATGAAAAAGATATTTGAGCTGTTTACAATTTCCTCATCTTGTCAATATCGACATATCAATGGTGTATTTGTTGAGATATTTATATCTCTTTAGATATTATCTTGTAATTTTTCTATTCTTTAGGCTATTTATGTAATTTGTCCCTAGAGCTTTTCTCCTATATAAGAGAGCTCTAGGGATACGATGAATCAATATCTCTTTTACGTTTCCACATGGTATCAGAGCGACGATCCTAGATCAGAACCTGTACCCAAAACCCTAGTCCCCACCAAAACCCTTCACATCGTCTAAGGGAGCCGCCGCCGCACACTCCAACGCGGCCCCGCACTTGTGCGCCAGCGCCTCCGTGCGCCTGCGTTCCCTGCGTGCCTGCATGCACTTGTGCGCCAGCGCTGCACGCTCAAGTGCAACCCCGCGCCTGAGTATCCCTCGTGCCTGTGCGCGTTCCTTCGCAGCCCCTTGCCTACGCGCAGCATGCATCCGTGCGTCTGTGCACCTGCACCACTGCGCTCCCAACGCGCCTGTACCTTCGAGTATCCGTGAACAGTGAACACCACTGCAAGTCCCTTGTTGGGCTTTGGCCTGGATTTCTAGGGCGTGGCTTGACAACCTATAAACACACTAGCCTTCTGAAGGAGCCTTCTGAAAAATGGAAGTGGTTGTGGTATGAGTCTACACTCACAACCATCTTCCTATATGTCCATGTAGACAATCTTTTTTCAAGTTTGTAACCCCAGTTTTGAGAAATTGTTGTCATCATGTCAGACAACAAGGCAGATATTCCATCCCTCAGTGCCTTCAAAAGTCCAGCACCCATTGTGAAGATGGATGGAACTAATTCTGAACTGTGGGCCATGCAGTTCATGAGTCTAATTCAATGTAATGGGCAAGAAGCATATCCTCACACAGGAGGAGCCTGTCGACAAGACTGGGGATAATGCCTCATGGGAAGCAGATGATGCGTATGCACGGGTATGGCTATTTGGAAACGTATCCAAGGTTGCAAAAGTCGGTAGTCGGTACTCGGTCGGTCTGGTCACTGACTAAGGATTAATCGGCAGTCGGGCGACTAATCAGATTTAGTCGGACTTTAATCGGCTTTGAATTTTATGATTATTTTAAACATATAACTCATTTTTATACATATATTTACATAGGGTTGTACATTTTTATACTATCATAATAAAATAAAAGAAGTAATTGAATCTAAATAAAGCATTAAGCATATTGTAATAAGTTTGCTTATGAAAAACAACAAAATATGGTATCTCTAAGCAAAAAATTGGTCGACTAGTGTGCCTAGTCGGAATTAGTTGGTACTCGGTCGGCCACCCCACTGACTAGACTAGTCGGACCTAATAGTCGGACCAGTCGGGCGACTTTTACAACACTGGCTGTATCCATGGAGATAGCTGATGACATTTTGAGTCAGTCTACAACAAAGACCATGTGGGACATTCTTGCCGTTACATATTCTCCGGCGAAGAATGAGTTAAAGATTTTGCAACTTTAGCATGATGTCTTCACGTCTAAGCAGAATGGTCATCTTCTCCATACCCTTTACACTTCTCTAAGGGGTATGTTTGAAAAGCTACATGGTTACATTCCCTTGACTGCTACCCTATAGCAACTCAAGGCATATACCGTGATGACAGGAGTCTTTCTAGCCGCACTGAATCCAGAGTATGATGCAGCTAGGGCACAGATTCTCATCGATGCCACTATACCTCCGATGGAGGAGGCATATCAACGACTGAGCAGATTCTCCATATCCTCTGGTGGTTCATCCGTGTCACAGACTTCTTCAGCCATGGCAACATCTCGTGGTAGAGGGGCGCTATGCAGTTCCGTGGATGAGGAGGTCGTAGAAGAGGAGGGGGCAGTAGACCCCCTTGTCAGCCTCACACTTTTTGCCACATGACAAGTCATTCAGAGGAAACATGCTATTCTAAGCATGGGTTTCCTGCTTCAGCTTGTGTGGCAGAACAGATCCAGCAGGGCAGCAGTTCTTCTAGCGCATCTGACCAGAGGTTTGACAACTTAGTTGCACGGCTCAGGGAAATTATGCCATCCAGGGCCAACTTACTCACAGTCAGGATCATCAGAGTAGTAGCCCCAGCCACTACATCCACATCAGGTACAACGTATGCTTTTACTAGCTGTTATGGGGCAGACTTGTCAGAATGGATCATGGATTCAGGAGCCTCCCATCATCTTTGTGGTGACAGAGGTCAATTCAGTTGCTATAGCCCGACTCAGTCAGGCAAATCTGTGGTGATTGCTGATGGGACACACTCTCCCATCACTGGTCAGGGGGAGGTGCAGTTAACCCTTGAAATGCGGCTTCAGAATGTTCTTTATGTGCCTGAATTCTCTATGAATTTATTATATATTAGCCAAATCATCAAGGATTTGCATTGTCGTGCCATATTTGACCACTCTGCTTTTGTGTTTCAGGATATTCTAACGGGCAGGGTGATTGGTACCGGCCGTGCGCAAGGAGGCCTATACAGACTGGTGCAATCTCCGTATGTTGCTGTCTCCTCTCTTCGCAATGGACTTATCTCACCGTATATGTGGCACTTTCGTTTTGATCATCTTCCTCTGCAAAAGCTGCGCCATGTTCTTCCTCAGATCTCTCCTCGCTCTACCTTCCAGTGTGAGGCCTGCGAGCTTGGGAAGCATCATAGGTCCACATTCCAGAGTCGTCAGGGTCAAAGCAGTCATGGTCACTTTTAGTAGATTCATTCGGATATTTGGGGTTCTAGTCGTGTTCCTGACTTTCAGGGACACCGATTTTATCTTGTTTCTGTTGATGAGCGTTCTAAATTTTCATGGGTCTTTCTGCTTAAGAATAAGTCTGATGCTAGTCCTATCATTCAGTCTTTTATTAATGAAATAAGAAATATCTTTTCTGCAAATGTCAAGTACATACGTTCTGATAATGCACTTGATTTCTGTAGTACACAACTTTCTCAATGTCTTAGATCGTATGGCATAGTGCATCAGACATCGTGTGCTTATACGTCCCAACATAATGGGGTGGTTGAGAGGAAACACCGCCATCTCTTGGATGTCACCAGAACTCTTCTGATTCAGAGTTGTGCTCCCTACTCATATAGGGGGGATGTTGTTCTCACTGCGTGTTATTTGGTGATCGTATGCCTTCATCGATTCTGGGAGAAAAGATTCCGTTCTTGATTGCGTTTCCCGAGAAGGATCTTTTTTCTCTCACACCTTGTGTTTTTGGTTGTGTTGCTTTTGTTCATCAGATGTCTCCATGTCTTGACAAGCTCTCTCCCAAAGCAGTCAAGTGTGTGTTCGTTGGGTATTCCAAGACCTAAAAGGGGTATCGTTGCTTTGATCCTGCTTGGCAAAGGTACTATGTTAGTGTTGATGTCACCTTCTTTGAATCCATCATGTATTTTTCTCCTGCAGGTGACAAGCTCATTCCCTCAGAGAGTGGAGAAGAGGTTTACATGCCACCACCTCCTATTTCTACACCTCCACCTCCTTCGCCACCACCACTTACACCTCCACCACCTCCTCCTCCACCACCACCTTCTCTCTTTACTCAGGTGTATCAGCGCCGGCCTCATGCTCATGTGCCTCCACCAACATCCTGTACGCCCAAGGTATGTCCTGAGCATTTGAGTTCTACTGATGGCACTGGTGATTTGAGTATGCAGGATGTTCCGGATGATCCCATTCCTGATGATACAATGGACCTGGATGTGCCTATTGCTATACGACAGAATCGGCGTGCCTGTATGATTCATCCTCTTTCCTCTCATGTCTCTTTGGCGTGGTTATCTGGGGACTTTCAGAGGTTTGATGTTGTCTTATCTGCAGTACAGATACCAAGATCCTATCAGGAAGCTTTACTAAGTGGCCCGTGGAGTCTTGCTATGGAAGAGGAGATGGCCACTTTACAATCTCATGGTACGTGGAGTGTCGTCTCTGCACACCAGGTGCTTCTGTTGTTGGCAGTAAATGGGTGTTTACTATTAAACACCGTGCAGATGGTTCCGTGGACCGATACAAGGACCAGTTGGTTGCTCGTGGATTCGCTCAAACTTATGGGGTGGACTATCATCAAGACACCTTTTTCTCATGTTGCGCGTCATTCTACACTACGCATCCTTGTTGCCGTTGCTGTGATAAAGGACTGACCCCTTTTCCAATTAGATGTCAAGAATGCAATCTTATATGGCGATTTGCACGAAGAAGTGTATATGCAGCATCCACCAGGGTTCACTGCTGAGGGGGTGTCTACTATGGTGTGCAAACTTCACAAGGCCATATATGACGTTTAGCAGAGTTCGAGGGCTTGGTTTCAGAAGCTCTCAGAGTTGATTGAACTACAAGGTTTTGTCAGATCTACTGCAGATTATTCTCTGTTTGTTAAGAGGACTCAAACGGGTATTGTTGCTATTTTGGTTTATGTTGATGACATTATTGTTACAAGCAGTGATAATGAAGGTATTCAGGCATCCAAGGAGTTTCTTGGACAACAGTTTGTGACCAAGGATCTTGGAAAGCTGAGGTATTTTCTTGGTCTAGAATTTGCAAGAAATCAGCAGGGGATGATAATGACACAAAGGAAATATGTCATTGATCTCTTATCCAAGACGGGTATAACAACAAGGTTTTAAAAAATGTGAGGCGTATCGAGACGTTTTCCTAATATTACCTCCAGTCGTAAGCCTCGAGGCGTAAGCCTCACTCGTGAAAGAAAATTTTTCATAAAATATAATAATTAATCGTAATTACAATTTTCAAGTTCTAAAAATTAAATAGTTATGATTAAATACATAATTCCATGATATTTCAAAGTTAACATCATGGTTTAAACATCCAAGTTGTTATGTAACTCTCTTTTTTAAACTCTAAATTTGTAAGGAGACAAGTAAATATGGATATGTAAGCACAATAATGGGTAACTCTCTGCAAAATTTATTTTTTTTTGAAGTCTAAAAGGTAGGGGGAAACACTCAGTGGTGTCCGCCCCAAGTTTTATTAATTAAGGCAAAAGAGAGAACAAAGAGTTAACGAACCAAAACAACAACGCCCTACCCATTACATATTCCGCTCGACCAGCAAGCGATTAGCCAACACACACATTTTCCTTGTAAAAACGCTGACCCGAAAACAGAAGGTCATTTCTTCCCCTCCAAACCACCCAGAGAATGGCCATGGGGTATATCCACTCCCTCCGAGGCCTGTGCGAATTTGCGTGGGCCGATTCCCAAAAAGATTGGAAGTCATCGCTTCTACACCAATCCGGGCCCATCTCCTGCCACAATTGCGATACCAAGGGGCATGAGAAAAAAGGATGCTCCACCGATTCGATCGCCGCATTACAGATTAAGCACCTGTCAGAATGAACCCCAAGAAGTCTCACGCACCTAACCCTCGTCATCAGCCTCTTTCGCCTGAGTAGCCAAAGGAAAAAGCCAATTCGCTCCGGGAGCCTTAACACCCAGATAAGTGAACAATCTCTGAAAAGCACGTCGGAGCTAGCCCGAGGAGGTCTAGAAATAGCGCCATAGGCCCCCCTGACCGAGAAGGAACCCTCTTTCCAATCCCACCAGGCGGCCCCACCTCCCGTAAGGACTCCAGCAACGCCAAGAAATCGTCGAACCTCTGGTCAGAATGGGAGGCAACAAAGGTAGGGCACCAGAGCCCATCGTCCCAGCAAGCCGCCACCGAGCAAGACTTGTCCCCTGCAAGCGCAAACAACCGGGGAAACCGAGAGCATAACGCCCCACCCCCTGACCAATCGTCTGTCCAAAATTAGAAGGAGTCTCCCCGCCCAAGAGTTGGTCTAAAGAGAGCGATGTTGCTCACAAAGGCCTTCACCACGCTGCGCCAAAAAGGAGTCGGGGCGTTGGGGCCTGAGGACAGCGAAGGAGGAGCGCCCCTGACATCGTAAATCTTTCGTATCACAGCGCATACAAGTTCATTCCCCGGACCCCAAATCCTGCTAGCCCACTTTAGCAAAAGGGCCTCGTTCATTTGTTCAAGTGATTTCACCCCCGGCCCCCGTCGACCTTCCGGTGCAAGACCTCCTTCCAGCCCACCAAATGGATCCCCCTAGTCCCGCCCGCACCATTGCCCCACAAGAATGAGCGCATACGTTTTTCCTGCCGCGCCCGCAACCCCTTTGGCATCTTACGGTTGGAGAGAAGAAATATAGGTATGGAGGACAGGACGAATTTCAAAAGCACCAATCTGCCACCCTTCGAGAGGACCGCAGCTTTCCAACCCGATAATTTGGCTTCAACCTTCTCCACCACCCTCAACCAATCGCGGATCCGAGTCTGCCCCAGAGACAAAGGCGTTCCCAGGTACTCAAGAGGGAGCGATGATCTCCCCGATCCCAGCACCGACTCCAGATTCTCAGACAACCGCTCCGCCTGCCCAAAAGGAACGAAAACCGATTTCATGTTATTCTTAGTCAAGCCCGATATCTCAGAGAATATCTCTAGTGTCATCGCCATGCCGCTAGCCTCCTCAATGCCCCCTTCGATGAAGAATAGAATACCATCAGCGTACTGGGCGATCGGAACCTCCGGCCCGTCCTTCGAGAAGCCTCTAGTCAGGCTGCTTGTAACTACACCATCCGCCCTGTCAGAAAGCACATCGGCCGCGAGAATGAATAACATTGGCGCAAGAGGGCACCCTTGACGCACCCCCTGTGTGGCTGAATCCAACCCCCCTCCGGCCGCCCGTTGACTAGGATGGAAAAGGACGCCGTGGTGATGCAGCGCCGCATCCAAGTAATCCATAAGTCGGGGAAGCCCTTCCTCCTCAGCACGCTCCACAGAAGTCTCCAGTCAAGAGTATCATAAGCTTTCGAGAAGTCCACCTTCTAGAGCATACCGCTCGTACCCCCCCTCTGCCATTCCGCAATTATTCAGAGGCAAGCGAGACGCAGTCCGAGATCTGGCGACCGGGGACGAACGCCGACGGAGCCGGAGAGATAAGACTCCCAAGGATAACATTGTGCCGACGCGCCAAAAACTTCGCCGTGATCAGATAGAGAGCATTCGAGACGGCGATAGGGCAAAAGTCCCCGATCGAAGCGGCCGCCGACGACTTCGGAAGAAGGACCAGGTCCGCGTGGTTGATTCTATCGAAGCCCGAGTTTCCCCTACAGAATTCCTTCACCACCTCAAGCATCTCCAACCCAATGACGTCCCAAAAGTCCTTGTAGAAGGAGATCGGGAACCCATCTGGGCCAGGCGATGCGTCGTCGTTCAGATCCCACACCACGTCCCTCAGCTCCTCTAAACCAACATCACGGGTCAGGCTCTCCCAAGAATCCCTCGCCACCGACCTGGTCCCCCGACCCATCCACCTCCATCTCCTAGGAATAGTTGCCGAAGTAACATCCCTGAAGTATTTCGAAATGGCAAGGCCCATCTCTCTATTTCCTTCCACGCAACTCCCTTCGATAGTAATTGAGCGTAGGGCATTAGATCTACGCCTCCCATTAGCACAACGGTGGAAGAAAGATGTATTGGCATCCCCTTCCTGTACCCATCTAATCCTTGATCTTTGCCTCCACTCCGCAATGCGCTTCTTCTCCTTGAGAAGAAGCTTCCTTTGGGCCTCCGCGCGAGCCGCGTTCTCATCCGCCGAGAGCAATCTGCTGTCCTCCAGCGCGTCAAGCTTGTGAATGGTCTCTTTCGCTTCCAATCTAGCTGCCGCCCTGGCCGCTCTCGAGTCCCTCTTAAACGCCGCCAACCACACTCTCAAAGAGCAAAGTTTTCTATGGAATCTCTGCGCAGCGGAACCAGATACCACCGTCTCCGTCCAATGCGAAGTCACGACCGCCCGAAAGTTGGACTCCAATAGCCAACATTTTTCTTATCTGAAAAGTCCCCGCTGTACAGGGGGATCTCCCGAACACCACACAATAGGGTTGTGGTCAGAGCAAACCCGAGGTTTGGCCTCCACGGAAGCCAAGGGGAACTTCTCCCCAGCCTCCTCCGAGGCAAGGAAGCGGTCTAGCCGCGAGCGAGCCCTAGAGTTTCTCCAAGTATAGCTGATGCCCGTGGCGTCCAGAACCTCGAGGCCAAGCAAGTCAATGGTGTCCGCAAATGAAGTAGAGCCCGGGTCCTGACCTCCCCTACCACCGAGCCTATCCGAAGAGAGCAACGTAACATTAAAATCCCCCCCACCACCCAGGGGGTAGCTCCGACGAACCGAGCAGCCTCCAGCAAATCCTCCCAAAGTTCTGTACGTAACCCAGCATCACACGGGCCATAGGTGCAGGAAACCGCAAGCTGAAGAGAGGACGACGTGCTGTCCAGAACCACTGTCAAGAGGTGCCTCCCGAGAGACATGGATGTGAAGGACCACCTCGAGGAGCGCGAAGCCACGATCAACCCACCGGAAGACCCCATGCCCTCCAAGGACCTGAATTGATCCACCTCACCAGCCCCGAACCCCTTCCAATCACTCTCCGATAAGGTAAGAAGCTTCGTTTCCTGGAGAAGGATGATGTCGCATCCCCACTCAATGAACCTCGCACCCACCATTTTCCTTTTGTCTGGATCCCCCAGCCCTCGCACGTTCCAGGACAAAATCTTCATTTGGATCCTTCGTCGCTCCCCTTAGTTTGCGCCACGTTGGCGGCCTCCGCCACCAGAAGTTTGAATGTAGAACACGTCTGCAAAGAGGACCTGGCCGACCTGGCTCTATTCCTTCTTCTATATCGCTTTGCGCTCCTTCCGACGCTGGTCTCTCCCTCCTGGACCCGGTCTGAGAGTCCCTCATCGGAAGATGTCTCCTCCATAACATGCTCGGTCGGCGTTGCCGCTGCGATGACGGTGGACCTTTGTGGAGGCCTTTCCCCCGAAAATACATGTGGGAAAGTTGAAGCAGTGGCAACAGGGGGCACCCCCGCCCAAGCATAAGGGAAGTCTCCCGGATGGACATACTGAGGCGTCTGCCCCGAAAAGGTTCGTGTTTGTATCAAAGAAGCGGACACCTGAATTGCCCTTCCGCGACCCGAATCCGGGAAGATCCAGTTATCCATGTAAGAGGTCGACATCGGCTCAAGCTCCTCGTCCGTTCTGGAAATGAAAGTCGCCCCAGACGGGGTTTCGTTTAGCGCCTCAAAAACCGATTGAAAGGGCGGGTCCACCGAGGGGTCCTCCACGTCAGCATGCAAAAAGAATGAAGTTGGAGGCAGGGGAAATCTTTTTGGAGAGTTCACGAACCGCCGCGTGCCAATATTATGCCGCGTCCCTTTGATTAAGGGTCGCCTTGGGAAACCAACCGCCGTCACCACGTCCGAGGCGTCCCACGTCTCCTCGTCTGCCAACAGCCCCGTAGCCTCCGGTGGAGGCGGTGGCGGAGGAACGTCGACAATCATCTCAATCGGAAAGGAAAACCCACCAACTTTCATCTCCGCAAAGGAGCTCCTGTCGCCGACGTTGTCGAGGAAGCTTTTGGAGCACTCTATCAGGATGGTCGTAACGTCAACCGCGGTTCCCGGTCGTAGGCCATCATCGATCACTTCACGTACAACTCCCCACTGCCGCAAGGCCTTCCGCAAACACTCAACGGACCGTGACAGGAAGGGAACCCCCTTCACCCTAGCCATGCAGACCTCCAACTTCTTGCAGGACCCATCAGCGAAACGCAGGCACCTCCAGGTGACATCGCCTATGTCCCCATTGCGTAACAAACACTCCCTTTGAGCTCCGATTAAGCCTCGAATGCAGCATCTTCGATCATCCAGCAGCACCACGTCCCCCAGGAATTGTGCACCAAAGAACCCGATGAGATGCGAAGAGATGACCTTCAGGTCGATAACCCCCTTCGACGCGTAGCCGATGGCTGCGTGCAAATTCGGTGAAGTCGACCGAGTCCTCCCTTTGAGCGTTGTCTTTGTAGTAACCGCCCCCCGCCCTCGGCGGAGGAGGTTGCATGGTTGGCCACATGGCCCCCCCCCCGAGCACCTAACTTTACCACGTCCACGTAGGATTGGTCACCTTGGTAGACAGCAGACGAGCTTCCACCCCAAAGATCGGCAGAGGGGTGGCCTTGACGAGGGAGAGGCTCCGCGGCCTTCACATTACGACGCAAAAAGCAAGCTGCCTGGTGATGACCAAGCCTTCCACAACCAAAGCACCTAGGGGGAAGGTGGCAGAAGGAGGCCATATGGCCCCTGTCACCGCACCGGAAGCTCTTCGGGCCAAGTTTCCTATGTGAAACCGCCATCCATTCGCCCACCTCTTTCTTTCCATATGCACCATCGGAAGCGAAACCACGAGATATGCTATCATGTGAGTCCAGTACCTTCTTTCCCTTGTCTCGAGCGACCTTTATCCACCGCGCGTCTCCACCATTAGACCCTCCGTCCTGTCCGCTCGCTCCGCCAACGGCCGTCGGTTGTCGCACTTCTCTCGTCACCCGCACGCCTCTCGTCGCTCGCTCCGCCATCAACTCTCCTCTCGTCGAAGAAACGAAAGAGAGGACTTCCATTAGGATTCATCAATGTTTCATTGAACTTTCGCACCAAAATTTAAAGTTTTGAATAAAATTTAATTAAAAAGACCAGATGTAACATGCCATTTTCAAAATTAGATGAGATATGTGTCATTCAATTGAGAAGGATAAGAGAGTAAGCAGTGAATATGTGATCACTTTTTGCTTTACCATAATGATTGTGGGATAAAATACTTGAATATTGCATGTTATGTTCATCTTTGTTCATGCATGCTTTGATGTGAATTAATTTAGTCCCGATTGAATAGAAGAAAAGATGAGACATGCTTACAAAATATACTTTTCAAAATTTAGGTCAAAGTAGGGGACTTGCATCCAAACATTTTAATAAAGAAAGCATTTATGCTCGATTCATACTAAAGAGTTGAGGCATTAGATTTAAGGACTCAAGACTCAATTTTTTGTTCATGTTGATTTATTAAAAAACATGCATAACAAAGTAAAAATAAGCTTAATATATTAATAAATTAAAAAAATGCATTTCAGTGAATCACGAACTTAAAGACTTGAAAATACTTGTCTACGAAAGATGGAAAGTTCACAATCAAAAAGAAAAGGAAAAAATATTGCAGAATTTTTTTTAAAAAACAACCCATATATGAGGCACTGCCTCATAAGCCTCGAGGCGCACACGTCACTGAGGTTGAATGAGGCTATAGCCTCGAGGCATTTTTCCTTGAAAAAAACTTTGAGGTGTACGCCTCAGCGCCTCGAGGTGCGTTTTTAAAATAATGTATGACAGGATGTAGACCTGCTACTACTTCGATGGATCTCAATGCACGACTATATGATGATGACTCTGCAGATGTAGATAAGAGACAATACAGAGAGCTGGTAGGGAAGCTATTGTATGTCACTATTACCAGTCCTGATATATCGTTTGCTGTCAGCAGGGTTAGCCAATTTATGGAGCAGCCTAGGCAGTCTCACAGGGATGTAGTCAACATGATCTTGAGGTATCTCAAGTCCTCTCCAGGTGCCGGACTTCTATTCAGGAGAGACGCAACCCTGACAGTGTCAGGATGTGTGGATGCAGATTATGCTGGATGTCCCAAGAATAGAAAGTCAACCTCAGGCTTCACTGTGTTTGTAGGAAGCTCGTTGGTCTCATGGAAAAGCAAGAAACAGATTGTTGTGGCCAGATCAAGCGCGGAATCAGAGTATAGGTCGATGGCCCAAGAGAGCACAGAAATGATGTGGGTCAAGTCAGTTCTGACTGACCTAACTATGGAGGTGCCGCTTCCTATGCATCTACAAATGTGATAATCAAGCTGCACTATTTATAGCCAATAACCCAGCATTTCATGAAAGAACAAAGCACATTGTGGTCGACTGCCACTATACCCGTGATCTGATTCAAAAGGGGTTTATATTCACCTCTCATGTTGCTTCAGGCGATCAGGTTGCTGATATGTTCAGCAAAGCTCTTGCAAAGGGATTTCATCGTTGTTGTTCCAAGATGAGCATGATAGATATTTATGCTCCAACTTGAGGGGGAGTGTTGAGATATTTATATCTCTTTAGATATCATCCTATAATTTTTCTATTCTGTCGGCTATTTATGTAGTTTGTCCCTAGAGCTTTTCTCCTATATAAGAGAGCTCTAGGGCTACGATGAATCAATCTGTCTCTTTTACGTTTCCACAGTATTGCCAACATTTTACGATATCTAAGGTCATGCGTTGCTGGACAACTGGCTATGGGCTTGTAAACAGAGTGGTTTTTGGTGCATAAATGCAGAAGTAAGAAGTTGTCACTGGCACAAACTTTTTCGCATATGAGATTCCCCATCTATGTTTTTTATGAGGTAGATGGCTGTGTGATGGTTGAGTTCCCAGACGTGATTTCTCTGGTCGAGGTTTCCATAGTTGCTATTTCGACAATAATCTGTGTTTTGTTCAAGGATGACTTGATTTTTTTGGGGGTACATTGGTCCTTGTGTATAGTCTTGACATGCAAAGGTGTCTTGTTTTCTTGGTGCATGATGTACTATGGGGGGAGATTCCTCCGTTGATTGCCAATGACTCCTAATCAAGGATGAGTCTTCTAATCTAGTGTGGTGATGGCTCATGATTGTGAAAGGGTTATTGATATGTTGTTGCGATCGAACTACGTTGTTAAATTTGCTTGGTGGAGGTGATTTTGTTGAACCGCATGCCGGATTCTTGTTATAGAGCTGCATTTGCTATGTATAACTCCTTGAACTTGGTATCACCTCTTGTGATGTCTCTATAGGTTGGAAATGTTTCCTTTCCGATCTTGGCTGCTCCGTTCGTGTACCTTGATGCTGCTTCATCCGTGGTTGAATGTAGTGTTGCTGAGGTCACTGATGAAAACCCCATTATGCCGTTGCCTGACATGTGAACGGGATCTTTGGATGTCAGATGTGATGGCTGGAGCCAAATCTCAAAAATGGCAAAAGGACACCACAATTCACAGATGATGTGACATCAATGAAATTTGATGAAGTGCAAGAGGTAGAGGAGATAAAGGTGATGGAGGCGAGATCAATGGTATTTTAAATCCATGAATCTCATCTATTTGATTTTCAATGCAGGGTGACAACTGGTGGTATGACGAAGGTGTGTGTTCTCTAAGCAAGTCAGGCTAGTTGTTGATTGGACTAGGATACTTGCATGCAGAGATGAAGCTGCCATCCTGGTCTGGCATGGGTTTTAAGTTGGACCGGTGTTTTTTCTCTGGAAATTTGGATCTGGTTATTGGTATACGTGCCAAGTGGGCACCTTATAGATTCAGGGCTTCATCCTCATTGACATGGAGCAACAGGCTTTGGTTCCACCAAAAGATGCAACAACATGCCTTAGACGCGTCAAAGATGGAGATGGTGATCCTTGGGTACCCTTGATGACAAGCATCTTTACCTTTACAGCTGGAACTGGATTATGCGTAACGTGGGATTTGGGTCGCGACAGGGGTGGGGGCACCTTCAGTGAATTGTCAGCATTGGTGTGTTACGAATGCATGCGCTGGTAATTCTTGACGTCCCCCAGTGATGGAATGCAATGACTTGGGGTATTGTCAGGAGAAAAATTAGAAAGGATACATGCTTCCTTTATCTTTAACAGTTGTTGATTGAGGTCAATGTTGGGTTGCCCTTGCATTGTAGATGAAGGACCTTACTTGGAATATTAAATGTTTGCAGTGACAGAAAAGAGGTGGAAGGTTGGGAGGTATGTGAGTGTTTAGTGGATATGTATCCTTTTCAAAGATACTAAAAAGGAATCTTGGGATGAGCATGAGATGCAATTGGTTGAGGGAAAATCTGAGTTCCTTTTGTGTTGTGTAGAATCTTCACAGAACAAGAATGGGTGCTGGAGGGGAGCAAACATATGCGAATTATAAATGTTGTGGTTTTCCTGTACGGAAAATATTATGCCAGTGTTCATGAAATCAGCCGCACGGACGGCATATGCAGCCGCATATGTGCGTGCGGCATGCATGCCACACCATTTCATGAATCAGTGCATTATGCGCCCTCCCCGCATATGCGGCCCGCATATGCCTCACATATGCCCCGCATATGCCCTGCATACTGCTCAAGCAACTCCAACTTTTCAATCTTCTCATTCAGGTCCTTAATTCCGTAGCTCTGCCTCTTCGTTCTTTCAGCTGTAAGAATATGACATGTATTTGTATACAATTGCAATGTATTATACCATTATGTATATGCAATGTTTTATGTTTTTCTTATCTATTGTTTTCACGAGTATATACAATGTATCGTCGAATATTTTTATATATGCTGATTGAGGTTTTACTCATGTAGTACATGCATGTGTATAGAAGTTTTGTTATTATGAATCATCTAATATGTGAAGTTTTTATGGTAAATGTTTTTGTAATTAAATATGAGGCAATTAAAAAGCATATACACACCCATCTAACATGAACTATTTTTCTTAGATCTTTTTTAACTCCACTTAGATACATAAATTCATTAGTAATGTTATTCATAGATATTTATTTATTTTTATACTAAAAATTAGCAAACCGCATATACCCCGCATATGCCCTTGCATACCACTTATTCATTATTCGGTGACCTGTTTTAACGCATACACATACCGCTTTCCTGAACCTTGTATTATGCATCTTCAAAGTGTATAGCATTATTATTGGTGGAAAAATAATCTATATGTTCATTCATGAAACCCTAGGGCTCTCTTATATAGGGGAGAGTCCCAATGGGTAAATTAGATACCGTGGACAAAATAGATAGAGAATAAATAAACGATATAAAAAACATAGAAATAGCTATATACTCCTCCTCAAGATGGAGCATAGATGTCGATCATGGTCAACTTGGATCCACACTTCTGAAACAGACCTCTAGTTAAGGCCTTAGTGAAGATATCTGCAATCTGCTCCCCTGAACAAACATGAGAGGTGGAGATGAAGCCTTTCTGAATCATATCGCGTGCATAATGGCAATCCACGGTGGATGTTAAGGCGCACGCCCAGGCGCCCCAGGCCGTGCGCCTAGAACGAATGCCTTGCTTTTATAGCAAATGGCGTATGCCTTAGGGTGCCTGGGTGCCTAGGCGGCCGCCTAGGTGCGTCTAGGCACGCCTTGACGCCTAGGCGACTATTTTTCATGCGTACTACATAGTTATCTTATTTTCAAAATGCGATATACATTGCGCATTTACAAAATGTGATATACATAACGCATTTTGAAAATGTGATATACATGTCGCATTTTTGAAATACGATATAATTTCTTAATAATCTAGCATCCAAATTATATATAATTTCCATGGGAAACAGAAACAACAGGAAGATGGTGAATTCAAAAGGGTAACGATAATGCACAAAGAGATCAAACTTAACTCTAAAATGGGGCACAACACAATCAAAGTAATGCATATAACATTCGTATGGACATGATATAACATTCGTATGACTTGATAAAATCCACTGCCTTTCATACCAAGATCTACTTGTGAACTTACAAGACCACAGGATTTGATACTACCGCAGAGGAGTCATAAAAAAATTTTAGTTTCATTCCAAACACAAGCTCCGAAAGGCCCCATCCGACAAATGATGTATCACAAGGATTAAGAAATAGACAAAAAATGGACAGCCAAGTTACTAAAATTTTATTGCCAGCAATATAAAAACATCTATGCTGATAAGGGCAATTCTCCAGTCAAAATAAAAATACACGTTAGATTCTCCAGTCAAAATAACAAAGATTCACTTAAGACATGACAAGAAGCTGGGAAATTTCTTGACGCCTATTTGCAAAAAGTTAGTGCAGAAAAAGCTAAAAATCTAGGACATCGATAAGTTCTAGCCTTCAGGATACTTTTAGTTTGATTATATACTTAGTAGGTAACACAAAATACACCCACAACAAGAAATTATGCGATCTTAAGATCATGAGGTGGTGCTCCATCTTCAATGTTATTATCTATTGTTGACGCATATTGAGTAACTGTATCTCTTTGTTATTTTATTTTCTTATTATTCTCTTTATGTAATTTACCCATAGGCTACTCTCCTATATAAGAGAGCCTAGGGCTATGGAATAGAGTATCTCATTCACGTTTCCCAACATGGTATCAGAGCGACGGTCCTAGACCGGAGTTCTCGAAACCCTAACCCTAACCCGCCCCACCCGCCGGCCTCTCTTCTCTCTCTCTTCTCGGCGCCGCCCCTTCTCCGATCCGATCGCCGACCTCTCCGATCGCCTGCGGTGCCTCTGCGCATAGCGCATCTTGCGCGCAAGCGCATCTCGCACGTAGCACATCTCGCGCGCAGAGTAACTGTGCGCCTGTGCGCCTAGCGCGTAACGTGCTGTGCGACTGTGCGCCTAGCGCGCATCCAGCGCCTAGCGCGCCTCCAGCGACAGTGCGCTCTTCTAGGCGCAATCCTTGTGCGCCTCGCACCTCTATAGCGCCTTTCTGTGCGCCCTTCTGTGTGTTGTACAACGTGCGCCAGTGCACATCCTGTAGCGCCTGCACCTGCTGATCGTGCGCATCCAGTTGCGTGTGCACGTGCCTCTTGCACGTGCCTGCGTGCCCTAAGCCCCTAAACCCTAGGGCACAGATCTTGATATACATGGGGTTAGTTGCTTGACGTCTACACACGCAACTAATCCTGTCTATGTCATTGTAGACAAAGATTGTCGTCTCTCAGTCACTCCAGTCTTCCATCTCCAGTATGTCAGAAAGCAAGGCAGATATCCCATCTGTGGGCGCATTTCGTGGTCCAGCGCCCATTGTCAAGATGGATGGTACAAACTATGAACTGTGGGCAATGCAGTTCATGAGTATGATGAAGTCTACAGGTAAGAAGCACATTCTTACCGAGCCCGAGCCTGCAGAGAAGACTGGAGTTCATGCCTCATGGGAGGCCGATGATGCATATGCCAAGGTGTGGCTATCTGGCACATTGGCTATTGAAATCGCCAATGACATACTACATCAACCTACAGCCAAAGACATGTGGGATATCCTGGCAGCAACGTATTCTCAAGCAAAGAACGAGACGAAAATCCTGCAACTACAACATGATATATTCACGATAAAGCAGAACGGTCGTCCTTTACATTCTCTCTATACATCATTGAGAGGGATGTTCGAGAAGCTCTATAGCTTCATGCCTCTTACTGCCACACCAGAACAGCAGAAGACATACAGGAATGCGACGATGGTGGGTGTGTTTCTCGCTGCACTTGACCCAGAGTATGAGGCAGCACGCTCACAGATTCTGGCAGACTCGACTATTCCTCCCATGGAGGAAGCTTTTCACAGATTGAGCAGGATCACAGTACCTTCAGCAGCAGCGAATCAGAATCCCTCAGCTATGGCGGCCAACAGAGGCCGCGGTTTTCATCATCAGGGCCGTGGACGTATCCCTCGTGGAAGGGGTGGCCGCACTAGGCCAACATGCTCATATTGTCACCGCGTCGGACATACTGAAGACACATGCTACTCGAAGCATGGATTCCCTGCATCTGCATGAGCCGCTGAGCAGATAGAGCCCCCGTCTGCTGCTACACTGGATCAACGATTTGATGACCTGGTTGCCCGCCACAGGGGTATTATCCCACCATCTGGTCCAGCACCGACTACAGAGAGTCATACTGATGCTGCTGCTTCTGCCTCTGCCTCTACTAGTACTTCAGGTAGTACACTTGCACTCCACAGTAGTAGATCTGATACATTGCCGTGGATCATGGACTCGGGCGCTACACATCATCTATGTGGCGACCAGAGCCTACTTACAGGATACACTCAGATTCCTCTAGGACGGACAGTAGTGATTGCCAATGGCACACACTCCCCTATCACGGGTCAGGGGGAGATTAGATTGACATCTTCTATGCAGCTCAAGAATGTCCTACATGCACCGCATTTTTCTATGAATCTATTGTCAATTAGTCAGATTACGAAGGATCTCCATTGTCGAGCTATTTTTGATCCATCTTCTTTGATTTTTCAGGACATCCGTACGGGCAACGTGATTGGTCATGGCTATGAGCAAGGAGGCCTTTATCGACTGAACCAGACCCCATTTGCTGGAACCACATCTTCTCCAACTGGACGTGAAGAATGCATTTCTGTATGGAGACTTGCAGGAGGAAGTCTATATGCAACAGCCACCAGGTTTTGCTATTGAGGGGGAGTGTTCCAAGGTTTGCAGGTTACATAAGGCCATCTATGGCCTTAAGCAGAGCCCCAGAGCATGGTTCCAGAAGCTGTCAGACCTCTTTGAGAAACAAGGAATGATCAGCATTGGAGCGTTTATATCCTTGTTTCTCAAAGAGGTCTGACAGCTTCTGGAACCATGCTCTGGGGCTCTGCTTAAGGCCATAGATGGCCTTATGTAACCTGCAAACCTTGGAACACTCCCCCTCAACAGCAAAACCTGGTGGCTGTTGCATATAGACTTCCTCCTGCAAGTCTCCATACAGAAATGCATTCTTCACGTCTAGTTGATAGAGTGGCCAGTCTCTAGTAACTGCAACTGATAACAGGATCCGTAGAGTGGAATGACGCGCCACAGGGGAGAACGTGTCAAGGTAATCTACCCCATATGTCTGTGTGAATCCCCGTGCAACTAGGCGTGCCTTGTACCTGTCAATGGAGCCATCTGCATTGTGTTTAACTGTAAACACCCATTTGCAACTCACCGGGCTGACATCTGGAGGTATAGGAACCAAACTCCAGGTTCCTCTAGACTGAAGTGCCGCCATCTCTTCCTCCATTGCTAGCCGCCATCTAGAATCCTGCAAAGCATCATGGTGGTTCCGTGGAATGTCTGTAGCTGAAAGTGCCAATGCAAACGTCCTGAATTGTCCAGATAGCCTCTCAAAGGACACAGCTGCTGATACTGGATATTTGGCACAGCTTCTCTTCGGCTTGTGTAGAGCGATTGGAACATACAGATCCTCTGTGTTATCACCATGCTCCTGTAATGCATCCTCCAGCTCATGGTCCTGACCAGTCAACTAGCTCGCCTATGGTATGTAATGAAAATATTAATGTTGATGGATCTGACGACATTTCTCAGCAGGATGCATTACAGGAGCATGGTGATAACACAGAGGATCTGGATGTTCCAATCGCTCTACACAAGCCGAAGAGAAGCTGTGCCAAATATCCAGTATCAGCAGCTGTGTCCTTTGAGAGGCTATCTGGACAATTCAGGACCTTTGCATTGGCACTTTCAGCTACAGACATTCCACGGAACCACCATGATGCTTTGCAAGATTCTAGATGGCGGCTAGCAATGGAGGAAGAGATGGCGGCACTTCAGTCTAGAGGAACCTGGAGTTTGGTTCCTATACCTCCAGATGTCAGCCCGGTGAGTTGCAAATGGGTGTTTACAGTTAAACACAATGCAGATGGCTCCATTGACAGGTACAAGGCACGCCTAGTTGCACGGGGATTCACACAGACATATGGGGTAGATTACCTTGACACGTTCTCCCCTGTGGCGCGTCATTCCACTCTACGGATCCTGTTATCAGTTGCAGTTACTAGAGACTGGCCACTCTATCAACTGGACGTGAAGAATGCATTTCTGTATGGAGACTTGCAGGAGGAAGTCTATATGCAACAGCCACCAGGTTTTGCTGTTGAGGGGGAGTGTTCCAAGGTTTGCAGGTTACATAAGGCCATCTATGGCCTTAAGCAGAGCCCCAGAGCATGGTTCCAGAAGCTGTCAGACCTCTTTGAGAAACAAGGATATAAACGCTCCAATGCTGATCATTCCTTGTTTGTACAGAAGACGGCAAGAGGTATCATTGTAATCATGGTTTATGTTGATGATATCTTGATTACAGGTGATGATGACCAGGGCATCAAGCAGGCAAAGGAAAGGCTGGGGACCGAGTTTGTCACCAAGGACCTGGGAGTCCTTAGATATTTTCTGGGGCTGGAATTTGCCAGAAATCCGTATGGATTAGTCATGTCACAGAGGAAGTATGTTACAGATCTACTGAGTGAGACAGGTATGCTAGGGTGTAGACCGGCTACGACACCAATGGATCCTAGCATGAAGCTGTATGATGATGACACAGAGGAGGTGGACAGGAGAAGATATAGAGAACTGGTAGGCAAACTGTTATATGTCACAATCACTAGGCTAGATATATCATTTGCAGTGAGCCGTGTGAGCCAGTTCATGGAGCAACCACGCCAGGTGCATATGGATGCAATACATATGATACTTAGATATCTCAAATCTTCTCCAGGTGCAGGTCTGCTATTCAAGAAAGGAAAGGGGATTTCTATCTCAGCATGCGCAGATGCAGACTATGCAGGATGTCCCAAGGATAGGAAGTCCACCTCAGGGTATGTTGTCTATGTTGGAGATGCCCTAGTCTCATGGAGGAGCAAGAAACAAACTGTGGTAGCTAGATCTAGTGCTGAATCCGAATATAGGGCTATGGCCCAGGCTACTACAGAGATGATGTGGGTGAAAGCGGTGCTGACAGATTTATGCTTAGATGTACCACTTCCTATGAACTTGGAGTGTGATAATCATGCTGCTTTGTTTATTGCAAACAACCCTGCATTCCATGAGCGGACCAAGCATATTGAGGTGGATTGTCACTTCATACGTGATATGATTCAGAAAGGATTCATTGCCACATCTCATGTTACTTCAGAGAACCAGACTGCAGACATATTCACCAAGGCATTGTTACGAGGTCCATTTCAGAAGTGTGTTTCCAAGCTGAGCATGATTGACATCTATGCTCCATCTTGAGGGGGAGTGTTGACGCATATTGAGTAACTGTATCTCTTTGTTATTTTATTTTCTTATTATTCTCTTTATGTAATTTACCCATAGGCTACTCTCCTATATAAGAGAGCCTAGGGCTATGGAATAAAGTATCTCATTCACGTTTCCCAACATCTATATAATAACAGATCTCCATAAATATATTCGTATTCGATACGTAGGACACACTTTGGAAAATGCCTAGGCGCCCAGGTTTAACGCCTTGTCGCCTTGCCGCCTTAATAACCATGAATCCACCTCAATATGCTTTGTCCTTCCATGAAAAGCAGGATTATTGGCAATAAACAGTGCAACTTAGTTGTCACACTGTAAGTGCATGGGAAGTGGTACGTCAATGCTAATGTCGATCAAGATTGATCTAACCCACATCATCTCAGTGGTCCCCTATGCCATAGCTATGTAATGTGATTCTGCGTTGGGTCTGACCACCATTTTCTGTTTCTTGCTCTTTCAAGTTCTAGAGAGCCATCGATAAATACTGCTAACTCTGAGGTAGACTTTCTGTCCTTAGGACATCCTGCATAATCTGCATCTGCGCAAGCCGAGACATCGAGAATTGTCCCTTTCTTGAAAAATAGTCCTGCAATTGGAGATGACTTCAAGTACCTCAGAATCATGTGAGCAACATCCATATGTACCTGTCTGGGTTGCTCCTTGAACTGGTTAACCTGACTAACGACAAATCAGATGTATGGCATCATGATTGTAACATAAAGTAGCTTCCCAACCTGCTCTCTTTATCTCCTCTTATCCACTTCATCTGTATCATCATCGTATAGTCTCATGTTGGGGTCCATAGGAGTAGTTGCAGGTCTGCATCCACTCATGCCTGTTTCTGCTAAAAGGTTTGTAACATACTTCCTTTGGGTCATCACAAGACCCTGCTAGTTCCTGGCAAACTCTAATCCTACGAAGTATCGTAAAGGACCAAGATCCTTGGTGATAAATTGTTGCCCAAGGAACTCCTTAGCCTTGCTAATCCCATGCACATCATCTCCTGTAACGATGATATCATCATCATACACCATAATAACAATTGTATCTCTCTGGGTTCTCTGAACAAACTAGTGATCTGCATTCGACTTTGTGAACCCTTTCTGCTCAATCATGTCTGAGAGCTTCTGGAACCATGCTCTTGGATTTTGCTTAAGGCCATAAATAGCATTATGAAGTCCACAAAGTTGCTGATACTCTCTCACAACAACAAACTCTGGCAGTTGCTGCATGTAGACTTCCTCTTGGAGATCACCATAGAGAAATACATTCTTGATATCAAGCTAAAACAATAGCCAATCTCGCGCCACGACAACAGTAAGAAGAACCCGAAGTGTAGAACAATGATCCACTAGCGAGAAGGTATTCTGATAGTCAACCCCATGTGTGTGGGTGAACCCTCACTCAACAATCCTCGCCTTATAACGATCTACTATACCATCTGATCGGTGTTTCACTGTGAACACCCACTTGCAACTGTCAATAAATGCCTCGGGGAGAATTGGGACTAAATTCTATGTGCCACGTGACTGTAACGTAGACATTTTCTCCTCCATTGCAAGACGCTGCTAGGTGTCTAGCATAGCCTCTTGGTAAGTCCGTGGAATCTCCACGGTAGATATACCCACAACAAACCTCCTGAAATCCACTGACAGGTGTGCCAAAGAAATAACGAAGCAAGAGGATACGAGGCACATGTACACCTCTGCTTCCTAAGCGTAATAGGCACCTCAAGATCATCATCAACCTCCTCTACATGCTTACTAGGCTCCTATGAAGGAACCTGATCGTCATGTACAGTAGCCTGCTGTAGATACAACTCACCGTTGCCTTCAGTAGAAACATTGTGATCAAAACATACACGAGGTATGCTGGATGATTGGGGAGGCCCATGAGCAGTAACGGCTGTGGACGTAGAAACATGGTAGGAACCGAGCTATGAGACGAGGAAGAGGTGGTTGTGATGGAGGAACTGTAAGTGTTATTGGAACAAGCGGTGGTGTAGGAAGTGGAGACATGTAAATCCCCTCTCCAGAATCCGATGGAGTGAACTTGTCACGCGAAAAAGTACATCACAAACTCAAAAAATGTGACATCGGCACTAGCATAATACTTCCGACGAACATGATCGTAACATCGGTATCCCTTTTGTGTCTTTGAATACCCTACAAAAACACAGTTGACAGCTCCGAGGGTAAGGTTGTCAAGGCCAAGTAACAACTGATGCACAAATGCCACATATGCAAACACACGAGGGGTGGGGGAGAACATATTCTTCTCGAGAAAACAATCAAGAAAGGAATCTTCTCATCCAAGACAATGGAAGGCACACGATTCACAAGATAGCAAGCAGCGAGGACAACATCATCCCAAAAGGAGCATGGCTCTGAATCAGAAGAGTTCGTGCGACACCAAGTAAATGGCAATGTCTACGTTCATGACAGTGTTTACGTTCAACAATGCTGTTTTGCTGGGATATGTAGGCATATAATGTCTAATGTAAAATACCAAACGATCGGAAAAATATGAAAGTTGTAAGGTACATAACTCCAATGCATGTCAGTATGAACAAATTTGATAGTAGCAGAAAGGATATTTTTTGTTTCATTTATAAATGATTGAACCACGTTCCCAGCTTCAGACTTATTCTTTAATAGAAAAAGGCACGACAATTTAGAAAAATCATCTACTGCAACAAGATAGAATATGTGTCCCTGATGGTCGGGAACACGAGTCGGATCCCAAATATCTAGATGAATCAACTCCAAGGAGAACTACTATTACGGCCACGACGACTCTGGAATGAAGACCGACGATGCTTTCCTAGCCGACAAGATTCACACTGGTAAGTAGAACGAGTGGAAATTTGAGGAAGCACATGACATATCTTCTGAAGGGGTAGATTACCAAAACAGAGATGCCACACAAAAGGAGAAACTGTTCCTGCAGAACTAGATGATGCACCAACATGAGGAGTATGGATCAATCGATATATGCCTTCCTACTCTTGGCCACTTCCAATCACCTTGCCGTGAGCATGTCCTTAAACACATGGTAAGATGTGTTAAAAATAGCACGGCAATGCAAATCACTAGTAATATGACTAATAGACAATCAAATCATGGTAAAGTCAGGTGCATGAAGCACGTTTTGAAGACGTATGGATGTCATCAAACTGATCTCTCCCTGTCCAGTGATGTGAGAATGAGTTCCATCCGTTATGATCACTGATCTGGAAGGAGCTATCTGTCTGTATGTTGGTGTCTCTATCTCCACACAGATGATGATAAGCACCATAATCCATTCTGTAATGTCAGCCCTACTAGAACTGGTAAGAGCATAAGCACTATCTGAGATACTAGTCAAGGCAGAAGTAACCACATCTGAAGTACTTGAGGACGCAGAAGAAGCAGCAAGAGGCATGATTTCTCTCAGGTGAGAGACTAGATCATCAAACCTTTGATCAGAAGTAGATATATCTGGAGTCTCACTCTGCTCAACAACACGAGCAGAAACTGGAAAACCATGCTTGGAGTAGCATGTATCCTTATAGTAACCAAGACAGTGACAATAGGTGCATGGCTCACGAGGACCATGACCTCCTCCTCGACCATGAAACCCTTGATCTATGTGCTGTGAAGTACCTCCTCTACCGCGGGATGCATGCATCGCAGAGGAGGTTTGTCGTGAATTGGACAACAGAACAATGACCCTACGAAGTTTACGGTATGCCTCTTCTATAGGAGGAATAGTAGCATCTGTAAGAATTTGTGATCGAGCAGCTTCGTATTCTGGATCAAGAGCCGTTAAGAAGACACCAACCATTGTGGCAATCCTGTACTCCTTCTGCTGCTCAGGTGTAGCTGTAAGAGGCATGAAGTTGTGAAGCTTCTCGAGCATGCCTTGGAGAGATGTATATAAATAATGCATGTGGCGTCCATTCTGTTTGCTAGTGAATATGCCATGCTGTAACCGCAAGATCTTCGTCTTGTTTCTTGCCTGTGAATAGGTTGCACCAAGAATGTCCTACATTTTCCTTGGCAGTGGGCTTATGCAGAACATCATTCGCGATCTCTATCGTCAATGTACCGGTCAACCAGACGCGTGCATACGCATCATCGGCATCTCATGAGGCTTTTGTCTCACTCTTGTCAGTCGATCCATCTTCAGTAAGAATATGCTTCATACCCGCAGACTGCATCATGCTCATGAACTACGTGACCTATAGTTTGTAGTTTGTTCCATACATCTTGACTATTGGCGTCAGACCTAGAAAGGCACATGTGGAGGAAGTATCGGTGTTGTTTTCTGACATGATGCCAAATCCAAAGGTTGGGACTTATAAATCAAGGAAAAACTTGTCTACATGGACATGAGTGGACTTGATTGCAGGTATAGACTCAAACGACAATCATTCCATCAATATGAGGTGTGTCCTAGGGTAAGAGAAGGTGATTCATCAATCTGAAACCACCATGAAATCCTCAAAATCAGACCGTACATGTTCACTTGATCACCGGTACAATTGCCCTAGAACACTTGGTGATGCAACGGTGCAACCCTAACCGAGATAGGGGTGTCACCACACGAAATAGGGGCTAACGAGGTGAGGTGGGGAGGCAGAGATGGCCACGAGTAGCAGGATGTCCACGCGGAGGTGGCTCTGAGCGGTGACGGAGACCGCGGAGGGGTCAGCGCAGAGGCGGCTTCGAGTGGCGTCAGCGTGGGCAGCGTGTATGGTTAGGGTTTGGGTATGAGAACTCCGGTCTAGAACTGTCGCTTTGATACTGTGTTCGTGGACAAATAATCTATATATTCATTCATGAGATCCTAGGGTTCTCTCTTATATAGGTGGGAGTCCAATGAGTAAATTACATACTATGAACATCAATTAGTGTTGTATTTGTTATTAGCATGCTCTCATAATGGCTGAATGAGAATCATCTTTGTTGTGTGCACCTTTTTTCTGGTTAATTAAATCTGGATATATGCAAGATACTGTTCAATCTTTCTGTAGGAAGAACAATTTCGTTGTGTTCCGTTTCCTTGAAAAATTTGTGTTGTTTTCTCTTTTTTGCTTGTAGACAATTTTCTCATACCTGAGAGGTAGCCTGCATCACAGATTACTTCTTTATTGGTCATTAGTTTTTCGAGACCAATTTGATTACTATGTTTAGCAAAATATTTTTAGGATTAATGTATTCTAAGAATGAATAACTTTGCAATTTTTTCCTGAAAAATGTTCTGGCTGCACATTCCTATTACATTTCTATTAAAAGTATATATGCATCTGGTGCTAAAGGACTTTTTTTTGGTCTCGTCATTCTCTCTTCCACCTACTATGTAAACTTTCCCTCCAGGCTGTAGAATGGAATGACGAGCCGGTCGATGAACAAGAAGGTGCTGATACAGTCCCCAATGATGGGGTTTCACAATTTTCTGGGAGAAAGGATGATAAATCTATCAATGTATTGGAAGAAAATGAATGGGATCGACTTCTTCGAGTTAGGTGAGCTTGCATTTTTTATTTAAACTCGTTTGTACTTGCCCTTTTCTTTTGTTCATTCAGAATTTCGTTCTTTAATGCTAGTTTGCAAAAAAAGTGTCCTCCAACTGCCTTTGTCTATACTAGTTGGCTTGCATGCAGTGAGCCTCTCCTCTTTTATTTTAGAACATGTAGCTCACATTTTACCATGGTTGATGATGTAAAGATAGTTTATATTGTTGAGTTTTGGCAACTTTGTAGCTTTTCGTTCCCTGAACCTCTACTTTTAGAATTGTGGCATCATGATGAAATCTGTGAATTCCTACGATGTGGTGTCAAAGAGGTCGCCTTGATAGCATTTCTACCTGTCGTTGTACACTCCATCATATCACAATTGAAACCTCTCTTGATGGAGGGGGAACCTCCCCTTTATCTCCTTACAAACATCACGTTAGGATCCATTCTGCAAGTTTTGTCCAGGCAGTTTGGTTGTTGTTTTGACTGTGTAGGCATATTTAACATGATTTCTATGTGCATAATCGGTTTTGCATCCTCAATCAAATGCATACCTCTTGCATGAACCTTTAAAATGTCTTGTTCCGAGGTTTTGTTTCTTTTACATGATGTAGTGGTTTAACAATTCATTTTGTCTGGGATCCTTGTTCTCCGAGCTTGTTAGTGTTTGTGGAAGGGCTTCCTTGCTGATGGTATACCTCATCACTCATTTATTCAACTCCTATCCGAGTTGAGGTGGGCTGTTTTTTTTTGTTTTGCACAAGATGTAGCTACCACCCATGCTTAATATTGCTCGAGTTTTTTTGAAAGGTAAAGGGGTTTAAACTCGAGATTAGTTACACCCGAAATTGTATAAAAAGCAACCATACTTACATTGACCCCGCCGAAAATAGCGCCATGGCATGGTGAATTACAGTGTCCGTACAATGCCTCCCACCCTTAAAAATTATATTGTTCTGTGACAACCAAATAACCCAACCCACCACCATAGGTTGAAAGCAGCCGGCACAGGAGGAATGGACAGAAGCTGACACCGAACTCCAGAACTCATCGAAGTTAGCCAATGCAAGCCCTGGATGCGCGAGCCAGCTCCACCGGTCCTTAGAACATGGGTAGTCAAGAAGCAGATGCCTCAAGGTCTCAGACTCAACACCACTGCTTGGACATATCTTGTCATCTTCCGATACCATTTTGCCATAAAAGATTGTGTCATAAGTCTTCCTTTTTGTAATTGCCACAGGAATATTTTAGTTTAGGTGGGTGATATTGCTTGAGTTGTTGCTAGTGCTGGTAATTGGAGGGGACTCGATAAGAAATAGAAAATGGGTCGGCAAGGGAATAGGAGCAAGAGAAAGAGAATAATGAGGAGAAGGGAGAAGAATTTTGGGAGAAGAATTTTGCTTGGTGTTGAGAGGTTAGATTTCTTGATACGAGATTAATACTGGAGACTATTATAGATAATTGTCCTTCATGTATATGCCAAAGCATCACAAGTTGTGTGTGGGTTGGGGGGTTAAGTGGAGCACGTGACGATTCATTACATACTGCTTAGCTCAATGATGTGATCATGGAAGCGTTTAAGTCAGCACAAATCCAGATTTTGATATAGGGCGTCAACAATGCACCGAACCTGTGAATGGCTATCATTTGAAACTCCCCTTTGTCCACAGGTGCAATTGTTTCGGAGGAACTTTGTTGCTCATTTGGAACCCTTTTGTTCTGCTGATTGTGACCTTACCCATTATATTTATTTCTTATTTACGGTGAACTAATGTTTCCTCCTTATGGTTGACAGAGTTTGTGGAAGTTAGGCAAATAGTGTGGTGTTGATGGGATGTATTTTGATGGCGATGTGAAGGGAATGCATGTATTGTTCTTGTTGGCTTATAGGTCATAAGTAGTGCACATGCTGTATTGGCAATGTCTCACTAAGCATGCATTGTTTGTGCTTTGACGCATATGAATGTGAGAAGAGGGTTGGTTGTGGAGCAAACTTTGTCTGACGAGTCGAGCATGACTTTGAATGAGAGGGGAAGGTGTTGAAGGGTGAGATCATCGATTGTTTGGACCTGGAACCAACTCATTTCATCAAAATTGTGCTTATGGTGGCATATGGGATTGGTGCCTCCTGAGGTGATACTAAAGAGTTGGGAGGGTAGCGGCTTCAAAATAGGGTAGGGCCATTTGAGTGGTTTGAAGGGTGGTTTGAAGGGATGGTACATTTGGTTTTTTCTGCTACCTCTAATGTGGTTTTTCTTGCAGGGACAATACTGTGAAACCCCTCGGATCCGGGTGCTCGTTTACGCCGCATTCGTAATATTACATTCATTGGCATCACATTAAATGTATGAATTTACAGGAAAATTTTTCGCGCTGCTATATTTGCACATGACATTACAAACCGCATTCATCAGATTTAACAAAGATATGCCACCAAAATTTTATTCCATTCATTTTCATAATATCAATACATGTACATAAGAAGTCAACAATTCATTCATACACGTGTCCCAATATATATATATATAGAGAGAGAGAGAGAAAAGAGAAAAGAAAAACTAAAACAAAAAAGGAACATACCGTCTGGTATATACCCTATCGCCTGGAATCATCAACAACTACTGGGCAGCAGGCTCCTTGCCTGCCAAAACATGTTAGGAACGAAGAGGTGTCTGCGGTTGCTGGTACTTTCCCATAATCATAATAAAATAAGCAGGCATTTATATGTTCAAAAGCGAGCAAGTAGAAAGGCAGTAAAAACTAAAATTTATTTCTACTTGTGAATGTAAAAGGTTTTCAAATTTACTTGTATGTATCCCCCCCCCTCCCCCCCCCCCCCCCCCCGAGATCACCCTTTCTCTCAACATTTCCTATATAGAACATAATTATATTGTAATAGATTGATCATAAGTATAAGTATGCATATATTATTCAGAGATCGTGTTTGTGAATTTTGATGACGAAAAGGTTTGAGATTGGAAAGGTTTCTTGATTTTATTTAGATTCTTAAGTCTAGTGGATAGTCTGTGGTCTTGGTTAGTGTGTAACCTCATACTTTGACTCTAAGATGTGGGGAAATGCCTTAGAGTTGGGGTGCCTCCGTAGGCATGCGGTGTTGTATAGTGCATCCTAATTAAGTTCCCAATACGTCCACTGGCTTATAGGGATTTTGAATCAGATTATAGTCACTTCCAATCAACTCAACTTTAATTGTAGTTTTCTCCAAATCTCAACTTCAACTGTCTCAGATGTAACTCTAGATGATTTAGATGTAGATATGGATGATTTGGATGTAGAATCGCGAATTCTGTTGGCGAAAGTAAAACTCAAGCGGTGAGGTAGCCTACAAATGGCTCTTCTGTCTCGCCCTCTAATTGGAAGTGCGGTCCAATAGAGGGATATATCTACTCCAAAACTACGCCACTGAGACGGGTGGGAGAGACTCTCCGGAAAAGTCACTCTTAGAAACAGCCTGACCGGTAACGGACAAACGAGCTCATACGGAAAAACTGAAAACTGAGGATCCCCCGTATGGGTATCTTAAACAGAGGGTCATCGGAACTGGTCAAAAGTTGGGATCCCAACGAGGCGTAAAAACACTGCGAGCTCGCGTAAAAACGTGTAAAAGACTGGGATCCTAGACCCGCGCACTTGGCGGCCGCTGCCCTAACTTGACTTTTCATCTCCCGCCCAATTGAGGGTCACCGTTCCCTCGCACGGTCAGATGTAAGGGTCACCATGACCGGCATTATTAATTGTCATCACTGTTTATCATCATCCTTACATCTTTGACTTTCCATCTCTCTCAATCTTTTCTGTGATTGACTATACAGATCTGTCTTTTGGTCGACGATCTTATTAATAGTGATCAATAGATAGTAGTTTGTACCAAAAGGATTAATTCATGAAGATGATTAGTTATATCCACTAAGTATCTGGAGTAGATAATTTGGTTCATATATAAGAAATATTTTAATTTGTCGATCATTTAACTATATATATGTTGAGTAACATGTCCTTAAGTACATCAATACCGAAAAGGCCAAGTCTGTCAGTAATAATGATACTGTACTTATTCTTTGCCTGAGCAACACAATATCCCCCCCTTTATTTTTTTGCATTTGATGATGAAAACTTTGCAAATTAACTATAGTAGCTATAATGAGTAACTCAGTAGTATTAAAATGTCAAGATGTGGTATTACTAGAAAAACAGATCACGGCTGCCTTTAAACTAGAGGAATAAAAAGACAATGAAAGATATGTGTATTTACCAACTATGGAATCCGATTTAGATTTTTATCAACTACTAATGTCCAATCTCAATTCTTTCCCAGCACTTCCAACCTCATCTTTCTTTTTTCAAGTTTTCATATTAGAGACCAGATTGACCAAACAATGACTTGACTTTTGCCATATTCCGGATGAGATTTCCTAATTCTTATCATATTTAAATCATGAGAGTTAGAGCTACTCATTAGATATTAATCTAGGTTCAATTCTATACAATTTTCCCCAAATCTTTTCATCATTAATTCATGAGCTTGGTAGCTAAATAAGTAATCTAATATTGAGTCTAGTTTGATGTTACTCACTCCTAATTCTTTTACATTTTAACATAAAAAAATTTAGCGTATAATAGTGGTCTAATCTCAGATAAATGACGCATCACTTGTTTTCAATAGTAATGATAAGTGTGTTCCAACTAGCTTTTTCCTTATATATGGGTAAGAATTGTGAATTCATCGTTCCATCCTTTCCATTATTACCCTAAACCTGTTCTGAAATCATCCGTAATGTTGTAAAGTACCCAAATCTGAAATCATCTGTAATGTTGTAAAGTACCCAAATAATTTGTTGTATTTGAAGTCGATTGAACTGGTTGTCAATCATCTAAAATACTTGAGCCCAAATTACCTATCATCAGTCCTCATCACTAGTAATTCCACTTCATTTTTGTGATATTTCTATGTGAGACCATTCTTGGTGTGATATTGGTGGAGATGGATTAATTAGTATAATAACACCTTCCTTAATCCTTGACAAGGTTAAGCACTATGCTAACCCACCAAGGTAAACAGATTGAATAATTACAATCCTGTACTAACATGCTATCTGTTTGCAAGCTATGGTTATAATTATCAAAGCTAACAATCAGATAGTGCATATATGTATTATTATATATATATAGAGAGAGAGAGAGAGCAAAATAACAATCATCTCTGATATTTACTAATGTAAGATCTAAGACCATACTATCTCTCTGCTCTCTTAAGTAGAGAATCCTTTCGAAAATAGAGGTAATTTTTTGTGTTTATTTTCCTTTCAGAGATAAAGTGCCTTCCCTTGAGACACACTACGAAGAAAACAATCCAACCAAAGTACTTTGGTCTTGAATTTGCGCTTAATGACTTAAAGTTTTCATGGACCATTACCCTAAAGAGAAGAGGATCATCTTATACCCAAGTCTCATGCAATTTACCACCATTTCTTCACCTTATCATCAAAATTTAAAAGCAAAAATAATGGGGTTTTAAAATTGTCTTTAATTGCAATGAGAAGGCAGCAAAAAGAGAGATGATTGTTCATAGATCAAGTGAATGTGCATGCATGGCAGCAATGAGGAGAGGAGAGAATTACTCTTTGGATCTCCAAAAATTGAAGATCAAGCATGCATGCAGTACTGGAAATTTGGGGCAGCAGCTCCTTGAGAAAGGAGTAGCTCCAGCAGGGGGTTTTGAAGGCTCTAGGGGATTTCAGGAGATGAAAACAGCAACAGATTTTTTTGCTACTTCCTCCAGTAGTAGAGGCTCCAAATTGTCTGGAAGAGGGCTGCAACATGGTCTTTGATGGCAGCAGCAGTGGAGCTGCTTGGGATACAACGGCCCGAAGTTCAATTGGAGAGATAGCTTCGTTTTTTTGGGTATTGCAGCCGCTTGAATAACAGTAGTACCAGCAATTGTTCAGAGGACAGCTCCAGCAGGAGCCTTGGCATGAGGAACAGTAGCCCTAGCTGCTAATTTGTAGAAATTGAAGAGGGGGAAGGGGGATTTGGGGAGAGAAAAGGAAGAGGAGATGTGGAGGAAAAGGAGTTGGCGATGGATTTAAAGAGGGGAGGGGAGGGGTATCGTGGAAGGTTTTGGAAAGGGAAAAGTACACTCGTAAAAAAAACTTATTTACTTATTATTATTTCTTTATTATTGTTATTATTTTTTTGCTAAATTATTTAAGTCATCGTAATTTACTTTGATTATGGACGAGTTGACAAGTCACATTCAGGATGAGTACTTTGGTGTATGTTATTTGCTGATGATATTGTGTTGATTGATGAGACTATAGATGGATTAAATGAGAAGCTTGAGGTTTGGAGACATGCATTGGAGACTAAAGGTTTTCGTATAAGTAGGGCTAAGACGGAATATATGGAATGCACCTTTGATGGAAGCAATGGTGAAGGAATCGAGGTGAAGATTGGTGACGATAACATTCAGAAGAGAGATTCTTTTAGATATCTGGGATCTATTTTGCAACATGATGGGGAAATTGATGGAGATATTACTAATAGAATAAATGCAAGATGACTAAAGTGGAGAGGAGCCTCCGCTGTTCTCTGTAATAAGAAAATTCCTTTAAAAATTAAACGAAAGTTTTACAAAGCAGCCGTGAGACCTGCTATGCTTTATGGTTCTGAATGTTGGCCAGAGAACCATAGACATGTGCAGAGAATGGGTTGTAGCAGAAAATGAAATGCTAAGATGGATGCGTGGACATACACGTAAAGATCGGATTCGGAATGATGCAATCAGAAAGAAAGTTGGTGTAGCTCCGATCGAGGATAAGATGCGAGAAAACCGCTTAAGATGGTTTGGTCATTTGCAAAGAAGGTCAACTGATGCACCGGTTAGGAGATGCGAGTGTTGGGATGTTGAGCCGGCTAAGAGAGGGCGAGGACGGCCCAAGAAGTGTTGGAAAGAGACTATACGAAGGGATCTTAGTTTTTTTTGGATATAAATCCGAGATTGACCCAAGATAGATCTGAACGGAGGCGAAGAATCCATGTAGCCGACCCTACTTTATTGTGGGAAAAGGCTTTGTTGTTGTTGTTGTATTTAAGTCATCGTAATTACCACCTCAGACTCGTTTTGACCGTCTCTTAATGACGATCAAAATGAGTATAATATTCATATACTTTTGATCAGGTTTGGATGCCCGAAATTTTCGAGATACGTTTTCGATTTGCAGTTGAATTTTATGATTTAAAAATATCAACGACCTCTAATTGACGAACGGTTGATTCCGTTAGCCTTGTTTTGTCGAATCGGATCTAATGACGGTCTCGGTTCGTTTTGCGGTTTCTGAATTTGCGTCGCGGCTTTTTCGCGGCACGCATTACGATGCGACCGATTTTTGGTCGATTTTGCCCGAATGACTTTTGATTCATGATCAATTGATCGTTTTAAGTTATTTAATACTGTCCGATAACTTTATTGGGTTAATCAGACACTTAATTGGGTCATGTTCGGTTTCAATTAAATCCGGGTGTTACAAATACTGCAACGCACATATGCGAAGTCTTATTGGTGGTGTGAGGTAGGGATCTTCCAACTCCAAGGCATTGGAATCGACAAAGAGTTTGGATGGCTCGACATGTGAACTTGTGAAGGGAGCGAATTTTCTCTTCTCGTTGGAGGATAGTTGAAAAATCACACGAGCCCTTGTAGTTGCAATTGCCTTGAAAATGCTCTTAGATGGCTTATCTTTCTTGGTGGCTCTGAATCCATTGATGATGCTATTAATGATGTTAGAAGGAATGGAGCTTGAATATCATTTGACATTTGATGTTTGGAATAAATGATTTGCCTTAGACTTCCATGTCACTTTTAGTAGTGTTTTGAGAAGGCTAAACTTCGAGACGATCAAGGCATACACCTCAAGGCAAGGCAAGTACTCTCAGGTGGGCACCTTAGCTAGGTTGGTGATGCATACACTTGATATGATGGAGGCAGTCTTAAGGCACAAGGTGGTGAGGCGAGGTATCGCCTTGGTTTTATAGGTACTTTTGTATATTATCTAAAGTTGACTACATGTTTGGATGAATGCACATACATATTGTTGTATAGGGAGAAAATGATTAAGAATTGCATGCTAACTATTGTAACTAGCAAGGCTGGAAATATCGATATCGATACCGTATTGGTCTATCCAGAAAAGGATATATTGGGATATATCACCGATACATCGACGATATCGGTGGAAATGCCGGAAATGACTCAAAAAGCTATTTTTTACCGTTTTTTTCAGAAATTAAGATCATCCAAGATATTAAAACAACAAATAACCTACAAATACACACTTATATCACACATGTCGGTCATTTATAACCCATATGTCACACATATCGGTCATATTGAACGTATCGCTGTTAATGTTGATTCTTGACTTATAGATATTGGACTTGGATTTCATTCAAGTTCTTATAACATTAAATAACTTAGAAATATACACTTATATGACACATATAGATTATCTATGATCTTTTTATTGCACATATCGATCGTATCATGCACATAGTGAATGGCATTGAGATGAGCCATTTGATTCCAAAATGTACATAATGATTAATGACTAATGAGACAATGTTTCTTTGGTTTAAGGTTTATCTATTGAAAAAAAATAAATAAAAAAATTCAAATTAATGCAATATTGTAATAGAGATTACTTAGAACCAAGAGTTCCGTGAAGGATCTGAATAGCACCCCTGTCCTGTTGTCTTTCATAGTGGATCCCAGACTCAATGAACTCGCAGTAGTTTTTCCATAATCCATATCATGTACGAGTATGTGGCCTTGTAATCTATGACATACTACCGGTATTGATGGTCATCGATCCCCTATGAGTATCCCGAGACGAGGAAAAGCAACATTAGATTCGGTATCACGAGAGGCACGACTAGGCTGCGAAGTACTGGCTTGAGATCCTCGGGATCACGATGACGGAGGGGGAGAAAATCTCTATGGAGAAGGCATCACGTGCGTGTACTCGAGGAAGAAACCAAAACTATCACCACCAAAGAAGCTACCCTGGCTCTGCTTGGGTTAGCCACCTTGGTAGTTCTCGTCGTTGTAGCTGCTATATCCTCCATACACGTTGTACCCATATGATGGATGTGTATACACCTGAGGAGGAGGAGGTCCTGGAGGAGGAGCATGAATGAATTCCGGGAAGACGCCAAATAATCTCTCATTGTGTGATGATGCATATCCGTCCTGGGGACTTGGTGTTGTTCCTCTATGGTATGGGTTGCCAATGTCCATGCAACTCAACAAACTACAGATGAATCTTGTTTAACGTAAATCCTCTGTTCATGTAAGCGGTCCCTAAGCGACCTCCTCAGTGCACCGATTACCTAAAGCCTCGCTTTATGCACCATTCACGCACATATGGCCCGCATATGCAGGCTGTACGAGCGCATATGTGCTCCGTGCACCGCTTAAGGTCCAGTTGGGTAATCGAATCCGTATCCTAAGATCCATATCTTGCATTATTTTGATTCTATATATTAAATCAGATTATGTAATACTATCTTTTGATGATTTTGATATCTAGTTGTACTATTTTGAGCTCTACATGAAAATTATTTTTCTTAGATCTTCTGTTGGACCACATTTAATCATAAATTCATTTTAGTTGTAGTCACTGTTATAGATATGTATTTTTTAAATAAAAAATATTCATGATTTAGTCCGATTGGATATTTGTTGGAGAGTTTCGGAGAAGAGACAATTACATGTCGTATACATTAACCTTATGAAGGATATGTTGTGTAAAGATCCGGTCTAGGAAGAATGACTATTTTAACATCAACATCGATCTACACCGAGGTTAAGCTTTGAGTCCATTCCTTTTTACTTTGATTATGGACGAGTTGACTAGTCACATTTAGGATGAGATACCTTGGTGCATGGAAGGCCATATCGATATCGATATTGTTTCAATATCATGTCGATACGATATTTCGACGATATATCGGTGATATATCGTTGAAATATCGTCCGACGAACTTTTTATGAAGGAAATGCTGAAAAGGAGGATATATTGCCATATTGATACCGATATCGGTCTCATCTCGATATCGATATATCGACGATATATCACCGATATATCACGATATTTTCTTCCATGCCTTGGTGTATGTTGTTCGTCGATATTGTGTTGATTTATGAGACTAGAGATGGAGTAAGTGCGAGACTTGAGGTTTGGAGGCATGCTTGGAGACTAAATGATGCTTGGAGGTAGCGGTGAAGGAACCAAGGTGAAGATTGGAGACAATAAGATTCAGAAGAAAGTTTTTTTAGATACTTGAGATCTATTTTGCAACATGATGGGGAAATCAATTGAGATGTTATTCATAAAATAAATGTATGTTGGCTAAAGTGGAGGGGAGCCTCTATTGTTCTACGTGATAAGAAAACTCCTACAAAGGAAAGTATACAAATCAGTCATGTTTCTATATTCTATGGATCTAAATGTTGTCTGTAAACCATAGATATACGCAAAGAACTACAATAGTAGAAATAAAATTGCTAAGGTGGATGTGTGGTCATACACAAAAAGACCGGCTTCAGAATGATGCGATTAGAAGAAAAGTTTGGTGTCGCTTCAATAGAGGATAGGATGAGAGAAAATCGCTTAAGATTGTTTGACCATTTGTAATGGACGTCGGTCGATGCGTCAGTTAGAAGATGCAAGATTTGGGGATGTTGAGGCGGTTAAGAGATGGTGAGGAAGGCCTAAGAAGTGTTGGAATGAGACTATTCGAAGGGATCTTAGTTATTTGGATATATGCTCGAGATAACCCGAGACAGATCTGAATGGAGACAAAATCCATGTAGACAACCATACTTAATGTGGGAAAATACTTTGTTGTTGTATTTATAATTTCACATGCTTACAAAGGTCTAGTTGTTTAGGATATATTTATACAAGATAAATGCTTAAGTTTGGTCTCTTTTGTGTTCATATTTACCATTGAACACGCCCAATTATCTCAGTAAACTCTTACCATGAAACCCCATCTAGACGGTGGGCGTTGCCTGTCAATGTTAGGACTTAGGAGAAAGTCACATAATGAGCATGGTAAAGCATACAAGATAGGATCTGAGCATGTTAATGATGTCATATATTTATATTAGGGTAAAATGGGGCTGCCCCTTGAGGGGAGCTAACTTGGCTCCTCCACCCCATTTTCCCCATTTTTTAACTTTTTTTTGAAAATACTTCTGTGAATTTTCATAACTGTATCCCTATATTATGCCGTTCAAGTTTTATGTGAAACAGAGACTCCTACAGCCTCCATCTAGACGGGGTCAATTTCAACTATTTTGCGACCGTTAAAAATGAATATCTAGATGGAGGCCGTAGGAGTATTTGTTTCCCACGAAACTTGAGTAACATAATATAGGGATATAGTGATGAGTTTCCACAGATTCATTTTTCAAAAAAAATGAGAAAAAAGAGTTGAGGGAGCTAAGTTAGCTCCCCCCGGGCAGCCACAATTTTCCCTTTATATTATATGTTAGCCAAATAAAGTATAAACTTCATTAAAGTATATATAATCATAATTGTTTTGCTCAGAAATATTTTAGTGCCAAATATGTAGTCTTTGATACTTTAATAACGATTGTAGCCAGCGAATCCTTCTTTGATCGGATGGATTAGGAAAGGTAAATAGAGTTGGTTTATCTTTTCTTTTAGTGTTCTATCTTTATAATTTCATTAGATATTATATGCTATATATTATATGTTTAGTCAAATAATATATAATTTCATTGATATATATTTTATTGTAAGGTAGTTTTCTCTATAAATTGAGGCTTATGCCTCGACCATCTCAAAGCTACACGCTTACCCCTCGCCTCACTTCCAGGAAAATGCCTCGTTCTGCCTTCCATTTTTTCAAACCTTGGTTGGCAACTCCTTTTATGTGAGCTTCCCACTTATGTAACCAAGATGCTTTCTAGGAACTGATGATGAGAGAAAAAATGGTGGCAAGGAAGTAGGAAGTGAACTGACTTAGGTGGGGGGGGGGGCAGAGGCGCCCCATGACTGTCCTTTGAGTAAAGGGGAAAGAGGCTAGTAATTTGTCATTCAGTTACTTTTAACCTTAATAGACTCAACCAATCTCTTCAGGTCTCTAGCTTCGTTAGTTGTTACGGTTTATTCGGCATGAAGGTAGGAATGCTGACCACCATGACAGTGTATTGGTTTAGAAAAGCGAGCAATAATCCCCTAGAAATCGTCTACGCTACAAGGCTAGAACTCTTTGATCTCCAGCCTTCCAACTAGTTTGCAAAAGCTTTGGTCTGACCTCTATGGTGCTTCGCACCATTTCCAGAGAAGAATCAGGATCCCCATGTTCCTACTTACTATACTAGCACCTTTGTCATTTTTGGGGCCTTAGACCAGGAACATGTGCCACAGTTGCTGTGCTTTCCGTTAGTAGTTTAGAGTGAGAGCGGATTGGAGACTGCACTCACAACTATAGAAATATGTTATAAAGCGTCGTAACCTTGCTCTTCTTCTCATCCGACGCCTCTCGTTGTTCTACCTTTGTCTGTGTATGAGAAATTCTTGATTTTTTCTATTGGAAGATCTTTTTCAACTCTATATCTCTACTAACTTACTCAGACTTGGTGGATCTATTGAGATGCCTTGCTAACTTACTCAGTCTTAGTGGATCTAATCTATGTGGATTACGTTTGGGGTGTTTCTGTTCTGAGAGTTGGTTATGTAGCGACAATTTGAATGTATTGAGATGATTACATTGCAGAGACTATATTCATGACCTCCCCCACATCATTGTCAGGTGAAGCCTGTCATCTAAAAACATTGTTATGCGATCAACAAGCTTGGGGGATTGAAGTTTAGGGGAACAAGTACCATTTATTTGGGGGCTGTGGCACCTGCTACTCATGGGCGTAGCCTCCAAACATCATGATGCAACCTAATTAAGGGGTGACTTTATGGCAACCCTAAAGCGTGAAAACTAATGAACTAAATGACGGAAAAAAACTAAGATGACGTGCGATACGAAAGAACATCAGCAACAATAGACAACAAAATACTCGAGTTCTAGCACCGGTTTTCTCCACAATTTCAGGGCAAATCAAATAGTTTAATGATTAATGGAAATAAATAGCGAAGTTGCAGTTTAGAACCTCAATAAATCACCAACCGAACGGCAATATAACAGTCCACAATACTAGTATTATGCGGCCAAAATAATTGGTGGAAATGACGCTCATACCACAACCGGCGAGGGAGAATTTGCACGCTTCAGATCTTGTCGGCGGTGGAACGGCTGTAAGTCGCTTGTTACGTCACGAACGGGCCTGGGCACAGTGCGGGGACCGGGCGGCGTCGTGTTGGATCGGCAAGGGCTGGTGGCAGCGATGGAGTGACTGCTGGCGGGGGGGTCGGTTCTGGGAGTGGGGTTGGCGGCTGAATGAGCGGGTATGGCGAGATGGAGGGTATCGAGAAACGGACGCTGTGGTGGGATAGGGAAGGAATGGGGTGGGGGGGGTTTGCGTATGCGGGAGGGGCGACGAGATGGGGCGCGCTGGGGGGTGATGGCGCGGTTGAGGGTGCGGAAGGAGGAGGAAGGGCGGGGAAAGGCCGCAGGGAGGAGAGGAGCGGCGGGGACCGGAGAGGCGGCGGCGTGAGCGGGATCGTAGAGGGGAGAGGCAGGTGCGCTGGGGAGAGCGTCGGTGTGCGGGGGGGAAATGAGGAGAGGGAATGGATGGCGGAATCGGGAGGGGAAGAGAAACAGAGGGGGGGGGTCGAAGTCGGGAGGAGGGGAGTTGGGGGGGGGGAAGGCGACGCTGGGGTTAGGGTTCAGAGGGAAGAGGCGCACGGGAGGGGGAGAGGGACTGCGGGAATCGAAGATGGGAGAGAGAGAGATAAGTGAGGGGAAATTTATTATTCATTCCAACTTAACTTCAACCCTAGCATTTGGGGTGCCTTTATAGAGGTTAAGTCCCCCCCCCCCCCCCCAAATAGCAACAACTTTCTGAAATACAAATAAAAAAAAGAAAACATGCAGAAAATAAAAGGGATAAGGCCTTGTATAATGAGCCTTTTACATAATTAGATAAAATTTAAAATAAAAATGTTGACTAAAAGGTGGCATCATGCTGCATCAACTCCCCCCTGCTGAAAAGAATCTCGCTCCGTCGAGATGGCATCGTGGAAGTTCTGAAGTATATCGGGGCGGAGTTGTTGGAGTTCATCCTCGTCAATCCAGGTGCAATCTGTAAGAGGTCGTCCCTTCCATTTGACTAGATATCGTCGGAAGAGACCACGTCTAGTCGTCATATCTCGGATGTCTGCAATATCTTCAATCTGATCGGCATCAGTCGCGGCTGGTGGTTGGCGCGTATCATTGGCGGGAACTGCTGGCGTAGTGGCATCTGTCTGTTCATCTCTATGATAAAAGAAGAGATCTGATACATTAAAGACTGGCGAAGTCTTGACGTCTGGCGGCAGATCAAGTAAGTAAGCATTGGGCCCAATCTTTTTGAGGATTCGGAATGGACCAATCTTTCGTTCACTCAATTTTTGGTGGACTCTCAAAGGAAACCTCTCTTTTTTCATGTGGACCATCACTAATTCTCCAACTCTGAACTCGCCCTCTCTTCGGTGTAGGTTGGCTTGGGCTTGGTATTTCTGGGTCATGGTTTGGAGTTTGGCTCAGATTTCAGTATGGATGTGGGTTAGGTGTTCGACCAGATCCTCAACAGCTGCACTACTTCTCCCTTGCATGGTTGTGGGTTTCAGGTCTAGAAATTGGGTAAGTGGAAAGCCGTACACACTCTCAAATGGCGATTTCCTGGTGGACCTATTGGTGGAACTGTTATACGCGAATTCAGCTTGGGAAAGAATTAGATCCCATTTGGACGGAGAGTCCCCTGCAAGACATCGCAATAAATTTCCTAATGATCTGTTAACTACTTCGGTTTGCCCATCTGTTTGTGGATGATAAGCGGTGCTGTATTGCAAACGAGGTTCAAGACGAGACCAAAAGCGTGCGCAGAAAATGACTCAAAAACCGGGTATCACGATCCGAAGTCAAAGAACGAGGGACACCATGCAATCGAACGACATCACGAAAAAACAAATCAGGAACATGAGATGCATCTGAGGTTTTCTACATGCAATGAAATGTGCCATTTTAGAAAATCTGTCCACAACCACAAATATAGAGTCAACTTTTCGTATCGTGAGGGGTAAGCCTAGCACAAAATCCACAGTGATGTCTTCCCAGGGTCACAGAGGAATCGATAGAGGTGTATACAACCCAGTGTTCTGCCTATGGCCTTTGAATCTTTGACATGTTTGGCATTTTCGTACGAACTTTGTAACATCCTTTCGCATTTGCGGCCAATAAAATCGCTCTTGGAGAAGGGTCAAGGTCTTGTCCCTTCCAAACTGTCCAGCTAAGCCACCGTTATGTAGTTCTGAAATTAAGTTCTCACGAAGGGAGGTGGCAGGGATGCACAGTCGGTGGGCTTTGAACAGGAACCCCTCATGAAGAACATAAGTGGCTGTCGGATCCTGCCCAGTATCAACACATTCTGTATAAGCTTGTCCGAAGTCAGGATCATTGGGGTAGAGATCCTTGAGTGTGTCAAATCCTGTTGTGCTGACGGTTATTGTAGTTAGGGCATGTGCTCGCCGGCTCAACTCGTCGGCCACGCGGTTCTGGGTACCAGCCTTGTGCTTGAGATGAAACGTGTATTCTTGGAGGAAACTAACCCATTTGGCATGACGCTTATTAAGGGTTTTCTGCGAATTCAGATATCTTGAGGCTTCATGATCAGAGTTAAGGACAAATTCACGTTGGATCAGGTAATGCCTCCAATGCTTGGAGGGCTTGTACCACGACATAGAATTCGACATCATAAGTGGAGTAACGTGATCGAGCTTCATTCAATTTCTCACTGTAGAATGCTATAGGTCGTCCTTCTTGACTTAGGACGGCACCAATACCCGATATGTGAGGCATCGCAATCAACTACAAAAACCTTGGTGAAGTCAGGAAGTGCCAAAACAGGGGCATGTCTCAATTGATGTTTTAGATTTTGAAAGCTGGTTTCTGCTTCAGGAGTCCAGGCGGGTGCGCCTTTACGCGTGCAATCTACCAACGGAGCTGCGCAAGTGCTAAAGTTCCGGATGAAGCGTCGGTAGAAAGAAGCCAATCCCAGAAAGCTGCGAATTTCAGTGAGGGTTTTGGTCACGGGCCAGCTCTGAATGGCCTGAATCTTGGAGGGGTCAACCTTAAGTCCATGGGCAGTGACAATGTATCCCAGGAAGAGGACCGTGTCAGACATGAAGGAGCATTTCTTGAGGTGGACATACAGTTGTTGGGCTCTCAAGGTTTCCAGGACTTGTCGCAAGTGAGATAAGTGGTCGTCTTTGGTCAAACTGTAGATCAGTATGTCATCAAAGTATACAACCACAAACTTACCAATGAAGGGTCGCAATACATGATTCATGGTTCGCATGAAGGTGCTGGGGGCATTCGACAGGCCAAAGGGCATTAAAGTCCATTCATAAATGCTCTCTTTGATCTTAAAGGCAGTCTTCCACTCGTCTCCAGGTCGGAGGCGAATCTGACGGTAGCCTCTGCGAAGATCCATTTTGGAAAACAATTTGGCACCCGATAGCATATCAAGCATGTCATCAAGGCGCGGAATGGGAAAACGATACTTGATCGTTATCTTGTTGATAGCGCGACTATCCACACACATTCTCCACGTGCCATCCTTTTTAGGTGTAAGCATAGCAGGGACCACCACAGGACTCATACTCTCTCTAACATATCCACGACGTAGAAGATCAATGACCTGCTTGTTCATTTCCTCGTGTTCACTGGGGCTCATCCGATAATGTGGTAAGTGGGGTAGGCTGGCTCCAGGGACTAGGTAAATGTGTTGTTGAATGTCTCGCAACGGGGGTAGTCCTTCAGGCAACTCTTCAGGCATAATATCAGCGAACTCTTGGATGATGGGCTTTATCTCAGGCGGGACTTCGGGTGTAGTTGTCTCTTGATTGTTCACTTCACGTCCCATTAATGCATAAATGGTGGAGCTCTCCTGAATTTCACGTTGGAAGGTCTGGGCTTCCATCAACAATACAAGACCCGTAGTCGTGGACTTTGATGGCGGAGTACTCTTACGAGGTTGTGCGGTCGCGGCTCGAAGTGTAGCCACTCGGCGAGGGCTAAGGGCTTCGCGTTGCGGTTTGAGGGTCACACACACCTTGTCTATGATAAAGGAGTAAGTGTTCGTTTTTCCTCTGTGCTCAGTCTCTCGATCGAACTGCCAAGGTCTCCCGAGTAGTACGTGACAGACATCCATAGGAGCTACATGGCACCACACCTCGTCTTTATATGAAGGCCCAATTGAGAAGCTAACGAGGCTCTGACGGTGGATCGGGAGTTGAGTACCACCTCGAAACCAGGCCACACTGTAAGGTTTCTCGAGTGGTCGAGTTGGCAGACCCAACTTATCGACCATTTCTTGTGAAACGAAGTTCTCAACGCTTCCTCCATCAATGATCAGCGAACAACGACGTCCTCCTGAGGTGCAGGTGGTTCGGAAGATGCTGCGTCGCAGCCAACTATCAGCGTCATGGGCAACGGGTGTAAGCAAGATGTTTGTGGGTGCGCTGTCAGGAGCGATAAAGTTCTCACGTTCAATTACCAAGAAAGGTCCGGATTCGTCTCCATCCACTCCTAGAAGCTCATAGTCATTAACTCTCATGGTGTCAGCAATCAAAGCGGTTGGTTCCTCTTCAGGTGATTCATGTTGTTCAGGGTCAGGGTCTTTAGGGTCTTCGATGGTGCATAAATGGGCGGGCCTAGCTTTAGGGTTTGGGCACTCTGCTGCTCGATGTCCCTTTTGGTAACATCGGAAACAAGTATCAGGTCCTACAATAGGTCAACTTCCCAAGATGCCTGGTTCGGGGTTTCCAGTAGGTAGTCGGGCGACAGTAGGAGTTGAGGGTTTGGCTTGGGGTTTGCCCGTAACAATCGATGGGGAACCTATTGGTTTGGAGGTCGTCATCGGGGTACTAGTGTGCGGAGCGGAGTTCACAGGAAAAGACATCCTCTTTGTCTGAGCCTTAGCAAGCTTGGTCTCAGCCCGTTCAGCCTGCTTGTAGGCTTCGTCGACATCTCGGCAGTTGTGGAGGTAGAGTTCATCCTGGATAACTGGGCGTAGACCTTGCATGTAGCGGGTGACTTCCTGGACAGGAGTCTCCTGCAATCGGTTGCGATGAACGAGGGATTGGAATCCTTCGGTGTATTCTCTCACGCTCATGGTGCCTTGCTTCCACGCTTGCAGTCGCGCGTATAGATCTCGTTTGTAATCTTCAGGCACGAATTTGGTTTTCAGTTTGGCCTTCATCTTGCTCCAACTGCGGATCTTACTTTTCCCTTTTCGTTTGCGTTCAGATTGCAAACGGTCCCACCATAGCAGGGCATGTCCCTTTAGTTTGATTGTGACAAATTGAACTTTTCGTTCGCTCGGCATATACTTCACACAAAGAAGTGTTCGACGGCTTGGAGCCAATCCAAAAAGACATCAGGGTCTCGTCCTCCGTCAAATTCTGGAACATCGAGACGGATGCCTCGATCCCATCTGTCATCGGACCTAGGTCCAGGTCGTGGCGGGAATTGATATCCAGAGGTGAGGGGATCTTGAATCTTGGAAGTGAAAGGGGTGTCATCTCCTGGTCCTTCTTCTTCGCTTTCTTGTGATTGCCAATCGCTAACATGTCCGTCAGGAGTAGATGAGCTAGAGTCGCGAGAAGTGTTATTCCGGGAGTGCGGTCTCCGGCCAGTATGCCAGCCTTTGTTTGGCGTCTCATTACTATGATTTTTCTCTAGCATTTGACAATTTAGGGTGGCAATCTCTCCGCGCAGTTGTTCGAACATTCGTAGCATTTGAGTATTCAAAGATTCTAGCGTTAGCTCAGTATGTGAGGTGTAGCCGGTTTTAGAAGTAGATGATTTTTCGGCCATGGGAATCCTAGGGTTTCTTCTCTCTTTTGTTTTGGGATTTTTTTTGTTTTGTTTTTGTAGTTGATTTTTTTTGCAATGAAACGAATGAAATGCAGGCGAGATGCAGGGTCGTTATGCTCTGATACCAAATTGATGCAACCTAATTAAGGGGTGACTTAATGGCAACCCTAAAGCGTGAAAACTAGTGTACTAAATGACGAAAACAACTAAGATGACGTGCGATACGAAAGAAAATCATCAACAATAGACAACAAAATACTCGAATTCTAGCACCGGTTTTCTCCACAATTCCAGGGCAAACCAAATAGTTAATGATTAATGGAAATAAATAGCGAAGTTGCAGTTTAGAACCTCAATAAATCACCAAACCGAACAGCAATATAACAGTCCACAATACTAGTATTATGCGGTCGAAATAATTGGTGGAAATGACGCTCATACCACAACCGACGAGGGAGAATTTGCACGCTTCAGATCTGGTCGGCGGTGGAACGGCCTGTAAGTCGCTTGTTACGTCACGAACGGGCCTGGGCACAGTGCGGGGACCGGGCGGCGTCGTGTTGGATCGGCAGGGGCTGGTGGCAGCGATGGAGTGACTGCCGGCGGGGGGGGGGGGTCGGTTCTGGGAGTGGGGTTGGCGGGTGAATGAGCGGGTATGGCGAGATGGGAGGGTATCGAGAGGCGGGTGTTGTGGTGGGATAGGGAAGGAATGGGGTGGGGGGGGGGTTTGCGGATGCGGGAGGGGCGGTGAGATGGGGCGCGCTGGGGGGTGATGGCGCGGTTGAGGGCGCGGAAGGGAGGAGGAAGGGCGGGGGAAAGGCCGCGGGGAGGAGAGGAGCGGCGGGGACCGGAGAGGCGGCGGCGCGAGCGGGATCGTGGAGGGGAGAGGCGGGTGCGCTGGGGAGAGCGCCGGTGTGCGGGGTGGTGGGGGGGATGAGGAGAGGGGAATGGATGGCGGAATCGGGAGGGGAAGAGAAACAGAGAGGGGGGGGGTCGAAGTTGGGAGGGGAGTTGGGGGGGAAGGCGGCGCTGGGGTTAGGGTTCAGAGGGAAGAGGCGCACGTGAGGGGGAGAGGGGAGAGGGACTGCGAGAATCGAAGATGGGAAAGAGAGATAAGTGAGGGGAAATTAATTATTCATTCCAACTTAACTTCAACCCTAGCATTTGGGGTGCCTTTATAGAGGCTGTCCCCCCCAAATAGCAACAACTTTCTGAAACAAATAAAAAAAAAGAAAACATGCAGAAAAGAAACGGGGATATGGCCTTGTATAATGAGCCTTTTACATAATTAGATAAAATTTAAAATAAAAATGCTGACTAAAAGGTGGCATCATGCTGCATCACATCATTTTGATTTCGAATCGCTTTTGCTATTGGTTTTGGGGATTTGTCTGTCTTGGGGGATACTTTTGTAGAGAGGTGGTATATAAACCCCTTAGATTAGGTTCTATTTGTCTCCTATATACTACCATTTTGCCATCATAAAAGGAGATCCACCATCTTTGAGGAGAGTAGCCCAGTTAAGGGTGAAGCTTGTACATCCATGTTTTGTGATGTCTTGCTTTCATGTAAGTTAGTTTGGTTTGCATTGTATTTTCTCCATGTGCAGCAGAATTAATTGTTCAACGTGCTTGGCAGCCTTGGCATGTGCAATCATGCCTTTCTCACAATTCCAGAGATCAAGATGGTGGGTTATGTTAACCATCTATACATTCAACTCCCCTTGACCAAAGATTTGATGGACCATTACAAATGATGGAAACCTTGAGTGGTTGTTCTATGGACTTGATTGCGGATTGTTGCTTTTAGAAATACAATGTTTTCGTGGTCTTCTCATTCTTTTACGATTTTTTGAGAAAGGACATTCTTTTAGGATTTGTTTATCCCAAAGGTCCATGGTTGACCATTTGCTTGCCAGAGGACGATTTCAAGGAAGATGATATACTTTGCTTGATTGCTTCTCTAGAGGAGGATAGTTCCTAAATGTAAAGATCCAAATGTGTATCGGAGTTCAATTATCACTTGCATTTTCCCCCTCTTGTCTGGAGGAAGCAGATCATCTTTTGTTAGGTGACTCTCTTGTGGTTTATTTTTCCATTCATGTTTGTTGGAGAAGTTGTTTGTTGATGTGCTGGTTATGGGCGACACTTTGATAAGCATTGGGCCTGGATGCTTCTTTTGGTTCTAGCAAAAAAGAATCTGTGTTAGTCTACTTGTTCTACAAGAATTTTTGTACTTGCTGTCCTGATAATGTTTTTTATGGATGAATATGATTATCTAGTGGTTAGCACTTTGGCTTCTAAAGAGCTTAAATGCCGATTTCCAAGTCAAGAAATGTCTGTCAACTTGGTTAGTGATGGCATTTTAACAGGCATATACGGTCAAACCCTTTAGGAGTACTTGGCAATTCTGTAGATTTAAGCTAGTTATGTGCAATATCCAACCATTACATGAGCATTTAAGTAAAAAACCTCTTATGATTTTGCCACCGATTACTTATTTTAGGGAGTTCATTTTAAATTTCTTCATTTAATACATAAGGCTACCATTACTTCAATGCTATATTTTCCTTTTTTCCTTCTCATATATATTCGTCAAACTGAAGCTTTTGTTGAAAATTTTAATGTCTTAAAATGGTTTTACGTCTAGATAGAGGCTGTGCTTCTTTATTTCCCGCCTTATCAGTTAACTTATTGAAAAACCTTGTTAATTAATGTGTTTTAGGTCGGATAAATTAATTAAGCTGTAAATAAGAAGTGTCTTAAATGCCATTGTGTGGTTAATATCGCAGGTGGGAAAAGTACCAGATTGAGGAGGAAGCAACTCTTGGTCGTGGAAAACGTTTAAGGAAAGCTGTATCTTATAGGGAAACATTCGCTTCTCTACAGAATGAATCTTTGAGTGAGGTAATCTACTATAATTGAAGTATTTCTGTCCAAACTACATATGATGCTATCTAGTTTCATATGTCTTGCGCATTGGAATGTGGCTGAGTCTGCATGGCTTGGGTCTTCTGCAGGCATTGATTCAAGCACAAATTCTAAATTTATTAAAAAACCACCTATTGTAACAAAAGATATTTCATTTATTGCAAGCCAACACTGCACTTGCTAAATTTTTTTAGTATCATCATCTAGTTTATAGTACTAACTAACTTTTGAATTTACCTGCTTATATGGTAAGAAACTTTACTTTGGGGAGAATTGTTGCAGAACGAATTAGGAATTGAAGACAAGTTTGGAAGGTGAAAAAAGGGTCGACTTGCCTGCAGTGTGAGTTTTGGATGGGGAAGCACGAAGGTGTGCCTAAAGAGGAATAATGGAGGAGAAGATGGAGAAACTCCAAATTTTGTATTACTCAAATATACATAAACCCATTTGTATAAAATGAGATTACAACAATAACATGAAATAAATAAAGTCGCAGCTCAATTTCTATTTTAAGTACCTGCTCATTTTTAAGATCTCAATTGATCTTAATTTATTTATATCAAAATAAAAAGTCATGACAATCTTAAAATAGACCAGAAGTTCAACCGAAACCTAATTTCAACCTTAATCCCAATGTGTTTACCTGCGTCAACTGTCAACTTTCTTCTGCTTCGAAAGCCCTATCTTTTGATGGGATGCCTTAAGAGTTTTTTCCGTTCTGCATTCCTCTTGGTTTTTTGCATAGGATGGTGGAGGTGCAATTTCTTACCCTTTCAATCCAAAATCTTATTTCAGAAACTTGCACTTTATGTTAGTGTTGGATTGTGGCTGTTGACGTCATTTGGCGAATGTAACCAATTACGTGGTTTTTAATTTAGTTTGTTTCCAAGTTTTCTATTTCTGTTTGTAATCCTTCGTGGATTATTATGTATTTGCCACTTCTTGGGCTTTAGGGATTTATACTACGTAAGAAACCGTACCCCTTGAATAAAATTTATCTCATTGGGCCCTCAATTTTTATCAACATGGTATCCGAGGGACGATCCTAGATCAGAGTTCGTACACAAATTCCCGTTGCCACCTACAAATCCCATCCTGCATTGACATCCCCCACTTCACGCAGGGCCTTCCAGCACTACGCGCAACCCTCGCATGGGTCTCCAACACCGCTAGCCCACGCAGGCCTCCATCATCGTCGTGAGACCCCAACACCCTAGCACGGGCCAACAAGCCCTTGTGCGGGCCCCCAGTGGCGTTGCCAGCCACCCCACGATAGGTTGTAACCTTAGAATGCTCTCATGCATGCAATCTCCACCTCATGTGGGGCCTCTTGATCACAACATGCATCCCTAGCCGTCCTCTCTCGTCACCATCTCTTTTGGCGTGCGTGAGATTCGATCCGCTCTTCTTACTGCCCTCCTTAGCAGAATCATTATCATACTCCTCATACATGAATAAATTGATTATGAGCTTCGTTGGTTTTTTCTTCTCTTAGTGCGATGACCACGACTCCAGTTTTGACAAAGCCCCTAATTTCCACATCTTCCATGGTGCTCGATGTGACTTCTATCAAACTCAAGGATACAATTAAGTTGTTAACTATGCGCTTTGGTCTCGGGCCTTTAATGTGTTCATCGATAATGACATGAAGATATATGTTCTAACGAAGGAACCTCTGAAGAAAGCAAACAAAGACTACGATTCATGGCTAGGCAATAGTTATCATGTCATGACATGGATGGCCATCAGTGTCGAGCCTAACATTGCTGCCAATCTCATGTACAAGGAGACCGTTAGGGACTTGTGGGATGAACTGGCCCAGACATATTCGTAGTAGATTACAAGTCTTGACTTGTGGATATTTACATGCGGATTTTTTTCGCTTCTCATGGAGATTCCTCTTTCGTGGAATACTACTGACAACTCACTAACCTATATGAGGAACTTGATGGCTTCCAGCCCGATCGCTATTTTAAATTGGTGGCAGAATGATTCGAGTGGCATGTTTACAGATTCCTTTCTGATCTACATCCTACTCATCAAAACATGAAGGACCAGTTCCTTACGTTTGATAACATTCCTTCCATTAAGGTCATCTTTGGTCCACAACACCTTGAGACTTCCACCAAACAGACAATTCCTTTGCATGCTATGGAGAACTCTGCTTTTCTTGTGGCACTTGGACAAGGTGGTCACCACAGTTCTCGAGGAGGCCGAGGTTGCGACTCTAGCCATAGTCATGGTCGCACCTACTCTCCTTGCATTCACCGACATTGGTTCAACCACTCCTTTGAGAGGTGTGGTCAAAACCGAGCAAACCTCCACAAGCTAATTCAACGCCATCATCTGATTATGATGCATCTACAAAGGAGATGACACTAAATCACGGGATGACAGGACCATGGTTTTAAAAGGTGGCGCCTCGAGGCGCAAAGGCGTACGCCTCGAGGCGAGGCGAGCCCAAAACGTCCCGAGGCACACGCCTCAGGTACATCATAAGAGTCGTACGCCTCAGCCTTGCCTGAGGCGCTCGAGGCGAGGCTGAGGCGTAAGCCTCAAAAAATCATTTTTTTTAAATTTCAGGTCACGTGCAAAGCACATGACCTTTTTTTTTTGTAAAATCGAAGGGTCGGGGAGAAGGGGGCGTTCTGTTTGACAGAAATGAAACCCCCCTGCCCTTCCACTGATATCGCAGCCCTGCTTCTCGCCGTCCAGCCGCTTCTCGCCGCCCAGCCGGTGTCGCCGCCCGCCGGAGTCGCCGCCCAGCCGCCTTCTCCATCGCCGACCCTCTCGTCGCCCCGCCGGAGCAGGTATGCTCCGCCGCCACCTCCGAAACTGTATTTTTTGATTTATTTTTTCAATATTTCTTATGTTTTCCTTGTGTTCATCATTTTTATTTGTTTATCTATTGAGGGTTTCATTATGGGGGAGGCTTTCGCAAATATTTTTCAACGGTTGTTTTGATGTGTTCTTTTTTTTATGTATTTTTCCAATTGTTTTGGGTTAAATTCTTACCCATGATGAAGGATTACATGTATGTTCATCTTGTACTGTTAGTATATATCAATATGTGTATGTTATTGTATAACTTGTAGATATGCGAAGGAAAGGCCAAAGTGGGGGTAGATCGGATCCCGGATGGAGATACTGCCGAGAACTTGAAATGGACGAGCATCACAAAGGGAAAGGATATGTATATGTTGAATGTAATTTTTGTTCGATGAAGATCACCGGTGGGGTGAAGCGACTAAAAGACCAACTTGCAAAGACACACAAGAATGTGAGAGCTTGTCCAAGCGTTCCTATTGAAGTTCAACAAGAGATGAAGATGTTCATGGACATCAAGGGTAATGAAAAGAGAAGACGATTTGAAGAAATGGAAGAAGTTTGCCGAGTTGGGATGCAAGAGCCATCTGGAGGTGATGAAAATGAACCGTCACAAAGAGCGCCGACAGATTCTAGTGGTATCAAGCAAGCTCGAGGGCCGATGGATTTTTTTTATTGCACATGGAGGTAGGGGTGTAGGTACTTCGGATCCTCCCACACAACAACTCACTTTAAATGCAAGCTGGAAAAAAGATAAGAGGAGGATTTGCAGGAGCATTGGGAGATTTTTTTTGAGAATTCATTGGCATTCGACATAGCCAATAGTCCTTCTTATCTGGCGATGATGACTGATGTATGTGGATATGGAAGGGGTTTCAAGCCACCAACCATGCATGAACTCCGAACTTGGATTTTGAAAGAAGAGAAGCATGCCATTACCACTCTTGTTGATGAGGCGAAGGCTTCTTGGATTGCCACGGGTTGTAGCATCATGTCACACGGTTGGACTGACATGAAAGGGCACACATTGATTAATTTTTTGGTGAATAATCCCAAAGGCACTTACTTCTTGAAGTCGATTGATGCATCCGATCAAGTTAAAGATGCCAGGATGCTTTTTAAAGTGTTGGATGAAGTTGTTGAGGAGGTCGGAGAGATGAATGTTGTCCAAGTGATAACGGATAATGCATCCGCTTACAAAGCAGCTGGACAAATGTTGATGGATAAAAGGAAGAATCTTTATTGGACACCTTGTGCAGCGCATTGTATAGATTTAATGTTGGAGGATATCCTCAAATTGCCACTTCATGCATCGGTGTTCAAAAAAGCAAAAAAAAATCTATTTTGTGTATGCTCATGCTTGGGTTTTAGCAATGGTGAGAAAATTTGCAGGTTGTGATTTGGTGAAACCTGCCATTACAAGATTTGCCACTGCATTTCTTACATTGCAAAGCTTGATTAGAGCCAAGGATCCACTTGAATCCTTCTTCACTTCAAGAGCATGGAAGAACGGTTCTTATGTGAATCGACCATTGGGGCAAAGTTTGATGAACATTGTTGTGAAGAGCAAGTCTTTTTGGCCTGGTGTTGCATATGTTCTCAACACCACAAAACCTTTGGTCACCGTTTTGAGGTTGGTGGATTCTGAAAAATATCCACTGATGGGATTTATTATGAAGCCATGGACATGGCCAAGGAAGAGATAGCTAGAAATTTAGAAAATGACGAGACCAAATATAAGATTATTTGGGATATTGTGGATAGCCGTTGGGATCGTTAACTTCACAGGCCTTTACATGCTGCTGCATATTTCCTCAATCCCCACTTTCATTATGAACCGACATTCTCTAATCACTTAGAAGTCAAAATGGGACTGTTTCATGCATGGAAAGGTTGATCATTGATCCAGATGCGAGGATGAAAGCAGATTCACAACTTGATTCTTTTATGCATGCCAGAGGATTTTTCGAATGGGCAAATGCTGTTAATTCAAGGAAAACAAGAAGTCCTGATGAGTATTGTAAATAAATTTTAAGAGTTTTCCATATACTTTAACAAAATTACTAAAATGTGTTGACCATTACCAGCGTATTGGTGGACGTTGTTTGGTGATGAAACACCTGAATTGGCAGCATTTGCTATTAGGGTACTGAGCTTGACTTGTAGTGCTTCTGGGTGTGAACGTAATTGGAGCTCATTTAATCAAGTAAGTGGTTAAAGCATTATTTAATTTTATGATAGTGTTTTTGTTTCATGTTAATCACTTAAACCTTACGTATGTCTATATAGGTCCACACAAAGAGAAGAAATCGTTTATCACAAGCGAAGCTCAATGATCTGGTTTACATCATGTTCAATTTGAAATTGAAACATAGAGAATTAAGGAAGAAAACAATAGAAGATCCTTTATGTTTGGAAGACATTGACTCCGGTGATGAATGGATTTCAGAAGCTCAAGATGTCGAGGCCTATCAGGATCTTGATGCAAACATACCCCTTGAGGATGATCCTCTTGAGGAGGAAGGAGGTGAAAGAGGTGAATGAGCTCAAGTCGCTCGACCTAAAAAGAAGGGGGGAAAATACGACAAAGGTGCAATACAATATTACAAATTAAAAGAACGTTCAATGCTTTTTTGTGATTAACTTTCAAATGGTTGACTATGCATATTACTTTCTTGATTAGGTAAAGGAAAAATTCCAATTAATGTTGAGGAGGAGGAGTACTCCAATTCTGAGGATGGAAGCAATGATGAGGCTGATGATGATGTGCATTTGAATTTTATGGACGATTCCGATGACGATCCAATGAGTAGTAGGAGCAGTGACGACGACGATGGCAACGACAACACTGCTGAGGGGCGAGAAGACTGAAGTTGATTCATTGAATCAATATCGATGATTAGTGATTTTGATGTATCACATAATAGTGATGGACCATATGTTGCATTAATTTCATGCTTGTGTCAAACTTTATTTCCTACTTTATGTTTTCTTTTCTAATTTCGCAATCGTATTTGAACTTTGAACAATCATAGTTGTAGTTCGTAGTTTCTATTGAATTTTAGGACAATATATTGCAATATTTTGTGTTGTTAGTATTTATTCCAATTTATTTTGCTTTAATTTTAATTTTTCTTTCCAAAAAATTGAGGCTTACGCCTCGACCGCCTCGAGGCTTACGTCTTGCCTCACATTTTGGGAAAACGCCTCGGACCGCCTCACGCTTTTTTAAACCTTGGACAGGACAAACCGCCCACTTTTTGCTATAGTCCAGGACAAACCTTGGACAGGACACCCTAAACAAACAATTTAAACCTCAGCAGTAAAAATATTGAAATTCAGAATTAGTTGAAAGTACAAAATAAAAGTAAATAAAACAGGAAGCATACATTACAAGTTGAAGTTCATACCTATTCAGATCAAAATAAACAGATCAAAAAATTGAAAAGCAATTGAAATTGAGACCTAATAAATAAAAATAAATAGACCTCACACCTCACTAATAAAAAAATCATGGCAGAAATTTTTTCAAACAAGAGTAGAGAATTGGTTTTCTTCTAAGTCCTATCGTATCTGGATCTTAAGATTTGGATCCAATTACCCAATTGGACCTTAGCGCATATGATCCCGAACAGCCCGCATATGCGGCCCACATATGCACAAATGGCGCATAAAGAGGGGACTTCATGTAATCGGTGCGCAGAGGAGATCGATTAGACATATGCAGCCGCATGGACCGCTTTCATGAACACTGCTTTCACCGATCACTACAGTTTAAACTATAGAGTTTTCTTCCAAACTCAAGCTATATGGAGTTTTTTATACCCCGGATCTTCCTTTGAGCTTAGGGTCCGTTTATAGATTATGTGTTGAGCTAAACTGCATAATATTTTTTTATGAGTGCTATTGTTACTTTCATGACATCCAGACGTGCAAATCTTTAGTGGGAGCCATGAGAAGAACGATCTATACTACCTTGATATCATCGTGGATTCCATTTTTGATGGTATTGTATTTGGTTATGCTAACTGGCCTATGGCATTTATGCCTTGGTCATCCTTCTGTCAGAGCTCTCTCTCATATGTTTCTAGAACTGACCTCGCAAAAGACTTTTGTGTATGAAGCATGCCCGTTTAGCAAACAATCAGAGGCTTCTTTTCCTCGGAGGGTCGAGCATCGTTGTTCCTCGCCTTTTTCTTTAGTCCATTATTATATTTGTGGACCATGCTCAATCCATACTATGGAAGGTCATAACTACTTTGCTGTCTTTATTGATGATTATAGCAGATCTTCTTGGATGTATTTAATAATGGAGCGGTCAGAGAAAATTAAAATTATCAAGTCCTTTTTCCAGTTGATAAACAATTTCTCTGAGTGTATTTAAAATTTCAAAACTAATAATACTATTGAGTTTGTTCAACTTGACTTGGCTATTTTTTGCTACTTGGGTGCCTTCCAACAGACTTCCTGTCCGTACACCTTGATACTAATAGATCTTCTGTATGTTGCTTGCACCCGCCTTACTCACATGGAAGTCCCTAAAACCTTTAAATTTTGGATGATGCCATTTTTACTGCTACATACCTCATCAATCAGGTATCCTCTTCGATCCTCAATATGGTAACTCCTTTCTCCCTTCTGTATAAATGTGAGGAACCCTTTCCTCAACAATTAAGGATTTTTCACTACACTGCCTTTGTTTGTAACTTTCATACAACATATAAACGGGTCACTCATGTAATCAAATGTGTCTTCTGGGGTATTCTAATCTCGAACCCAAAGGATACATTTGTCATGACCATGTTAGTCATCGCTACCACATTTTCGATGATGCCTCCTTCTTGGAATAGAATTAGTTACTTCACTAAGCATGCCGGTGATATTTCCTTGGAATTTTGTCCCCCTCATAATGAAGCACAATATTACAACATGAGTTGGCTCCTTTACTTGTTCCTCTCTTGCAGGATGATGAGACTTCTTCATGTGGCCTCACAACTGCAAATCCAGATGCTCATTCAAAACATCCATTGGTTTACGTAAGTGCAAACGATAATTTATTCTACATCCCTTATCACATTTTACTTTTGTGGATAGTGTATCCAGTTGTAACATGAATTGTATAGATTCTCTTTTGATGATCACTATTCCTTGTAATCATCAAAGTTTTTTTCATGATCATGGTTGGAAACATGACATAAATGAAGGGGTGGATGCACTTGCTTCCGTGGGCACATGGGACTTTGTACCATATCTGCCAGGTGTGATCCATGTTGCATGCAGATGTGTCTTTTTAACCAAACACTCACCTGATGGCTCAGACTTGTACTGAAAGACCTCACCCATACATATGGCGGCGATTAGTTTGAGACCTAGCATGTGGCTAGAATGGGATATATTCCCATAATTCTATTCATTGCAGCCAACAAGAATTGGCCCATCTCTCAACTAGATCTAAAGAGCACCTTCCTCTATGGTGACCTAAAGAAGGTATTCATGACACAAACCATGTTACTCCATCGAAGGTGAGCGTGCATGCTGACTACGCAAGACCATCTATGGCCTAAAGCAGAATTGACGATCATGATTCAACCAACTTACTTCTGAGATCGACTCTCTTGGTTTCCACATGATTGCATTTGACTTTTCATTGTATATTAGACAGAAGCCTACAGATAATGTGATACTTGCTGTTTATGTTGATAACATGTTTATCACTGGTGATGACATTGCAAGCATTCTTAAGACCAAGGCCTTCCTCGAAAAGGTATTTGTTAGTAAGGACCTTGGCCAACTCTGATACTTCGTAGGTATTAAGGTGATATGCATGGCAGAAAGATATTTGTCACATAAGAAGTATTGTTGAGATATTCTTGCGAAAGCTGGCTTATGTGGATGCAAACCATCGTCTACCTCGACTGAATCATAAAGACACGTCACCTTTACTGAACCAACATTTGTAGATACCATGCAATATATAAGCCTGGTGGGAAAACTACTATATCTCTCCGTTGCTAGGCCTACCATATTATTTATATGGTGTGAGCAGAGGTAGTAATTACATGGAGAAGCCTCGCTACAAGCCTACAACCATTGGCAGGTTGTTCTCTCAATCCTTTAATACCTTAAGGATTCTTCAAGAAAAGCCCGCTTCTATGGGTTTAAGGACCATACCGATATCATCTCTTATACAGACACCGACTATGCTAGTTTTCTTGAGGACAACAATCCATTATTAGTTTCACCATTCTTGTCGGTAAAAACCTCGTTGCATGGTGAAGCAAGACACATACCGTAGTCTCTAATTCAAGTGCAGAAGCGGAATATATTAATATAAGCAATGGCTCATGCTACTTGTGAGATTATTTGGCTATTCTTTTTTCCACAAGAACTCAGACTCCTTGGTACAACTCAGTTCCTCTTTACTGTGACAAAAAATCCGCCACGTACATTACCACTAATCTTATCTTCTTGAGCGGTCCAAGCATATTGAGGTGGACTGCCATTTTATTCAAGACATTATACGAGGTGGGAAGATCAATTCTCTGGACATTTCACATTATTCCAACTTGCATATATATTTGCCAAAGCACTTCCAAAGGAATACATATCATTGTTGACTTCTAAGTTGAGCTTGGTCAACGGATATGCTCAAACTTGAGGAAGTGTGTTGTTGTCATTTGGCAAATATAACCATCGTAGTGATTTTTATTTTAGTTTATTTGCACGTTCTCTATTTTTATTTGTCACTTTTCATGGATTGTTATGTAATTGTCGTCTATTAAGCCCTAGGTTTCACGCTATATAAGAAACCACACCCCATGAATAAACTTTTTTCCACATGCTTTTCAATTTTTCTCCAATTTAGCAGTGGTGACGTCATGGTGATTGATCTCATTGGTGATTGTGCAAGGACGACAATGTGATATTGGCGAGGAGGGTTGCTTGCTTTAGCTGGAGGGGGTGGACTCGTGGATAGACGAGGGTAGTGACATGGTGGTGAGTTCAATGGCAAAGAAGATATTGAGGGAGGTTGATAGTGGTTTTGAAGGGTGACAGAGGAGGGTCTTGGTAGGGCATTGATGAGAAGAAGTGGTAGGGGAGAGGGGGTGATGTGGATGAGAGTGGTCGATGGGGGAGGGAGACTTGTTTAAAAATGAGGGTGGTGAAGTCAATGGGGAAGAAAATGGTGGGGAGGTTAGTGGTGTTATGCGAGTAATGAAGAAGGAAGGGGGAGGGGTGGACGATGGTGGGACAGTGTTGAAGGGTGAAGTGGGAGGAGGGTGTTGGCAGGGAGCGACTATGTAGATAAAGGGTGGTTGATTTGAAGGCTATTGGGGATGATTGTGAGAGAATGGGGCTAGAGTTAGTTGTTATGGTGGTTGGCACACCACCATAGTGGAGATTGTTGTGGGCCTTGTGGCCACAAATGCATCGGAGGTACTGCGATGATGGATCGATGATTCTGGGAAGAGTTGCTATTTGGATGAAGATCAATGGCTTAGTCGAATACAATAATAGTGGTGGCACATTTGTTAATGGTGTAGGCTTTAAAATTGTCATTGAAGATGTAATGGCTTTGGAGGCATCATGATCATCGATGACATTGCTGACCATTGAAGATTGTTCTTCCATTTTTTAGCTTTCTTTTTTGTTGGCATCGTTGGGTCTACATTTTATAACTTTCAAAAGAATTGCAACTCTCTATGTTGAGATCTTGTGGCTTAGAGATATCTACTTGTATTTTTTGAGCATCCTCTCATAATCTGTCAGATCATGAAATCATGAAACCAATTTGGATGCCTTGTTTTGATACTAATTGGCACATAACGAACTTTGAGTGGGGGACAATATTTAGTGGGTATCAGAAAGAAGGGGAGAAATGCCTGTAGCACGTGATTTCAAGTGAAGAAGCACGGAAATGTGCGTGAAGAGGAAGAATGAAGGATTAGATGGAGAAACTCCTGCACGTGCTTCCTGTGACGATGGAAGCTTCTTCTATTGTTTCTTCATTTTCGTTGTTGACAACATGTTACATATGAATGTTGCAGAATGCTTTAATTTTATGGATATGAACTTATTTCCTTGGCTCCATGTTTCCAACCATGGTGGTACCACAATATTCGATTTGCAGTGAAACTTCATCTGCATTTGATATGAGCGTGGATATGCATCATAGTCTAGACTACGTGCTTTATATTTTGCTCAACGATACTCAATAGGTTCGTTAATTCCTGGGAACGATTCGCATGCTATGCTCTGATAGCAATTGACACAAAAGAAAATTAATGTGGAGAGAAAAAAGAGAGACAGTGAGAGGAATAATGAGAACACCCTACTTGTGCATGATTTTTGGGGAGAAGCGTGGAGATGCACGGGGGGAAGAATGCGAAGGAGGTAATAGGATGACATTCCATTTGTAATTTAAATTTAACGCCTTTTAAACAATGACTACCATCCCTTTATGTAAAAGAGGCGGAATTAAAAAAAATAAAATAGATGATATTAACTAATTTAACTGAAAAAATCTTCGTTCGAGAGGGGGCCCTTCGGGCGATCCTAGGGCTTCGGGCTTCGGGGCGACGCGAGTGTCTCATGGGGCCAGCTTGGTGGCGATGTGTGCTGGCTTGGTTCGTTGCGGTGATCGGAAGGATAAAGTCAGGGTGAGTCTAGGAGGAGGTGTTGTTGCGGGGGTCGGGGCGGTGTCGGGTGTTTCGCTCGGGGCTCCTCTCACGGAGGCTGAGGGGAGAGCTGGCACCCTCGTCGAGCCCGTGCATGGCGCGACTTCTTGGCCGATCCTCAGGAGGAGCTGTGCTGCGGGGGCTTGGGCAGTGCTTGATGCTTTTCTCGGGGATTCGCTTGTGGGGGATCGTGGGAGGGCTAGACCAAGCGCAACCTTGCGCGGAGCGGAGGCCACAACGAGGTTTGGGCCACCGGACGGTGTATGTGCTGGTGGTGACATAGAGGTCGGGGTTGCACTCGGGGCTGCTCTCGACACTCGGGGTTGCTCTCGAGGCTCCTGTTTGGTCGTGGTGGCTAGGGAGGGTCTGGTTGTGGAGGAACGAGAATCACAAGGTGCGGGAGTAGAGGGCATGCGGGTGGTCTTGTTGAAGAGGAGGGTGACGAGGCCCCTGTAACATGTTGGGGCTGCGGCTCCGACTCGGCCGCTATGGTGGCTCCTTCCACAGCTACGCTGTAAAAGCCTTTCCCTCTCGTGGGGGTTCTCCGGACGATGCTTCAAATGCTGGGCTCGGGGCCATCTGGCAGCAATTTGCAGGGACGCGATGACATGCTTCTCTTGCAGGGGAGTGAGCCATCGTAGGAAGAGTTGCCCTATGCGGTTACGCCCTCTCCGCTGCTCGTTGGCGCGAAGCACTGACATGATGGCGGGGGGAGATGGCCGTGGGGGGGCGGTTTTGTCGCTCCGCCCACATGTGGTGGATCCTCTGGAGGGCGTCCTGGTGGGTGAGTGTCGATCTCCGATAGATTGCTTGCAAGTGGTCATGGAAGATATTGGTCAGCGGGTTGGTCCAAGTTTTGGGGTGGACATTGTCCTCCTTCAGGAGGCCACTGTCTGTGCTCGATGGCTCTCTTCTGGGGAGGTGGCCGCCTTGTTGCGGGGATCGTGGGTGGTGTGGTGATGTGAGACATCCGTCGTTCCTGGATGACACCTCGCACGGGTGGTTCTACAAGACCCTAGTGCTGAAGGGCATGCTTCTCCATGCATGAAATGTTCAGTTGGGGGAGGCACTGCTCGGAGGGTTCGAGAAGGTGGTGTCCATATTATGTACGGGGCTCTACAACGGGGAGGATGCACATGTGAAGGTGGAGTTCACTTCGAGGAGGGTTTTTCTGCCTTCGGAGCTGTCGCTGAAGATTGGTCATTCATCCTTCCGGGTGGGGCTGGAGGATTTTGTGCCCGATGGGGCTGGTGGCCTTACGGCTGGGGCATGGATGCTGCCATGCTGGGGAGCCCTCCCAGCTTGGGGAGCGCCTGACTGGGGGATCGGATGTGGATCCCTTGCTCGATTCTCGTGCTCGGGAGTCATGTGCGGTAGCATGGATGGGCGCAAGCTCTCGGTCGATACCTTAGGCCGCGAACATGGCATTCAGGTCTGGCCTTGGTGTCTCTGTTGCTCTAAAGCAGTCGCTGCATCAGGATTTCGGCTGTTTGGTGTTTCTGGTTGTTGTGGGTGGGCGGTCCAATCCTATCTTTTCGCCTCGGATGGTCGAGAGCGATGGTACCTCTAGAAGGGCATCCTAGTGGGTGAGTGCCGATCTCCGACATTGACCATGGCAGATATTGGTCAGAGGGTTGGTCCATGTTTTGTGGGGGACATCCTCCTCCTTCAGGAGGCCACCGTCTGTTCTCGAGGGCTCTTCGCTGGGGAGGTGGCTGCCTTGCTGTGGGGATCACACGAGGGGTTGGTGGTGTGGAGACATCCATTATTTCGGGAGGGCTCCTCGCACGGGTGGTTCTACAGGACCCTAGTGCTGGAGGGCATGCCTTTTTGTGCGCGGGATGTTCGATCGGTGGAGGCACTGTGGAGGATTGAGAAGGTGGTGTCCATCTTATATACGTGGCTCTCCAAGGGGGGATGCACATGTGAAGATGAAGTTCGCTGCGAGGGACTTTCTGCCTTCGGAGTTGTCGTTAAAGATTGGTCATTCGTCCATTCGGGTGGAGCTGGAAGATTTTGTGCCCGATGGGGTTGGTGTTGGGTTGATAATTGGGCCGGTCGGGCTGGGTTGGGCCTCGTCCCGATCCTGGGCCCATTTATTTTTTCGGGTTTCGGGTCGAGTCGTGGCCCGAAAAAGTCTAGATGGGCAACTCGAACCCGTACCCAACCCAAAGTTAAACGGGCCTGGTTTAGGTCGGGTCGGTTCTGTAACTTTTTTCTCTTTAAAAACTTTTGATCTTTTTGAAAATACTTAATCCAACGGGTAATATGGAAATGTCTTTTTAAAAAACATTTTATTGTTTTAAAAAACTTGTGATCGGGAGCGTCCCCGACGAGTCTCGACATGCGAGGTTTTGGGAAGGGGTGTGGGGTGGCGGCTGGTGCCTGGTAGTATCGTTGGAGAGTGGAGATAGGGTTTGAGGGGGGTTGTGTTGGGGAGGCCATGATGGATTAGGGTTAAAATAATATTATATATATTATATTCTATTATATCATATAGGTTTAGGATCATGCTTTCGGACCGGGTATCAGGCCAGGTTTCCAGGACGGGCTTTGGTCGGGCTCTACTCAACTCGAACCCAACCCGTTTTAGAAACAAGTATTTTTGGGCTCGAGCCCGACCCTAATTTAAACAGGTTCAGGTTCGGTTCGGGCTTAACGGGCCTAGTTGCGAGTCGGATCGGGTTGCCCAGACCAATTCTCAACACTAGGCTGGTGGCCTTACGACTGGGATGGGGCTGCCGGGGAGCCCTCCCGGCTTGGGGTGCGCTCGACAGGGGGACTGGATGTGGACCCGTTGCTCGGTTCTCTTGCCCGAGAGGCATGTACGGTGTTACGGACGGATGGTGGCTCTCGGATGATACCTCAAGCCGCAAACATGGCGTCTGGGTCTAGCCTTGGTGTCCTTGTTGCTTTGCAGCAGTCACTGCATTAGGGTTCCGACCGTTTGGTGTTCTAGCTGCCGTTGGTGGGCAATCCAATCCTATCTTTTCACCTCGGATGGTCGAGAGCGATGGTACCTCTGGGAGGGCGACGGATGGTTGTTTGCTAGTGGAGGCGGCTCTTGGCGCCTCCTCGGTTCCTTGCGGCGGGAGGGAGATGGACTCCTTTATGGGCTCCCTGGCAGGAGCATCTCGGAGGTTCAGGGGAAGCCTTTCGCTGCGCCTTTCGCCCTGTGGTGTTTCCGGGAAGAGGTACTTACGACTTTCCTCCAAGTAAAGCAGGAGGTGGAGATTGGTAGTGTGCGAGGCACTGGCTGGGGCAGGCCACTCTCATGTTTCGGGTACGAGAGCAGAGGACTCCCTTGGGCTCACGGGTAGATTGGTAGTGGTTGGGGGGCATGCGTGGCGGACTGCAAACGTAGAGCCTTCGATCGATAACAGCAGGGGGCAACTAGGCTCGGAGGCGGGCCAAGCCCTGATGAGTTGCCTGGGTGTGGTGTCGCCATCGAGAGTTACCCCTGTTGGTTTATGAAAATCCTCTCGTGGAATGTCAGGGGTGCGTGGAGGGTGGAGAAGAGAATGACGATCCGGGATTTGTGTACGGAGGTGCTGGTAGATGTGTTGCTCTTACAAGAAACAAAGATTTCACAAGGGTTTGGCGATGTATGGGGTTCGATTGGTGGTTTTCTGTTGAAGGAGAGCAGTGCCCTAGACTCTTTGGGGGCCTCTCGCGGCTTGGCGGTGGGGTGGAACGAGACAACCTCGATCTTCTGGAGGATGCGAGCAGGGGGGACACTCAATCTCAGTATTTCTGCAATGTAGGGCGGATGGGATCAGGATGGCGGTGACTAATGTGTATGGGCCGCAGAATGGGCAAGGCATGTCTGCGCTAACTGATGATTTGAGGCTACTCCGGGAGAGGTATCTAAAGGTGGCTTGGGTTATCGGGAGGGATTTTAACATGACGCTACGCTCAGAGGACATGCTCCGGATGCGTGTGGGTGCATATACTGGTTCATAGGAGCTGATGGATTTCATTACTGATGTGGGCTTGCCGATTTTTAATGCCAATAGTTGTCGCTACACCTGGAGAAACGTCAGGTCGAGGTCATGCATTGATTGTTTCTTGGTCTCCCAGGAGGCGACTGGGCTCTTCCCTATGGCAGATATGTGGGCTCTGCGCTATGCTTAATCTAGCCGCTCCCCGATTCTTTGGTCATCCGACGAGGACGTGCGACTGAGGTCCTTCTTCATATTTGTGCAGTCCTGGCTGCTGGAGGAGGGGTTCTACGAGATGGTGACAGAGTTTTGGTGTGACACGTAGCTTGAGGACTTGGCTATAGCGGTTCTGGCTCCGAAGCTTGCTCTGTTGAGGAAGCGTTTGATTGATTTCAACAGGAGCACGCGGGTGCAGCATCAGCCATGAGGGTGGCGGCGCAGGAGGCCATATCTCGCCTGGATGCAGTAGAGGATGGGAGGAAGCTTTCAGCTCGGGAATTTGAGGAGAGGATTGTCGGTCTGAATCAAGTACATATGGAAAGATAGAAAGGAGGTTAAGTGGCAGCAGAGGTCGAGGCTGAGGTGGTTGAGGGAGGTTGATAACACTGCACATTTTTTCCATTCCATGGCTAGTGGCAAAAGGCGCCAGAATTTCATTCGTAGTATTGAGGGGGAGGGGGGGGGCAAACGAGAGGCCATGCGGAGATCGGACGGAAACTCATGTCACATTTCTTCGCTTTTTCAAGAGGGTCACGAGGGCGGGGTGGGGATGGCACGGGCGAGGGGTGGGATGTATCTCCATCCAGGAGGCTGAGGGGCTGGTGATGCTCTTCTCGGAGGAGGAGACTAGATGGGCTCTGTGGCAACTGAACGTGAATGGGACTCCGGGCCCAGATGGGTTCTCGATGTGCTTCTTCAAGGAGTTTTAGGACCGTTTGAAGGGGGATGTCGTGGCGATCCTGCGGGAGTTCGAGGAGGGCAACCATGGCTTCGAGCGGTTGAACAAAGCATTACTCTTTCTGCTGCCTAGGCGGGAGGGGGCCGTGCGTGTGGAGGACTATATGTCTATTGCTTTGTCCAATGCGATCTACCTCCTTGTGGGCAAGGTCTTGGCGAACCGCTTGCGGGGTGTTCTGGGGGACATCATCTCTCCTGAGCAGTCGACCTTTGTGCCCGGTAGACATATGACAGATTCTTGGGTCCTTGCGTTGGAGTTGGTGCTGGATTGGAGGAGGGAGAAAAAGAAGGGTGTCCTTTTGAAGGTGGATTTCTCTAAGGCTTACGACTGTGTGGATTTGGCGTTTCCTCTGGCGATCGCTGCAGAAAAGAGGGTTCCCTGAGAGATGGATTGGATGGGTGAAGAGATGCATCACGACGACACATATGCGGTCCTTGTGAATGGCAGGTCGAAAGGTGGTTTCATCCAACGACAATGGGGGGGTGCGTTAAGGGCGCCCCCTTGCACCCCTTCTGTTTGTGATTGTGGCGGGTGCATTGGCTGTGATGATGATGTTGGAGTATGCGACATGGTAATAAGATCGCTCCAAGATCCAATTATCACACCCACTTATGTTTAGTCCCACATCTAATATCTGTGGGACTTGGAGGGTCCGTGAAGGCTATATAAGAAGCCCCATACTCATTGTATTAGATGAGAGAAAGTTCAGTGAACACATCAGCCCTTTGAGACGTTCTCCCGTGGTTTCATCCCGCTCCTTAGGGAGTAGGATCCCACGTAAAAATCCATGTGTTCTTAATGTTTATTATGTATCTATGATATTATGCTTTCGCATTCTTCTTTTCCTAACATGGTATCGAAGCGGGTTTGATTCTCGAGGAGTTATTTTTCATTATTTGTTTGAGATTCGATTTTGGTGTTTCAATCTTGAAGAATATTATGTTCGGGATTGTTTCGCAATTTATTTTTACATGCGTTTTGAAATCCTAACTTCAGGAGTGATTGGTTATAGTTGAAAGTATCGTCGTCAAGAATCTAAGGGTTCAAATGAAACCCTTGTTCTGCGCCTCCAGATCGCTGTCGCCCTCCTGCGGTTTTGCCGACCCTCTTAGTATCCAACCATCCTCGTGCTGAAGCCCTTGGGCACTCCAGATCTCGTGGAAGACCTCCTTGGCGCAGCATCTTCCATATGGTCACCATCTCCTCTCCAAGTTCCAGCAAGGCAAGGAGCCCCAACGAGGGTGGCACCCGATCACCCTCCTCTAGGTGATCAAATGATCCCGTTGCCACGATGGAGTCACACTTGCACAGAACCTCTCCATACGACGCCACCAGGCAGAACTCCAGTCCATGGTGAATCTCCAGCAACCAGTGCCGCATCGCCTCACCCCCTGGCATCATTGAACCTTTGCGTACCTTTCATGTGTAGGAGGCGGCATCTCCGGTCGCCTCTCTTCCCCTTCAAGCAGCTGGAGCCCCATCATGTGGTAGACCCCTACACTTCGGGCAGCTCCATCCACGCGCGAGGTGCTCGAGTCTTAAGGCAGCGAGCCTCTACACATCTCTAGGTGGTGACCCCATCCACCTCCCATGCGACAAGTCTTCGCGCATCTCTCTGCATGGACCCTCTTGTCAGGTGGCGTAGCTCTGCTCAGGCAACATCTCCAAGGGACATCAAGCTTTCCTCCACACACCTCATCCTTCATCGAAGCCTCCAGGCAACGACACATATCTCTGGAGGCGGCACCAAAGGGTTCCCCCGATGGGAACCCTATTTTTTCATCTCGGATTTAAGAGTTGGGGTGGGTGCCTGGCTCTTTTATTGGGTTGATTTGGACCCAATTATGACCTAATTTGCTGCAAATATTTTAAAAAAAGGAAAGAAGGGAGGGGGGAGGAGAGTCATATCAGGCCATATGTTGAGAAGTTTGAGCCCAGATTGGGCCGTGATTTCAAAAACAAAAGGGAGAGAGTTTTTTTTTGAAGGAAAGAAGGTGTGTACAAAAAAAATCGTATGTGAAAAAAATGAAAAAGGTGCCAGCTATAAAAAAGGAGGGAAAATAGTCGAAAAAAGGGAAAAGCCGTAAAAAATGTAATAACTCATAAAAAAGGAAAAGCTGAGAAAAAAATTGCGACGACTTATTGATTTTTGTTTCTCGCTATTCTCTTGTCTTCTCCCAACTTGGTAGACGTCATTGTTTTCTGACCAGTATTGGAGAAAGGAGGAAAATTGTGTAGAGTTACAGGTCGGATTCAGATTCTCTTGGCGAGATTTTCAAACTTTACAGATGTTTAGATTCAGACTCGAAGTTCAGATTGATTTTGACTTTGCAGTTTGATGTGCACATGTTTGCTATCATTTGTGTGGTCCTCTTTTTTTTTGGTCTCAAAGTTTTCATGTGATCTTCAGGGACTCGAGAGTAGAGATCCATTCTCTGGGCCAGTATGGGAGAGATCCAGTTTTCTGATGAGGAGACTTTCAGGCTCCATTCTCCAGCAGGTCGTGGACTCCGATGAGGATGTCTCCACGTTTTTTTTAGTTCGACCCTTCAGAGATGGAGGAGTTATCCACATGATTCAATCTTCTACATGTGACGGGCCAGAGTACTCCGACGAGGAGACTCATTTCAGTTTCTGTGATTCTGATAGGCACAATACAGAGCACACGTTCTCTGACAAGAGACCCAGTTCGACTCACACTTTAGCCCGTTTGTTCCTCCTCACATGCACGGCATGAGAAGCAACGTCCTCGACATCAATCGACAATTGTGTATGCGTTGAGTTGATATTGTCCTTAGTATCTTGTATTGTGAGTTTGAGATTTCTTTCTATTTGTACAGGTTGAGCATTGCACAGTGTAAAGAAAGTCGGTCTAGGCGGCTGCATATGCGTAGGCGGCCCCCCTACAATATGCGGGTCAGGGGGTATACTCGGCCGAGTAATCTGCATATGCGGCCGCATATGCGGCCGCATATGTAATAGAGGTAACTCTTTGTTTATCCACCACCTTCTTGACTTACACACGGGTTGCTCCTCCACCATCTTTTTCTCCTCTGCCAAGGTTTGTTGATTGATCTATTTAGCTTTAAATCTCTCTATTTTTTGGATTCAACAACAAATATTTTTTTAGATTCTCCAACGACAGCTCTGACTTTTACATTATCTCATAATTGCGTGAATATAGAATAAATTATATGTATTTATCTTATATCTTTTTGAGGATAAAATGAATATAGATGTCAGATTTGCATGGGATTTTTAACTGTACAGAGCAAATTACATATATTTAATTTAAGTGGATGAATTTTTTAATATTTAACTTTGAGTAGACAAATACACCATTTACTATCTAATGTTTTTTAAAACATAAATATCTAATGTTTGAAATTATTATTATTATATTTTTAATTAATTTTAATTAAAATAATAGAAACCGCATAATCGACATATACTTCCGCATATACTTCCGCCTAACCGCTTACTTGCTCTAGACTACCTGACCGAACGAATACCGCATACCGACTTTCTGAACCTTGGCATTGCATTCTCCGGCTTGAGGGGGTGTTGAGTATGCGTCATGTGTAGGTAGAGGAATCCAATTACCACACCCACTTATGTTTAGTCCCACATTTACTATCTGTGGGACTTGGAGGGTCAATGGAGGCTATGTAAGAAACCCCAGACCCATTATATCAGATGAAAGAAAGTTCAATGAACACATCTGCCTTTTGAGGCGTTCTCCCGTGGTTTTATCCCGCTCCTTAGGGAGCAGGGTTCTACGTAAAAATCCCGATGTTCTTAATGTTTTGTTATGTATCTTTGATATTATGCTTCAACATTCTTCGTTTTCTAACAGATGAGGTTGTGACGGCTGGCAATTTTTTATGCCGGGTACATGAGAGACGATGCCTCTATCCCCATTCTGCAATACGTCGATGACACAGTCTTGTTCATTGGTGGAGATTTGGAGCATGTGAGACGTGTTTCCTGCTTTATGGATATCTTTGGTGAGGTCTCAGGGCTTAGAATAAACAGAGACAAGTCTGTGGTTATTCCTTTTGTTTTGGAGCATGTGGTGGCTTAGGAGGTTTTTCGTATCCTCGGTTGCTCGGGAGGCTCCCTTCCATCCACCTATTTGGGGCTCCCTTTGGTTGCTTGGCGGTTGCGCGCAACGGATTGGAAGGTGGTGCTTGACAGGTTAGAGAGCAACTTGGCGGACTTGAAGGCGAGAACGCTTTCGAAGGGGGGCAACCTAGTGCTACTCAAGCATGCATTGTTTGCCATTCCAATTTTCTTTTATTCCACGAGATTGAAGCATGTGGGGGTGCGACGGAGGTTGGAGGGAATGATGAAACATTTTTTCGGTTGGACGTAAGACATGAGGGTGGGGGTATGCACTTAGTGGGTTGGGACACAATTACAAGAGCAAAAAAGGAGGGCCGTTTGGGTGTCTACAATTTGGAGCATATGAACAAGGCGCTACTGGCTAAGTAGACCCTCATGATCTGGGGGGAGTTTGATGACCTGGTATGCGGGGTGGTACGGAGCATTTATGGATTCATGATTAGTAGACGGCGGAGGCAATCAACCTGCCGTCGTCACTATGGTGGGATTTTTCCTGGGTTTTACTGAAGCTGGACGCCTTTGTGAGGCCGGTGGTGGGTGACGGGCACGGTTTTGGGTTTTGGGGGGATGACTGGACGTGTCTGGGTCAACTCAGAGAGATATCCCCACGTCTTCACCCTTGCGAATGATAGGAATGATACGGTGCATCAGGTTTCGTCGACAGACTCTTGGTGCCCGACTTTCACATCTACTTTGTCAGACCAGAGATGCAACAAGGTTGACGGATGTTGGAGGACTTGGTGACGACAAGGACCACTTTATTGGGAAGGAGGGGAATTTCTCGGTGAAGAAGGCGTACCGGTCCATCGCCAGGGTGCACGAGGCTGTTCGGGATGAGTTCGCCTGGGACTACCGAATTATTTGGGTTAACAAGGTACCTATGCGGATCATGATTTTCTTGTGGTTGGTGAGACACATGCGATTACTCTCTAAGGTGCGCAGGGCCAGATTGCTACATATCGGCGAGACCTTGTGCGATAGATGCATGCTTGATTAGGAGGATTTTAACCACTTTTTTTCCGGTTGCTCGACCTCGACTACAATATGGGCGGGGGCGGATATTCCCTGGTTGTGGACGGTGTATCGTTCTGGAGTTCAATTAGGATGGCTTGTGGTTCTTCTCAAGAGGATGCGACTGGACCTTTCGCTCAGCTTCGGGCTATTTGGTGAGCCAGAAACGAGACGATTTTTCGGAGACACCCCTTTCTTTGTGATAGTGTTTTGGGATAATGCTATATGGCACTCATTTCCCTGTGGTCCATTGTGTAATTTATAATTTGTAAAATATTGTACTTCTGCTCTTGATTTAGTTCAATATAATCGTGGTGGGTTCCAATCTTGGGATTGCACCTTCTTTTTCCTTAAAAAAACTAATCTAACCAACCCAATTTGACTTCTTTCATTACTCGACCCAATCACCCATTAAAGATCCCGTGCGACCACTTTATCTAAATAAAAATCAAAACTTTATCTAAATAAAAATCAAAATTACAATGGACTCAAATTGAACAAATTTAACAACTAACCTAACCGTAAATTAATTAGAAATTGGACAGGAATCAAAGGACAAGTCCATTTTTGCCATTATTCCCAATTCCGGTTATACATTCCTGATTATCTTTAGCAATTTTTCTGACACAATTTGCCATACCCAATCAGTTTCTTGTAGCATTTTCTCAAACTCTCTTTTCCCTTCAAATATACCTCTGGTCTTTCCTTCTTTCCAAAACTAATAGACGGCTTGGGTAAGTATACTGTTACTTGGAATAAACTTGTAACAAGTCCATGCTAATGTAAACCTGATGATTTTTTTGCTGGTCATCGGCTACCTAACAAGCTTTTCACTTGGATTGGGTTTGGCAAAAAGGAAAGTGAAATATAACTAAGGGTGGAGTTAAAGGCCTTAAATGTCGGTTTCGGTCACCATTTCGGTATCGACCAAAACAGAATTTCGATGGAATTTCGGTGGAATTTCGACCGAAATTTCGGCCATTTCGGCCATTTTTTGTACTAGGACCCCCATATTTCGGTCATTTCGGTCGAATTTCGATTTCGAGTGGATATCGATATTCGACAGAAATTCGACCGAATTTCGCTGAAATTTGAGGCCAAGCACTCACTTAGATACCCTTATTTTTTTTTGAATGCAAAAAGGACATGTAACTAGAATGGAGTCCACCGCACTATATATTAACAAAGAGTGCTATCATATCCTTCTTAAATATAGTCCTTAAATAGTGACAAGTGGAAATAGGGATGCAAACGAACATATTTTATACTATATCCTTATCTGTTTTAAATACGAATACGGATGTAAATACATATATTAATGGATATTAAAACTATATCACCATATTCTTAAAAAATGGATACAAATGTAAAATGGACATTAATTGTATATAAATAATATTAGAAATGCTCTATAGATTAGCTTAAATATAAAAATGGCAAAGCCTTCTCTCACTATAAGTAGGGTCATCTACATGGATTCTTGATCAAATCCATGTTGAAAGATTTGACTATTTTTTACGCTAGCTGTCGACTAGCTAAAGCATCCCGCATAAGGGAGGATTTGAACCTTGGTCTTTTGGGTGGTAGGTACACTGCACTACCACTAGACCATTTAAGTGGGTATAACAGATTATCTTAGATATATATATGTGTGTGTGTGTGTGCATATTAAATGGAATACACATAATATAAATGTACGAAATGTGCTTATATCATAATAATTATACCAAATATAGTGAAAAAAGGTATAAATTATATTATATATGGTTAAAATAAACCTATAATTATATTTATAAATGAAATGGATATACAGATATTTGCGAGCATCAAAGTGTTATCCTTATATGTATTCATTTTAAAATGGATACATATATGGATGTCAAAATCTATATAAACAGAGACGGTGGCGGACCGGATGTGGATATATCCATATCCGTTTGCATTCCTAAGTGGAAAAGTTGCAAATCAATTTGTATAAGCATGATATTTGTTTTAAAACCTTTAAAAGCACTCCTGATGCATGCAAACGCTTTTGCTTCTATTTAAAATTGAAATCGTTTTCTCTAATAAAATTGAAAGGGAGGATGGTTGTTGTGTAGAGTTCTTATTCCTTGGTCAGCTACCCAAGCCGTGTGATTCAGTTGGTCTGTTAGCATGTGTCACTTTCTCCAAGTATGATGAAAAGCAACACTAAACTAATTGTGGTGGTGTTAACCTGATGATTGTGATAAATGTTTCACCATTTATTTTTGGACTTTACACCAAGTTTCGTTTTTTTTTGGAAATTTAACAATTTTGTTTAGGCCATGCACCGTACATCACAAATATTTCATTAAATGACCACTCCCATTAAGTGATATTTTTTTAATATAGTGCAGGTCATTTTATTCAAAATAGTAGCTTGCCATTTCAAAAGAACTTTTGATCTCCGTATCAGGAACATGCTGTTTCATCCTGACAGGGAACTAATTTTTTTAAAGCCTGATAGAACTTGTAGCTTGGTTGGATCCATGATAAGTTCTCTTAGAGACTTCATTTTCTTGTAATGGCACAATGCTCCAAACTTTACAATGGCAGAACTTCAAAAACCATAGGTTTCCAACATTATCCTGCAACCTTATCCATACCATCTTTCCGTGATATATCAAAATTAACAACTGGACCTAAGGGATGGAAAATTGATCCATCACATTGATGATGCTGTAAAAGCATTTGTTAAACCAATATATTAAGGCAATATATTGAAATTTTACTTGTTATAATACTGTTGACGCTTCTACTGCACATTCTAATAATGATTATATGAAATCATTAATCATCGTAATCCTGATGCTAAATGTCTACATCTTTCATGCATTCCCAGTGGCATGGTTTCCTCACTTTCTTGCATCCTTCAGATTCTATGGATATATAGATAAATATTGAAAGTCAATCCAATGTTAATCTATCGTTTAAACACATGCTTGCATTTTGAGTAGCACCCATAATCCCTTAATCTATTCTTCTTGTTGTTTTTCTGTTCCTGTAGAGTGGAAACGAAGAGGAACCAGAGCCTGAGTACACAGCTGCTGGACGAGCTTTCAAGGAGAAATAGTAAGACTCGTGCTTTCTGATTTTTCTATTTTTTTATTTTAAATTTGTACTGAAACTAAGACTGGACTTGTTTGCTACAGTACTAAGCTCCGGACACGTCAGAAGGAGCGCCTGGCTAGAAGGCAAATGTTGGATAACACTCACTTCACTGAAGTTCTTCCTATACCTGAACCGCTTAGACAAACTTTTGGTGCCTCTTTAGGGGAAGGTGTGGACACCATTAGCCTATCAGATGCTGTTGGAGACCAGAATGGCTCGGATTACAATGAAGATATAAAATCGGAGCTTTCTCCTGAACATATTAATAAGAAAATTGAAGCTACTTCAAGAGTAAGCAGAACTGGGAAACACAGTAGCAAAAGGTTTTGCAACTCTGATATCGATCTTTCAAGAAGGCTATCTCTACCTCATTCTCCTGATATTTTCTTGCCAAGCTGCCAGGGTAACAACACGGACGTGTCGAGTTCATTGCCTGCCAGTAATCAGCTGCCAGTTCTGGGTTTATGTGCACCCAATGCTAAACAAATTGACCAATTGCCAAAGAAACTGCACTCTTTTCTCTGTCCGCCTATACCAAATTCTGAGAAAAGAAGAAAGAGTGGTGGATCTGAATTTTCTCTTCCGCCAGTGGCTGGTCCTGGATCGTCCGATGATATGAGTGGCAAGGAAGCTACTGCAGAAAGAACTTTATCATTGGATGCTTTTCCTCATGGTTTTAGCCAGAATAGAAATATTTTACCCGGCGGCTACTTCCCTTTCAATTCTGTAAGCTCTTCCTTTTGTTAACATGTGTCAATTTTGTTATATCCGGTTTCCCACTTAAATTGAGGGAGAGGAGTGGTTGATGATTTTACCCTTCTAAACAGCTTGCATAATATTACATTCTTTTTAATGGAAAAGTATCTATTTTGCAGTGTCTTCCACCAACCTCTATGGAGAAGCACTCCCATGATCATCTCAGTAATTCTGATGATGGCTTTTCTGCTTTTAGAGAGAAGATGGGGCTTCCTGATCTGGCTTTTGATGGGAACCTCGCTCCAAAATTCCCTCTACCGGCAATGTTTTTGCCCAAGCCCCTTGCTGATGTCCTTCCCAGCTTATCTATGGACACAAAGGTAGAGGTTTTGAAGGATTCTAAAATTGACCTTCTCAATATACCCAAGATTCCGGCATTCAAAAATATCAGCGAGTCTATGATGCAAAGACAGCAAATGATGGAGACACCTCCATTACTGGGTCTTGACCAGTTGCAAGCACATCATTCTTCTTTAACTGAGAACCATAAAAAAGTTCTTGAAAATATTATGATGAGAACAGGTTCTGGAACAAATAAATCCTTGAAAAAAAAACAGAAAATGGATGCATGGTCAGAAGAAGAGCTTGATGCCCTTTGGATAGGTGTTCGTAGGCATGGGAGGGGTAATTGGGAAGAAATGCTTAGAGATTCCAAACTAAAAATCCTTAGGCACAGAACCCCTGAAGATCTTTCCGTCAGATGGGCTGATGAGCAGCTGAAAATTTTGGATGAACCTTTTTCTGTATCAAGATCTTTACATCCTGCTTCACTACCTGGAATTCCTGATGGAATGATGGCAAGGGCGCTATTTGGAAGTAAATTTAGTGGCCCTGGAACTCAGCCCCCACTTTTTCGGTCGCATCTGACAGATATCAGAATGGCATGCGATCTGTCGTCAAACACACCTTCTATGGAGCCAACAGGTTTATTTGGTTCGATGGCAGAGGTTATTCCGCCGTTTCTTCGTCCACCTGGAAATCTCAAATCACACAATCCTGGAGATGCCACTTGTTCCTCTCGCATAAATGAAAACCAGCGCTTGCCTTTTGATTTTCCATTTCAACAAAATTCCTTTCCCAGGAGTATTGCTGGTTCCTTGAGCATCGGTCGTCCAAACAGTTCTGGTTTGGTTCAGATGGATGGCAGAGAAAGCACCGACAAGTTCCACAAGTTACCTAATTTTTTATATAGCTCATTGAATTTACCACCTGATCCACAATACAATACACCTTCTTCAGGACCCTGTTCTGAAATTCCAGCTGCAACGAATAATAATACAGGTTCCAGTTTTTCAAGGAAAGATGGCGAAGAGTGTGGGGGGCAGACTGCAAATAAGTTGCCTCACTGGCTTAGGGAAGCTGTTTCTATTCCAGCAACCAAGTCGCATGAACCGAGCTTGCCACCTGTTGTTTCTGCAATCGCCCATTGTGTACGCCTGCTCTATGGGCACGAGAAGCCAACGATTCCTTTGTTTACCATGCCATGCCCTCCACCTTTAGAGCCCAAGGATCCACGGAAAAGTTTTAAAAAGAAAAAGAAGTTGCCTACGCTTCAACAGCAGTATCCTGATGATGTTAGTTCCTCCAAAAGTGCTCAAGGTGCTTCCTTCAGATCCTCGAGGCCAATCTTGCCTGCACCAGCAGTTGGTGTTGGACCAGAGCTTGCAAGTCTTGACTTACCATCTCTGAACCTGCCTGTTCAGTCAGCATCTTCCTTTATAGAAAGGGGCCATAAACTTATTCCTTCCGCTGAAGTACTTGGATTTTTAGCTTCATCAGTAGCTCGTGGTCCTATAATGTCTCCACCTCCTAATGCCCCGAAGCTAGGATCTACTGAGAATCTTGCTTCCGACGCACCAGAAACAATCGAAACCACCAATCTTAAAGACATTCACAGAAAACATAGAGCTAGCTGTAGCTCGGTGTTGAGCAGTTGGAGGAAGCTCAAGGATCTGGGTGACCAGGGAGATAGTAGAGATTCAAGTCAGACTAACTCAGATCTATACAAGAATGATCAATTTAAAGGTGAGGAAATTTCCTCCGACAAAACTTTGTCTGATGGTCATCCGAGTGAAACGGAACTTTAAATCTTCTGTCTCACATTAAGGCCCACACACTTCCATAATCATTTTTGTGTTGCATAATGGAAACATGGGCTCCTAATTTTCCTTGTAAATGTCTATATCTATATATGTATTGAGTACAAAAAGTTGTTCTTAGGCCTTCATGTCTTCACTCACGCCTCCTCTGTCTAATGTTGTCTATATTGCTACTCAAAAGATGAACAGTTTAGAAACTGTTCATCTGACCCTCTGCTTCATTTTCTCGCCTTCTTTAGGTCTTGGTTCCTCCAAATTGCCTTTTGCAATCTGTTAGAATAATTATGTGATTCTTGTTTTTAATTGTCTTGTTTATGTAAATTACCCATAGAGCTTTTCTCCTATATAAGAGAGCTCTAGGGTTAATGGAATTTATCTTGTTCATTCCCTTCAACATGGTATCAGAGCGACGGTCCTAGACCGGAGTTCTCGAACCCTAACCCTAACCCACCCCTACCCGCCGGCCTCTCTCTCCATCAGCGCCGCCTCACGCGCCGCCGCACGCGCGGTTGGGCTGCCGCTCGCGCTCACGCGCGCCTGGGTGCCTGATCACGTGCTTCAACCCTGATCGCGTGAAGCCTCTCTTGCTTCGCCCCTAATAGCGAAGCCCCTGCGAAGCCCCTGATCGCGATTCCTCTGATCGCGAAGGCCCTAATCGCGAAGCCCCTTGTCGCAAAGCCCTTGATCGCGAAGCCCCTAATCGCGAAGCCCCTAATCGCGCCGCCTCTTGCTTCGCTGTGTGCGATGGGGCTCTGGCGCCGTGAAGTCTGAAGTCTGTGCGAGGGGGCTCTGTGACGCAAGGGGGCTCTGTGACGCAAGCCCTTCATCTATGTGTGCGAGGGGGCCCTGTGACGCAAATCTGAAGTCTGTGCACGCAAGTCTGAAGTCTGTGCACGCAAGTTTGTGACGCCCTAAACTAATCGCCCCCTCCAGTCTGAAGAAGCATGTGCGTGTGCGTTACTGTGCATGCAAGTCCTGTGCACGCAAGTCCTGTTGCGCGCAAAGCCTGAAAGTACAAGTTCTGTCCAGCCGTGCTTCACAAGTTCACATGATCTGCACTATATGCCCTAGCCGTGCTTCACATGTTCTGTGCGCGTGACTGCTTTGTGTCTATGCACAAGTAGACATCGTCGTCTGATTGTGTAACCCCAGTTACAGGTTATTGTTGTCGTCATGTCAGACAACAAGGTAGATTTTCCATCTCTGGGTGCCTTCAAAGGTCCAGCACCCGTTGTGAAGATGGATGGTACGAACTATGAACTGTGGGCCATGCAGTTCATGAGTCTTATGCAGTGCAATGGCAAGAAGCATATCCTCACACAAGAGGAACCTGTGGACAAGACTGGGGTTAACGCCTCATGGGAGGCTGACGACGCCTATGCGTGTGTTTGGCTATCCGGTACTGTGACCATGGAAATAGCCAACGACATTCTGAGTCAACCCACTGCGAAGGCGATGTGGGATATCCTGGCAGCCACATACTCTCCGGCAAAGAACGAGTCCAAGATCTTACAGCTCCAGCATGACATTTTTACCTCGAAGCAGAACGGGCGTCCTCTCCATACCCTGTACACCTCTCTGAGGGGTATGTTTGAGAAGCTACACGGATACATTCCATTGACAGCTACACCGGAGCATCTCAAAGCGTACAGGGACTCAGTGATGACTGGAGTGTTTTTAGCAGCCCTTGATCCGGAGTATGATGCCGCCCGAGCACAGATTCTTACAGATGCCACCATACCACCTATGGAAGAGGCCTATCGCAGGTTGAGTAGACTCTCCATATCGCATGGTGGAGTTCCGACACCTTCAGCCATGGCTTCTTCTCGCGGCAGAGGAGGCTACTCCCATTTCAGAGGTAGAGGTGGTCGTGGTCGAGGAGGAGGTAACAGACCTCCTAGACAGCCGTGCACCTACTGTCGCAGGACTGGACATACTGAGGAAACATGCTATTCTAAGTATGGGTTTCCTACTACTACGGCACGTGTGGCGGAGCAGGCTCAACAGGAAGGGGGTCCTTCTCTAGTTGCGGATCAGAGGTTTGAGGAGTTAGTATCGAGACTCCGGGAGATCATGCCTAGCCAGGGATCAGCTGGTACTTCAGGATCTTCAGAGATAGCCGGTTCAGCATCATCATCCTCTTCAGGTACAATGTATGCACTTACTAGTTGTTACAGAGCCGATCTATCAGAATGGATTATGGACTCAGGAGCATCTCACCATTTATGTGGTGACAAAAAGCAATTGGACGATTTTACTGTGACTCAGACAGGACGCTCCGTGGTAATTGCTGACGGAACACACTCTCCCATTACTGGTCAGGGGGAGGTGCAATTGACTCCTGGGATACGACTTCAGAACGTTCTTTATGCTCATGATTTTTCTATGAATCTACTATCCATTAGTCAAATCACTAAAGATTTACATTGTCGTGCCATATTTGACCCATCTGCTCTTGTGTTTCAGGACATACTAACGGGCAGAGTGATTGGAACTGGCTGTGAGCAAGGGGGTCTTTATAGACTGGTGCAATCTCCTTATGCTGGTGTCTCTTCTATGAAGGCTGGATCGGTGTCACCCTACACTTGGCATCTTCGATTTGGCCATCTTCCACTGCAAAAGATGGTCCATCTTCTTCCACAGATTTCTCCCAAGTCTAATTTTCAGTGTGAGGCATGCCAACTTGGCAAACATCACAGGTCGTCATTTCCGAGTCGTATAGGTCCAAGTCGTCATGGTCTGTTTGAGCTGCTACATTTTGATATTTGGGGTCCCAGTCGTGTCCCTGATCTTCAAGGACACATGTTTTATCTTGTTGCTGTTGATGAATTTTCTAGGTTATGTTGGGTTTTTCTACTTAAAAATAAGTCTGATGCTGCGCCTGTTATCCAATCTTTCATTATTGAAATAAAAAATATTTATTCTGCTCGAGTGAAGTTCATACGGTCTGATAATGCTCTTGAATTATGTAGTTCTCATATCTCAAAATTCCTTATGTCTCAAGGAATTGTGCATCAGAAGTCATGTGCTTACACTTCCCAACAAAATGGGGTAGCTGAGCGGAAACATCGTCATTTGTTGGACATTACCAGGACCCTTTTGATTCAGAGTCGTGCCCCTCACTCCTATTGGGGGGATGCGGTTCTAACTGCTTGTTATCTGGTCAACCGTATGCCTTCATCAGTGTTAGGAGAGAAGATCCCATTCCTGACTGCGTTTCCCGAGAAGGATCTTTTCTCACTAACACCCCGCGTCTTTGGCTCCGTTGCATTTGTTCATCTCTTCTCTCCTGGTCTTGACAAGCTCTCTCCCAGAGCTGTCAAATGCGTTTTTGTGGGTTATTCCAAAATCCAAAAAGGCTATCGGTGTTTTGATCCAGTTAGACGACGGTACCATGTTAGTGCTGATGTCACCTTCTTTGAATCCATTATGTATTTCTCTCCTACAGGTGACAGCCTCACTCATTCAGACGAAGGAGATGATATCTATGTCCCTCCTCCACCATCCATTCCATGCTCTACTGTGCCGCCACCACCACCATAGCCTATACCACCACCACCACCACCTCCACCACCACCTTCTACTTTTTATCCTCAGGTCTATCAGCGTCGACCCTCTGCTTATGTGCCTCCTCCATCATCCAGCACGCCCGAGGTATGTAATGAACATTTGAGTACTACTAATGGCACGGGTGATTTGCATGCGCAGACAGATGTACAGGGCACGGATGCTACTACCACTACTCCAGTTGATGATCTTGATCTTCCTATTGCCCATAGGAGGCAAAAGCGTGCGCGGACAATGAATCCCAAATATGGGATGGACTTTGCATCACAGGCCTGTTTGGAGCGATTGTCCCCGGAGTTTCGCAAGTTCGTCCTTGGGTTATCAGCAGTGGAAATCCCGAGGTCATATCAGGAGGCACTACAGAGCAGTCCATGGCGTTTGGCTATGGAAGAGGAGATGGCGGCATTGCAGTCACGTGGTACGTGGAGTGTTGTGCATCCTCCACCAGGTGCGTCCATAGTCGGAAGCAAATGGGTTTTTACTGTTAAGCATAGGGCTGATGGTACGGTTGATAGATACAAAGCCAGGTTGGTTGCTCGTGGCTTCACCCAAACATATGGGGTGGACTATCAGGAGACGTTTTCTCCAGTAGCCCGTCATTCTACCTTACGGATTCTCATTGCAGTTGCTATTGTCCGTGACTGGCCCCTGTTTCAGTTAGATGTCAAGAACGCTTTCTTGTATGGTGACTTGCAGGAAGAGGTCTATATGCAGCAACCGCCAGGGTTTGCTGCTGAGGGGGAGTCCAGTATGGTGTGCCGTCTTCATAAGGCCATATATGGCCTGAAACAGAGTCCACGGGCTTGGTTTCAGAAGCTCTCGGAGTTGATTGAACAGAAGGGCTTCGTCAGATCTACAACAGATCATACTCTCTTTGTAAAGAGAGACCAGCAAGGTATTGTGATGATCTTAGTGTATGTGGATGATATTGTTATCACTGGTAGTAATAAGCAGGGCATTCAAGCGGCCAAGGATTTTCTTAGTGAGCAGTTTGTTACGAAGGATCTGGGTACACTTCGTTATTTTTTGGGATTGGAGTTTGCAAGAAATGAGCAAGGCATGGTAATGACACAGCGGAAGTATGTTACTGATCTGTTATCTGAGACAGGAATGGCAGGATGTAGACCAGCTACTACTCCTATGGATCCTAATGTCAAACTCTATGATGATGACTCTGAGGAGGTGGACAAGAGACGGTATAGAGAGCTCGTGGGGAAGTTGTTATATGTCACTATTACCCGACCAGACATATCCTTTGCTGTCAGTAGGGTAAGTCAATTTATGGAGCAACCCAGACAAGCTCACATGAATGCTGTTTTTATGATCTTGAGATATCTGAAGTCGTCTCCAGGTGCTGGTCTTCTGTTTAGGAAAGATACCTCTATATCTGTCACAGGTTGTGCTGATGCAGACTATGCTGGGTGCCCTAATGATAGAAAGTCTACTTCAGGCTTTATTGTATTTGTTGGCAGCTCACCAGTAGCATGGAAGAGTAAGAAACAAACTGTCGTGGCTCGATCCAGTGCAGAGTCAGAATATAGGGCAATGGCCCAAGGTAGTGCTGAGATGATGTGGGTTAAATCGGTCTTGACTGATTTAACTATTGAAGTACCCCTTCCCATGCATCTTAAATGTGATAATCAGGCAGCCTTGTTCATAGCCAATAATCCAGCCTTCCATGAAAGGACAAAGCACATTGAAGTGGATTGTCATTACACATGGGACTTGATTCAAAAGGGGCTGATTTCGACGTCTTATGTATCATCAGGAGAGCAGATTGCAGACATGTTCACTAAGGCTCTTGCTAGAGGTCCTTTTCATCTATGTTGTTCCAAGCTGAGCATGTTAGATATATATGCTCCAGCTTGAGGGGGAGTGTTAGAATAATTATGTGATTCTTGTTTTAATTGTCTTGTTTATGTAAATTACCCATAGAGCTTTTCTCCTATATAAGAGAACTCTAGGGTTAATGGAATTTATCTTGTTCATTCCCTTCAACACAATCAAGGACTTCTGCAGACATCCAGGAGCCCTTTTTGGTGTTGCCTACTTTTCTGTATATAGAGGTGCCTTCTGCTTATACTAGATCATAAATTGGGTATCCATTTTAGCCTGTTTTGGGTGCATTTTCCTTTTCCTGTAGTTAGCCCTATAAAAAGTATGGCCATCCTGGAAGTACTTAAGTTGGGATCTGTCGTATAATACAAATATGTAAGTTCTGCAATTCAAAATTCTGGATGACAATACCGGTGTACAGACATGGTTCTCGCTTTTTTCTCACTCTGAGCTTCAGATGTCACTGAGGGATTGGTATGTTCTTTCGAGATTTAAATGTCACTGCAAGGCGGTATGTGGTGCTTTCGCCGTCAGTTCAGATAATATTGTTCTCATATAGATTTTGTCCTAGTTATGCAGATTATACATATTCATATATAGGACTTATTTAAATAGTGAATTTTAGAGTTGAAAGTATGTCTGAGAAACAACTAACTTAAATCCTGTAGTGCAAAATATCTTGTCTGATTTTGTTTTAGATATGCTTTTCTTTTAATTTCTATATTTTGGGTGGAACGTTTACTGCTGTGCTAAATGGTCAGACCATTCAAGTGTATTATTTCAGGTAATGATCAGTCCATTATGGTGGATTATTACAGGTGTGCTCTGAGCATCTATGTAAGCATATTGAAGTGTTTCACTGACCAATTTAGGCAATAGGATTAAACCAACTCAGTTCTTGGATGATGCCATGTGGTGCCAAAGTTTATTCTATTCAAGACTCCAAAATATTAGCAGCATACTAAGCTTGGAGGCAAATATGATATTCATCCCAAGACCGACGACAGATTGACGAAAGTCAGAGCGGGCAGGATGCTTAGAATCAGAGATGTGAATAAGATAAGGGGGCCCTGGAAAATAAGAGACAGTCGCAGAAGAGGCTGCTGTTGACTGAGCGTGTCGAGTTAGAAGTCAGCTTTCCGTTAGAAGGAATAAGATCTCAACCCTATCGCTCTCTTTTGATTGCATCCTTGGGATTAATGATAGGGGATGCTTTCTTTTCCTAGTAAGGTAGTTAAGCCAGGGAAGGTATTGACTGGGCTGATAACCTTTGTATGATATTCAGATGCCTTCTATAACCACTCTGCCCTTACTCCTACCAAGGGCCTGGACACTTGTGCATCCCTTCCTCCCAGATTACGCGAGCGATGCCTGCATCGGCAGGGCAAAAGCTTCTGCATACACAAGGCTTGGCTGCGCAACCTCGATCCAGGTATCAAGTATTGATGCTATTATGTATGTAGGATAGTCTGGTGCAGGCATGGTATCTTTCTTTAGTAAGCTTTTTTGACACACTTGATTATGGATATATCTAAATATACATCAGAGCTGGATAACATCTTTTTAGATCAACTCCAAGGTTGAAAGTGTAAGCCTACCGTTTGAGAGGGATTATACACGTGATACATGCAAAATCCGGTTATAATTGTGAATTTGTGAAAACTTGAAAACCGCCCAATCGAAAATTTAATCAGAATAAGCGAAATTACTGCAACACCAGATCCATATGGAAAAAATCCACCAAGAAGCTGGGTAAAAACTACAGGCAGCCAAAGAGATGTAGGAACTGAAGAGGTAGAAAAGTCTACAAACTATAGTTTTTGGAGAACAAGTTCCCATAAACATGTGGAAATTGAAATTCCTGCAAATTTAGCGGTTGGTCTCTCTACGATGCCTTTCGGAATCTGAAGAACAAATTCTTCAGCTATCGATCTCTTGTTTCTCTGTTTTCCCTCTTCTTCCTATTTTTTTCTTGGGACTTTTACAACGATAACCCTGAGTAATTTTGTAATAACAATCATAACCCTGGATAATCACGAATTACACCGCAAACTTTGAATAAATGCTCCGTTTTACATCCATAACCTTCTGTTAGTTGAGTTCATTAAGTCAACCAGATGGTTGAGTTAATCTAACCAATTTGTCATCTAGCGGTTGAGATTGATCAAACATAAAAAAAAAAGAAAAAGAAGGAATAAAATATTTTTGGATGGGTTTGTAGGTGCAGGGAACGGGGAATGAAGATCGTAGGAAGCGGGGGGAGGGATTTCAGGGCACGAGGGCTTCGATGTGGGGTTTTGCTGGGCTTCAACGATGAATGAAGGTTGGCATGCGGCGGGGGAGGGGAGGGACGGCTTGCAGATGTCGACCGGGAGGGGGGGTCCCTTGCAGAGGTTGACGACGATGGGGGGTGGTTGCAGAGGTTCTGGGAAGGGGTTCGATCGAGGTGGCGGTTTCTGGAGTTCGACGAGGAGGGGGGGGGTTGCTTGCAGATCGACGACGGCAGGGGGGTTGCAGAGGTGCAGGGGCAGGGGCGGCAGGGGGTAGCATAGGTGCAGGGGTAGGGGTGGTTTCAGAGGTGCCTTCGGTCGGCGGGGGATTGGGGTTGCGGGGGCAGGAAGGGTTCCAGAGGTGTCGGTCGACGCAGGGCTTCGGTCGGTTGGGGATTGGGTTGCGGGGGTGGGGGCCTGCAGTGTAGGTCGGTCGACGCGGGTGTGTGGTGGTGGTGGTTGGGGGGGGGGGGGGACTTGCAGGTCGACAGGGGATTGGGATACGGGGGCCTGCAGTTGCAGTGGGGGGGGGGGGGGGGCTTGCAGGTCGACGGGGGATTGGGTTGCGGGGGCGGGGGCCTGCAGTGGTGCGGGGCCAGGGGATGGGGGCGCTTGCAGGTCGATCGACGGGGGATTGAGTTGCAGGGGGTGGGGGCCTGCAGGTTGCAGGTCGGTCGACGCGAGGGGGGTGTTCTTCTTCGATGGGAAGGGGGGGCTTCAAGCGGAGGGGGGAGGGGTTCTTCGAAGAGGTTCCTTCGAGCGACCGGGGGGGGGGGGGGGGGGGTTCTTCGATGGGGGGGGGAGCTTCGAGCGACGGGGGGGTCTTCTTCGACGGGGTGGGGGGGGGGGGCTCGAGCAAAGCAGGGTCCGCGGAGCAGCTCCGCACGGTGGGGGCAGGGGGGGAGGGGAACGATGGCAGAGAAGGATCTCGCGGAGGGGGACGGGGGGAACAATGGCATGCTGGGTTTGCGGGCAGCCGACGTCGACGGGATGGGGGGGTCGAGCTGGCGGAGTAGGAGCTCGCTCGGCAGTTGGGGGTAGAGCAGCTCGGCAGGGGGGGCGAGGGTAGGGGGAACGATGGCATGGTATTGCAAGTAGGAATGGACTTTAGGGACAATTTTGTCTTTTCTTAACGGAAACCGTCAAATCTAACGGGTATTCCAAACGGAATATAACACGGGATTATATCATGTAAGAGTTAAGCATTACTCGGGATTTCTCATGTAATTCATGATTATGCAGGGTTATGTTTGTTATTGCGGAATTACTCAGGGTTATGGGTGTAAAAATCCCTTTTTTTTCTTTTTCTTCTCTTGGGTGTTTAACAAGGCCTCACCAGCCCTTTATAGAGAAGGAAATATGATTCCAGTCTTCTACTCTTATTTGGAAAACCTAATTAGGATTTATAATCTTTTAAACAACATAATTGGCAGAGCTCCATTTTCTCCTTGCGTGAAAGCCCTTACCTATTGGAAAATTTATGAGTTTGGATCTTCCCTCCTAAAATAGTTTGTAATCGTTCTAAAATTTAAAAAAAGGGAGTACTGAAAACTTTAAATGTGACCTGCACTGATACGTAACTGATCAAAGTAAATTTATCAAGTTGAAGGAGTACGAAAAACTTTATGTTACTTGTTGGTAACAAGTGTAACTTTTCGACCTCTGCCTCCTGTCATTTAGCTTTGCATTTGCCTCCATGCCTTCTCCCATCTTTATTCCTTCGGATCAGTATTTGATCCTTCGTCGTATTCATTTTGTGTAAATTTGGGCTTTTGTATCCATGTCCATAAGAACAAATACGAGTGTCACTTTGATATCCACAAAAAATCATATTTCTGTCTGTTTTCATACATAATACAATTTTAGATTTATTTTTAACTACATGTAACATAATCTTATACCTTTCTTTCACCTTATCTGATCTATCCGTCACAATATCTGTTTTATACAGATTTTCACATTGTTATCCACATAAATTTACAAAAAAAAGACATGGATATGAGGCTTTTCTGTTCAAATGAGGTGGGATCTTTCCTGAGTATTGTAAAAGTCACCAATAATTTAGTAAAATAAGTAAAAAAGTTTATAATTTATGAATTGTTCATTGAAAAATAGAACTGTAGATTGTAAAAAGTCCCATATACCTAACTAATATTTTTATAATAATATTTTTATAATTCTATCTTCATGTACTTGTAATGTTAATAATTACTTATTGAATACAAGGCTAAAGAACACGTAGAATTTATGATAACATTAACTATTTTTAGCTTAGGAATATATGTATGCATATAATCTTTTTTTTTTCACTCCGTATGACATATTTATATCACATCTAATCCATTCAATACCTCAACACTAGAGTATTCTAGTTACGATACCTATTCGACCCCGCATTGTATCCATATTATTTTTAATGATAGGATAACACATTAGCCATATTTGTCAATATCCGCATCGGCATCCAAATCTAGCTTTTAAAAAGCATACATATCTGATTTTAAAAATGGATAACGATACGATAATACATATGTATATCTGTATCCAATAGTTTGCATATCAAATGATGAACACAGTGGAATAAGGGATACGCGATGTTTATAACTTGTTTTTGTCTGGTTGGTTTGAGGGATAATGTAACACCCCAAAATATAGTTCCAAATGCTGAACTCACGGAGTGTGAGAGTGTGTTACGAGAGTGGGGGATTACTGCTTGAGAACTTGGGTGAAGCATTTTGCATGTTTGTCAACAGGTCCAATCATATCTGAATCCAACAACTAGTAAGATCCGGTTTTCTCGAAAGTGGTCTGGAAGCCTAAGTCTGATATATTACAAATTGTATCAGAGCATGTTTCTCCTAATAGTGGAATATGTTATCCGAGAGGAGGTGCCACCTTTACAAAGAGATAAGAGGAAAACGCTACAAACAATGTACAATTGTCACTATTATTGAGAATAATTGATGGGATGTCGGAGGTTATACCATTCCAAAACATAGTCTCACATCTCGAACTCACTAAGCCTGAGAGTGTGGTTGCCAACAAATTCAATCGTATTTGAATCCAACAAGTTATCAAAGTTGATTTTCTTCGACAACTTCTAGATCATGAACATGTGGCCTTGTAGATAAGGTATTAATAAGTTGTATAAACATAATATAATGACACTGTTACAATGACATGACCACTTATCTCAAGAGAAAGTTCATTTATTTTGGGATAAAGCACCACAATTTGTATGAAACTATCTGTAAGAATCATGCTTGAAGCTACACGCTTAGGATTTTTTTATTTATTAGTTTTTGTTTTGTTCTACTCAAGTTGGATTGCTTAATTAGATTGTCACTTGTGTGGCTGTCTAGATTAATTGTTGACGGACAGTAGTCCGCCTCTAGTGATGCAAATAGATGGATGCAGATATAGATATATGTGTTATCATTTTTTTTGTTTTATTTAAAACATTGAATACGAATATGGATAATGATCTTGATGGAAATGAAAAATATTTTATCATGTATCCTTAGATACAAATACTGATGGTAGAATAATTCCGTCAATTAACCATACATGCATTTGATGGCTCAACCATACAAATATATTAAATGTATTTGTTTCGTGACAATTAGATCAGATATGATTAGACAATATGTAACATAGATATAATATAAGTAAATTCACTTTTAAATTAGTTTATAATAATCGATATGCAAATACATATGTATGTTTGCAGACATCAAAGCGAAATCAATTCCGTATCAATTTTTAAGCTGATAAACATGTCAAAATTAACATAAAAACGAATGCAGTTAACTCATACAAACTCATGATTACATGTGTAGAAAGAATTCATCAACAATTAGTTCAGAAGGAGCATCCAATTGGTAACGCCTCGGGCTTAGATTTAGACCATGATCGAGGAAGATTGATATGTAACTTGTTGATACTGGTCTAATTGGACCCGTCTTTGTTGAGATATGATGGCCTCATACTTCGAGTATTTTTTTCCCTCATATATCTTCGAGTATTTTTTTCCCTCGTATATCTTTGTATGGTTGGTTGCAATGGAGTATACTTTTCTATCATTTGTAGCATTCCGAGTTTATCTCAATATCTTCATTGAGAAAAATGTAACAACTAAAAAAATATTTTAGCTTAAGTTCTAAAATAGTAACGCCCACTACACAAATATAGAGAATATGACTATAGTGTCATGCTATCCTTTGGAACTACCAATCATCACATCTATTCTTTCTAACTAGTCTCGTTAAACAAATGCTTATTCCTCTTCTCACCATTTATTACTCTACAAGAGGGTATAGTAAGTCACTGTTGGTAGGAATATATGCATTCAATTGATTGAATGATTACGTTTTTCAGTTTGGATTTTTTTTTGATTTGGAAACTTTTATTTGTATTTAATGGGTCTTTTGCAGTTTCGGTGTAAGAAAATGGATGCTCTCACTTTTGATCATTGTTAATGTTGAACACGCTAAAGTTGAGCAACCATAGAAGAGAATAGCATTGTTGTGGTGATCACTCATGCAGAAAGATACATCCTCCTCAAAAATACAACTCTACGGATCTAATTGCTCTTGAACTATAGGTTGTTGAGGAGGCAGACTTTTCAGAATCATCCATGTACAAGGAGGTTATCACAGGAGTAGAATCACTGGACAATGAATTGCTAAGTGAATTGATGTTATGTTAGAGGAGATGAAGTATCTTTATAAAAATCAAATATGGAAGCTTGTCAACTTGGGAGAAAAATTGTTAGCTACGAATGGATCTTCAAGAAAAAGACAAGATTCTTAGGCAACGAATGCATCGAGTACAAGGCATGTCTAGTTGCAAAACATTACAATGAAGATGAATGTGTAAATTACAGTGAAAGAGTTTGACATAAAGGAAAACAGACTTGATCCCTCACTCCGACATTAGACTTCGTCATTGTTTCAGACAATATCCCTTTGTTCTATTGACGAAAAGCCTCTCTCTGATGAGTATAGTTCGTGGGACGTACTGTTAACTAACCGGATTCAGCCCTTAGATTAGACCTAAGGGAGATTAGACTAGCAGCGATGAGGAAGACTGAATTGAACTTAATATAATCAAGAATATAATAGGAGACTGAGTGCGCCAGGTATGGAAACCATAAAGGATCATAGAAAAAGAAAATGCCCCTCTAAAAAATACTACATTGAAAGGGGCAATACCAAGCTGTCCATCGGAATTTTCGGTATCATGGAAACACATGTTATTGATCTTATCTATGGAATCCATTTAGAATATTTGGTCGATGGATATTCAGATTCAGACTACGATGTATATGTTGATAGAAGTAGATCAATGACATGTTATGTCTTTTGCTTTGGAGTGTTCTGTCATTAATTGAAAGGTTACCTTCCAACCTTCAATTGCTTTGTCCACCACCGTGGTAGAGTATGTGGCGTTGACAAAAGTTGCAAAATAAGACAACTGTTTGAAAGGCCTAGTTGGAGATCTCGATCTACAACATATATTTTGATAGTCTTAGTGCAATATGCCTAGATGAGGATAACATGCATCATGAGAGAACCACAAACATTGATGTTAGGTATCGCTTCATCCGTTTTGAGAAGAGGATCAAGATGAAGAAGGTCAACACACCAATTAATCAAGCTGATATATATCTTCAACGTGGGAATTCTTTGGAGCAAGTTCGAACATTATTTGAACTTCCTTAGTGTCATCTTTTGATAATAGTCTTGTAAAGGGGAAGACCACTAGGAGTTAATGTTTTGAATCATCCTTTGTATTCTAGTTCTTCCACCGTATTGAGATAGATCCATCGACATCACCAAAGATGTAGCCCACTTAAAGGTTAAGCATGATAAATCTTATCTTATGGTTGTTTCTTGCTTGCTAATCTGTGTATTTGTTTCGTGCAACCCCCACCACACACTCTCTTCCGTTGCGCTCAATAACAAGAATTAAGAATGTTAATGAGACAATATATTTAGGGTAAAATGGGGCTGCCCCCTTGAGGGGGAGCTAACTTGGCTCCCCCTGCCCCATTTTTTTTCCATTTTTTTATTTTTTTGAAATTTTTTCTGTAGATTTTTATCAATATATCCCTATATTATGCTATTAAAATTTCGTACGAAACAGAGACTGTTACAGCCTCCATCCAGACGTGGTCATTTTTAGCAATTATGTTACCGTTAAAAAATGACTGTCTGGATGGAGGCCGTAGGAGTCTCTATTTCGCACGAAATTTTAGTAGCATAATATAGGCATATAGGTGATGAATATTCACGGAAGAAATTTTCAAAAAAAAATAAAAAATGGACGAAATGGTGCGGGGGGAGCCAAGTTAGCTCCTCTTTAGGGACAGCCACATTAAACCCATATATTTATTATATATATCTTTCGATGGTAATTTTTTATCTATAATTATTATTCATTTAAAAATTATCTTTTATTTTTTGAATTGACGACGAAAATTTTCAACATTGCTACCAACTCATATAATGACTATCCATTAATTTTTTATGAAAATTCTTGAGAAAAGTCCAAGTATAACGATTTTCATATGATTCATGTTAGCGATATAACAATGAATATGACATCAAGACTTGAAGATAATTTTAGAATGAATAATATTTGTTATTATAAATTTAGCATCGAAAGATATAACAATCCTCAAAGTTTTCATTTCTATAACTACATTTTATTGTAGTGTGATCTTTATCGACTAGTGAAGGATAATATTACAATAATAGTCGGATAATTTTGTTCATAGTAGTTGAGATATAAAGTAAAGTTCAAGTGATTTTTGTTAGAACGATTCTCACGCGGAATGAAAGAGCGGTCAGAACCGTCGCCGACGGTTGCGCGAGGGCCGGGTCTCACAGAGGCCGTAACCGCCGGGCGTGGGGGAGGGGGCGGACTTGGCGAGGGGACGACCACGCCCCTATATATCAGGGTTTTAAAAACCGAACCGAACCAGCCGGTTGAACCGGTTAAACCAAGAACCGGAGGAAAAATGGTCCGACCATCCGGTTATTATTCAGAAAACAAAAACCGGTTAAAATCAGTCAAAACCCGGTTGAACCGCTTAAACCCGGTTGGACCAATTGAACCAAACCATCGGTTCAACCATACATTTTTTTGACAAAAAACAATTTCTAATAAATTAAGAAAATACAAACTTTTTTAGAACTATTCATAATCTAATCTCATTCTAACCCATAGTATAGTATCCATTTATTTCTTCTCCTTCACATGTGCCAATGACTCATTATCGCTTGTTCCTTCCTACAATGTGAGTATTGCCTCCCTCTTTCTACATTGTGTATGAGGTTGTCTACTTATGACAATAACAAACGAAGAAGACATTGTCATAATCATACTATGAGAAGTAAAAAATTAATAATACTTGTCCTTAATTAGAGTTTAAATAATTTTAAAATTATTAATTTTTTACTTCACATATATGTATTTATATAAATTTTATGAAGTATGATTATTATGCATTTTCGAGGTTTTAAAGAATATTTAAGCAATTTCACTGTGCTCTTATATTTTCCCCAAAAAAAATCATAATATCATCCTTATGTTGGTATAAAATGGGAGCACATGTGTACTAATAAAATGTCACTACTATTGATTTCGTAAAAATATAGGAGGCACATGTAATTGTATTAAAATTGCGGTATAAGTGTTATTGGAAAACTTGGAAGGATAAGAGTAAACAAATCCTCAAAAGATATGATGTAGTATTTTTTGTATTTATTTGTGAGATATACCGGTCTAACTCGGTTCGACCCGGTCGAACCGTACGAACCAAACCAACAATATAGCGGTTCGGTCTTTTTCGGTTTCTTTGAACTGCTGACGTCATCACCGGTTCGACCGGTCGGTCTCATTGGTCCGACCATAAAAAGCAAAAACCAATACATAACCGGTTTGATGTTCGGTTCGGTTTTTAAAACCTTGCTATATATAGATCTACCTCCATCGGGAGGAGAAGATCATCCAAGAACATCCTTGCCATAGGGAGCCCTCTCCCATCCCACCTCCATTCTCTCTCGTTTTCTCGCATCTCCGAGGAAGGGCGTACCTGGGAGATACCTTTGACTAGGTTGGTCAGTATGTTTTCTACTCAAAAAATCATGATTCAAACTTTATAACGATGATTTACCTCATTTTGGCCGAGTGATTTTTTTAAGAGTAAAATATGGTTATTACTCATGGAGAACTTTCTTCTAGTGGATTATAGTGGATGTTAATTTAAGAGTGATTAGAAGAAATCAACTGATACCTTGTGTTATATGATTTGTTCCTAACAATTGACGACGAATAGTATTTGTTTTTACAAAGTGAAGATCAGAGAGGATATCACTACATATACTAAATTATTTGTTACAGTAGTCACTTTTCTTATAATGCATATGAATCAAAATCCAATCATTTTAATTTCAAGTAATTTCCCAAAAAATACCATTAGAGGAGTGCTCCCTTCCTATAACAGTATATGTTCCCATATGTTGATATATGATCACCGACTTTATTATGTATATGGAAGATCAATCAATATAGTAGGAGTCGAAAGAGCAAACTACATATTGACAGACTACTATAGTAGAGAAGTAGTGATATGAAAGATCAATCGATATAATTATAGCGAAAGCTCAATCCACTCTCAATATAAACAACCAAGGGAAAGCATTTTTTCATGTAATTTTTCAAATAGTTTAATATATAGTTAATCACTGTTAGAACTTGTAGAACATCATATAGCTCTCAGCATCAAATAAGCATGTATGTGCTAAGTAATTGAACTAGAAAAAGAACTACTACACATATTAAGATTTTGATTGTAATTTTTCTCATACAAAAACTGCAAAAATCGATACACGTATGATCTCTCCATGTAAGATCGAGAGGATAATAAGGAATACGAATTCTTTGCTTTGAAATGATGAAATATAAGACTATAAGTTGTTTTCTAACCTAAGCTTCTTTTTTCAACTGAAATTCTTTTCTTGGAATTGATTTTCTTCTATCTAGAGTTTCTCTATTCATTACGGGAATGAGAATAGAGATGAGTCCTTCTCAACTATATGGCTTCTTTTATAGGTTCCCTTTAGGTCATTTTTTTATTGAATTTGACTCTAACTAGAATAAGGTGATACAATTTGTAGTCTTCTAAATCTTTCCTTAACCTTATTTATTTGAAGATCCAACTAATTATGAAAACCATATTACATTTTATACATTTTAATAGGTTTAATTAGTCTAATTAATCAATTGTACTAGACATTTTGATTTTCAAGGTCCAATTAGTCAATTAAGAACTTTTTTTGAATATAAACTTATTTTCAAGTTGAACTTATTTTAAGTTGATAACATATTGGTTTTTTGTCTACTTTATTATCTGTGAGTTCTACTCGCAAATTAGTTAGGTCCAGGTAGAGAAAGTTTATCCTTGAACCTTTAATTCGAGCTTAGTACAACAAAAAGGAAAGTAACAAAATGAAACTTTCAAGATCCATCAACGAGTTATCGTAATGTTTATGCTAGTAATTTAAAAATCTTCCTCGAAAAAGATGGGGATACTTAGCTATCATCATCGACTTTTCTTCCTACATAGTCTCCTCCGATGACTAGCTATGTTATGTAACCTTCACCAAAGAAAACTCCTTGTTCTTCAACCGTCAAACTAGCTGTTACTCATAGATCGAGCCACTATCGACTACCAATCCTTCGTAAATGATCACATTGTGTAATTGTGGAATGTGCTTTCTCAAGATGAAGGGTGAAGCACATCATGTATTATTGATAAGCTCAACACTAGTACGAAGTGAAACATCGACTATCAATCCTTTTGGGAATCTTGAAGGGTCCAATACATATTGATGCTAGCAATCCTCTAACTCCACCTCTTCTTAGTCCCTTCACTAGGGGCACAATTAACATTATTAACTCTTTCGACTTAACTAGAAGTTTCATATATTGTCTCGTATCTATTATCGATGGTATCAATGACCTTTGTCGACTTCTCTGCATCCTCGGAAATGTACCAATGCTTCTCATCCAACTTAGTGCAACATGTTGAGGTGAGACATATATGTCCATGTAATGACTCGAATGAGGCCATAATAATGTTAGAGTATAATGCTACTTGATAGTCTTCTTCAAATGCAAAGATGCCAATCTTATGGAGTCGAAGCATGTAATAGCTTGAGGTAGTTGATAAACACTTTGACGTCTATATTAAGACATCTATATCGTAGTATCGAAGGGAAACCCTGCTAATCAAACAAAAGCTATATTAGATGTACGTTTGTTTCACTTGGGCAACTCCCAAGTTCAACCTTAGAGAGACAATTTCAAAAACTATGACAAGTGTTGAGTAGGAAATTTAATATGTTGGGAATTCTTTTTATGTTTATTTTTATTTCTTGTATTTTTGTTCTATTTTTTGGAATTTTAAAGAATTTTGAAAATAATATTATTTTGAAAATGAAGCAATTTTTTTTAGATAAAACGGTTCATAGTCATTCATCATAATAGCGAAAGTAGTGGTAGAGTTTGATACAGAACAACCCAAAACGGGTGTAAGCAATCCACCCGTTGTCCAAAATTATATCCAGGATATTTTGTCAGAGGACCAAAAGTAATTAAACCTCCATGTACTTCGACAAGGCTAAGTCGCCCAAAATATACTTGGACTATCGTCACCATCAGAGCGCTGCACGTCTTGAAGGATGGCACCAGGTCGTAGAGAATCCGACTCCCCCCTAGGTACGTTTCGAAGATCTGGTTCCTAGGGTCACACCGGGGCTTTCCTTGGCTGGATGAACCAAAGTTAGGAACAAAGCTGCATAGTGTTAGTTCATAAGCCGATCTCCTGTTAGCAGACATTAAGAAAGAAAAAGACAATAGTTTCAATGCAAAATTTAGTGATGATCTTATCTAGACACCGTTATATTGTTCCATATATCTATGTCCCTCGTACCCAATCTAGTTTCGCAAATGATGATTGCTTCCAAAATAATTTTTCGTTTGACGATAGGTATGCCGTCAAAGATTAGTCGGCATCGACTCTAAAGTAGCCACCAAATAGTGATTTTAAAGCATAGTAGTCTCCAATCTTTCTCTCTCAAAGTAGTGCTAGAGTCCACATTAAGCATGTTTAACAGATCATGGAACTTCGGTTCAAGACAACATAAATGAAAACTATCTCTAGTTATTTGACAGTCATCGAAAAGGTGTTTGTAGTTTTCCAGATCTTGATTGCAAAGATAGCATCTGTTCACCCATGGAATTCTCAATTTTTCCAAATAATCTTGTGTTGTAATTTTATTGTGCGCCAATAACCATATGAAGTAGTAAGCTCTTGGTTCCAGTTGCCATTTTCTAAAGTTTTCATCGACTATGGATCTGCTACCCCCATATGTGAGTAGGTAGTATAATTGTTTTGTTGTTGAGTCCCTTTTGGTGAGTGAGGTGATAGGAAATATTGTTGTGTCAGCGTCACCCCTGTGTAAGCCCTTGAAGATATTGTTTAACGTAATTTTTAATCTACCTCCCTCTCTCGACATGGCTAAATGTAGTTGGTTTTGTAATGATTTTAACACGTTGAATCTAGCCTGCCAAGATTTTAGACCTCTATGTACCGATATGAAACGTTTTTTAACATATGGTACCAACAGAGGGAAGGATTGTTCAAGCGAAGGAAAACCACATAGTTGGTCCTTCCAAAGTGAAGAATGAAGGCCATCTCCAAGTTTCTTCTTGAGTACAGGTAGAAGAGATATGAAGCCCTTAATATGTGATTTCCAGACATATGAGTGGGTACGCTTAGGGCCTGAAGAAAGTGTGATAGGACCACCCCTGAAGTGAGTTGCACTAATCACACTCGAAACCCATGGTCTTACGAAATCTGCAATGCAAATTGCCGATTTTGTTAAGAGAGTATCATTGAAAGAGCGAAGATTAATAATTCCCCAACCGTCGTTTGAATTTGGCCGAGTCACTCTTGACCAGGCCACTTTAGCGGAGATTTTAAGATTCTCACGCCCCCCAGAGGAAGTTACGCCTAAGTTTGTCAATTTTTTTAACAATACCAGTCGGCATCTTAAGACATGACATCTCATGTATGATTGTCGGTGTTAGGGCTGAACTAAGCAAATTGATTCTAGCCGGCAGGGGAAGGATTTTTGATTTCCACCCCTGAAGCTTAGTTGCAAATTTCTCTATGGTAGATGACCAATCTTTCGTCAGCCTCCTAACTTTCGGGATGGTGAATCCAAGATAATCCATAGGGAAAGACCCTTCAGACCAATTTAGTATTCTTTTGACTTTAGCAATTTCATCTCCGGACATGTTTAGTCCATAAAAGGCACTTTTTTTCTCATTGATGTCTAGACCCGACATTTTGCCAAAGATTTTAAAGGTTGTGATAACATTTTTGAGATCTTCATCTCTATATTCCAGGAAAATGAGGAGATCATCAGCAAACTGAATGTTTGTGATCTGAGTTTGTATCCCCTCTTTCAGGAAACCAGTGAATTTCCCCGCCTTTGCTAATTTGAATAGCATCGCGTCAAGAATTGACATTGAATGTATGAAAAGGAAGGGTGAGAGTGGATCTCCCTGTCTTACTCCATGCCTCGGATGTATGAATCCCGACGAATAAAGGAGACTCCTGTGGTTTTTAGAAGGGCGGTAATCCAATTGATAAATATGGGTGGATACTTTGCCACCCGCAAAGCCCCCAGGATGAATGGCCATTTTAGAGTATCAAACGCTTTTCGGAAGTCAATTTTTAATACAATAGCCTTAGACCCCAGTCTAGTCCAGTCGTGAACAATAGAGGATGTAACAAGGAAGGCATCCGCCGCTGATCTTTTCTTCAAAAAGGCGTATTGAGATGGTGGAATGTTGCTGGCTAGAAAAGACGCCCATCTATTTGCGATGGCTTTCGAGATTATGCGTATTGGAAGATTTATCAAGCTAATTAGTCGATAGTTTTCAATGTTTTCCACCTCACCCTTCTTATAGATTAGTGATACAAGGGTGTTGTTTAAATGTCTCAAATTTGAGCTCGTAAACCCTCACTGTGTAGATTTGATACCATGTCCATGAAATCATCTTTCAGCAAAGGCCAGCATTTCTTTACAAACTCAATTGTGAGTCCATCGGGTCCAGGAGTTTTATTATTTTTGAAGGTTCTAATCGTGTCTTGTATTTCCGCTAGTCTTATTGGTTCAGTAATAATTGTTGGATCATCTATTTTGATCACTAGACCCGCCGGTATTTCCAACAAAGATCCCCTACTCACCTCGCCTTCCTCATCATTGTATAGATTAGTGTAGAAATCTACAATAACCTTGATGATTGCGTCTCTACCGTAAACAACCTCCACATTTTCATTTTTCAAACCTGTGAATAGATTTCGGGAGGACTTAGTCGACGCCATAATTTTCAGGAACTTGGTATTCTCATTTCCTTTTCTTATGTAGTTTATCTTTGTCCGCTGCTCCCAAATGATTCTCTCATCATTTCTTAGAGATTCTAGCCTACCGTACATTACTTTCGAATTTTCACCTATCGCCCTTTCTCCCGACTTGAATAAAACTTCTGATGTTCTTATGTCATCCTCAATTTTGGCTATTTCCCTATTAATATCAGGGATTTGTTGCTTACTCCAATGCTTTATATCAGCACGTAAACGTTTTACCTTAACTGCCCATCTATGAAAAGGGTTGTAAGAGATAATCCCGTTAGACCAAGAATCCAGGCATGAATGATTCCTTTTCTAGCTAAAAGTTTTCAACTCTAAATATACGATTGCTTAATTTAAATGAGCCCCCTTGTAATAGTAAAGGATTGTGATCTGAGAATGTTTTTGGTAACCTCTTTATGTGAGCGCGAGGGAAAGCGTTTTGGAAATTTAGATCCACTAGGATACGATCCAGAATGGCCCATGATTCGCAATCAGGAGATCCCGACCAGGTGAAAGCCGTCCCTCTCTCTTTTTGTTCAATAAGGTTTGAGGAGTTTATCCACGAATCAAACCTCTTGTCGTATGATTTTAATGGTTTGTTTGATAAGCGATCTGTTCTAATTCTAATCATGTTAAAGTCCCCCACCAAAATGGATGGAATACCCGGGAAGGTTAATGATCGGAGTGAATCCAAAAATTCAGCCTTCCGTTCATCTCTCGGCGGTCCATAAATATTTAGGACACGACACTGCAAGTTGTTGTGAAGCAATCTGAATTCAAATAAACTGAAGTATGGGTAGTCTACTTGGTTTATCAAAGAGACCCTATCACGATCCCATCCTGTCAGAATTCCGCAAGTTGTCCCAAGGTTGTTTACATGCGAGGCAAAACTTTCAATGGATGAGTTTGGTAAAAGGTTTGGGGTGGAATTTGTTTTTGTTTCATGTAGACATAATACGTGAATGTTGTGTTTTGCCACTAGGTTTTGAAATCGTCCCAATTTCCTAGGACCACCCAAGCCCCTAATATTCCAAGTGAGCACAGTGAAATCCATATTTCGTTTAAAGTAATCACACGCTGTACAACCTATAATTGTAGTGAAGGTTTACCACAATACCTTGTGATTGATTTATGTAAAGATCTTTTCTTTACAGAGTTCAACAACAAACCTATTTTTCTCCTTAGAGTTTTGGAACTCAAATTGGAAAAGATCTAAGAGATTTCTAGTTCTATGTGCAGCCATAGGTGATGTAAATAATTTCGCAGCAACATAGCTTGACGGTAAAGTAGAGTTTCTCATGACGGGAAAATGAAGCAATTATAAAAAAGAACACACGTGATTTATGTAGGCATAAAAACATAGAAAATGAAGCGAAGAATACTTTTGTATTTTTAATAGTTTAAATAGTATTCATGATTTTCATGGATATATATTATTTTTAAAACATATATTATTTGAAAATAGAATATATTAATACAACTTTTATGCTTTAAAAAATACTAATTATAACTAAATTTACAATGGATAATATTCTAAGGGAGAGGACATATTGTCGACAAAAGGATCCATTTTAATTTATTTTTTATATTTCCTGATTTTTATATAATTTTTGAAGGTTTTTTTATTTTTTAGTGATTTTGTATGAAATAAATGCAAATGTTTTTTATACTTTTAGCATGAAAAGGTCACACATGCTCTCATGTTAAGACATTTGAATAAACTAATATTTCCTTACATGTTTGAATGCAAAAGAGCAATGACTTTACATATGTGATCGACTATGAATCAACTTAAGTAGCCATTTTTAGGACACTTGATTATGGATGTTTATATTCTTATGCATAATGAGCGAGGAAATGTTAATGTTGACTAAATGCCAATGGCATTAAGTGGAAATGCATGCTTCATACCATTTTACTCGACAAGCTTAAATGACAAAGCAACATGGACCATTAGTATGATAATATGATAAGTAGCAACTTGAATTAACTAAATGGATAATAACTAAAGGGGCATGATGAACTCTTTGCACCTTGGATGAACATATGTGACTAATGTTTATTGCCATCAACCAATGGAGTTTTGAATAATGAGCCAATTGTAAATACAGTCTAATGTGTATATGTGTTGACCATTGCTTTATTGAATGATGATATCTGCTTAGTGCGAAATGCATGACTTAATTAGTTGTTTGTTATTAAATACATGACCTAGTTTCTTGTGATCAAATGCATAATCCAATTGCTTGTAATTGGAATAGTATTTTCACATTGATGGTCTACACTTAGTAGTGATTTCTTATTTAGAACTACTTAACAATGAATGGTTTATTTGCCTAACGATGAGACTTAGTTATTATAATGTAAAATAGAACTGGATGACCTAGATGCTGTAAAATATATTGGCAATTGTTCTATTTGTATGCATACGTAAATATGTGATTAACTTATGTAGCATACCCTTTTGTGAGTTGTATACTTAGCTGTTGAGGTGTGCACTATGTCGATGATGATGAATACTTCACTTCATTAATAAGAGTATACGATGACAAACACTTATGCGAGTCTGTACTTACTACACACATATGTATAAAAAAATAGTGAAGCCTTCTCCCATTATAAGTAGGACCAATTACATGGAATCTTGATCAAATCTATGTTGAAAGATTCGACTATTTTTTACGTTGTTTGTCGACTACCTAACGTAACTCCAACATGGGGGATTTGAATCCTGCTCTTTAGGATGGTACACACTGCACTATCACTAGACCATTTAAGTGGGTACTATTGTACGCATATGTATAAAAAAAATACGATTGCAACGCCCATGTGAGAGTAAGAGGCACACACTTGTACTATTCATTCTCTTTAATGAAACAAGTTGCAAACCTTGCATGAATAGCATTACAACAAAATTGACCTAAGGTAACAAACATTTGACATTTGTTGGCATATCTTGCACAATTAAATAAATAACAATGAATATTATTCGTTGTTTGCTTCTTTAAATTCACAGTGACTAATGTATTCATTGCCATATTTCTCGCAACGAATCATACAACAATAGTTATTCGTTGATTTTTTCTTATAATCTTTGTTAAATTCAGCAATGATTAATATAAATTTTAAGGAACACCTAATCGAAAAAAAACATTGTTATATAAACATTTAACAACGAATGCGACATATGTTGCTATGTACAAGAACAAAAGATAATTTGACAATAATCAATATTCGTTGCTATATCCTTAACACCGGAAGATATGGCAATGGATATTAAAATTATTCATTGCATTAGGTCAAATTTGTTGTGGTGTACGTAAGAACGGACTGATAGTACTAAAGGATAAGTATACCAAATAATCTTATGCTACCTTAAAGATAGAATAACAAGTGAAATTGGATGTTCATTACTCTTTCATTTACTGTTAAAAATATTAAATTGTTGTAAAAAATATAACACCATGATTATTTTCTTGCACTCTACGAAATTAGTTAGCTTATAGTATAAATACTATATTATTGAGACCTTGAATTTTTGTAGGTAGAACAAGAATGAAAGCAAGAGAAATTAGGAAGATGAACCTCCATTAGCCATCATTACCTTTTTGTCGTCTTTTTAGTTCATGCAATATATTTTCATGGAAACCAAAGGATGGTACATATTTTGGTAGCTTGTAATATTTAGTGGTATGTTATGGTATGAACTTTTGAGTAGTAATATATTTACTCTCTACATTTTAATATCATGTCATACTAAGGGGTTGAGAGCCTCACCAGAGGTTTATTTGAATGAAACATTGGGTGGATATACTTTATATGAATATATATTTTAAGTTTCATGCAAAACAAATACTCCTAACATGTTCATCTATAAAGGGTAAATTTTAGCAATTCTAAAATCATTAAAACTTGATAGTCTTGATATACGATAGAAGTCTCAAATTAAGTTGAATTCGGAATGACACAATGGTGATATATGGTGATCTAAATTCGCTAAGGGTGCGTTGGTATGCGGGTTAAGGTGGGTTAAACTGGTCGGGGGTAACCCATTTTTGTGTTTTCGTGTTTGGATAGAGGGTTAAACTGGGGGTGGGTTACAAGTGAGTTTGTTGTGATATGATTGTATTGAAGTTTGAAAAATTGAGTAGTTATTGTGATGTGATTGTATTGAAGTTTGAAAAAGTGAGTAGAAATAGAGTAGTTCATAATTTTTATATGATATGATGGTATAATATAAGGGATAAATGGGGCTGCCCCCAAGGGGGAGCTAACTTGGCTCCCCCCCCCATTTTCACCATTTATTATTTTTTTGAAAATTTCTTCCATGAATATTCATCACTATATCCCTATATTATGCTATTCAAATTTCATGCGAAACAGAGACTCCTACGGCCTCCATCCAGACAGTCATTTTTTTAACGGTAACAGGATTTTTTAAATCGACCCCGTTTGGATGGAGGTCGTAGGAGTCTCTGTTTCACATGAAATTTGAATTACATAATATAGGGATTTAATAATGAATTTACACGGTTTTAGATTTCAAAAAAAATAAAAAAATTTTGTGAAAAAAAGGCGGGGAGAGCTAAGTTAGCTCCCCTTAGGGGGCATACACATTTTTCCCTATAATATATTATGTTTTGATGGAATTGATGATGGAGAATTGATTTATTTATTTTTTTAAAAAGATAAAAAGTGGGACCCACATAGGAGTGAGAAGGTGTGAGGTAAGGGGGTTAACTCCTCCCCTCTACCTGAACGGGGTGTAAGGTTTCATTTTTAGAAAATGGAAAAAAGACCAGATGCAGCTAGTTAGCTGCACTTGCTGGTGTAGGATCCCTTTTTCCTTATTCTAAATGTGGATTATATTATGGTTTATTTTTTACTATGCTTGGCAAATACTCATGGCATGTATATTCTTGGTTAAGTAATGGATGGTTATACTCTAGTTGCATGAATGGAGTAGTATGATTGTGATGTAGTAAACTTCTTTAATAGATCAACCCATTTGGTGTGGTCGATCAAAGGGCATTGCTTGTTGTACTCCAAGGGGTTAATATTCCTTATTTTATCATCAGCCATATTCCTATTTCCAAAATCAAGTTCTAACTTCAACACTTTATTTTTTGATCCATCGAGATCACTTTTCAATCTATCAAAAAGTGATTCAAAGGGGTCCATTTTATCTTTTTGATCAATTACACCTTCTGGTTGATCGATGATAAAAGTGACTATGAGAAGATCCAATATGCCTTGTTGATCAAATAAACTAACAAATAAAATGCATAAATAATAGTAGTTTCTTAATGTTTAAGTGTTCTTCTTTCTCATTTCATCCCCAACCCAATGGTTGTATTTTGATCCCAATTTATCGTGTGACGATAAAAAAAATGCAAAACGCACCGTTCGAACGAAGAGCTTCTATTTAGGTCTTAGCACGGAGAGTTTTAGACAAGCTCAAGAAACTCAAGATATTGACTAAGACGACCGCGTTCGAGCTCAGTAAAATAACAAAGATGATCAGAGATCAAGCCGAGAAGAAGGGGAGAAGATTTTTCGACCTAAGTATCAAGCCGAAGATCAAGTTAAACAATAACGAAGTACTTGTATTCTTGCATCATCACTTAGTCTTACATTTTATGCTTCTTTTATTAAATGGTTGACTATACTACATTTCAGTCATTAACATCAAACATCACTTCACTCGAAGTCTTCAAATGACTTAAGCTCATCTTCAGTTGTGAATCAATCACGCAAGCACACACACATAATCAATCACGCAAGCACGAAGGCAGACAGATTTACAAGGTTTGCACGTAACTGGACTATGTCTTTGAGCGGCGACGATCTGTTTTCACTATGTGGTGAAAGAAGAATGCAGATGATACTGAGAGCTCTAACCCTAAAGAGATAATATACTACTACCATACAAAATAGATCACAAACTCGTTCGGATCCAAATATCCATATAAAAAAAATTCCAAGATCAGACAATTCTTCAACCCGGATCCGATGATTAGGATTCAAGACATATCAACCCTTACTTATAACCTAATTAAGGTCACCTCCCATGTTTATCTTAACCTCCAATATCTCTTGCCATATCATATATCAGTCGACTAAGTCTGTGATAAGTTAGTCGACTAACATTTATCGTCAGTCAACCATAATAAAGTCTCTCATTGGTTAAGTTTATAGGCCAATATTTCAGTTTACTCTTTTATGAATGAGTATACTAATCTATTTATCAAAAGATTACTGACCAACTGCTTATTTAACTATTCAGTTGATTACAACTTTATTCAGTCTACTATAATTCGATGCTCAATCGACTAAGTATTTTTCTAGCTAATCACTTTTTTTACAATCCAGGGATTTATATTTTCTATCCACCGATAGATCTCATCTTAACCTGTGGTTAATGATTCTGAGCAACCAACAGTTTGGGTAAGTAAGAAGGTGACTGAAATGCTGTAGCAGACGACCACGCAGTAAAAGTCACATCGATGGAATCCCCGGAAAATCTACCGAACTCAATGGATCTCAGGAAATTTACACATAAAATTTACCATCTAACTTAATAACAATCAGGATCACATGAACACATCATCCTTTTTCTATGTTAAACGCTACCAACAGAACCAGAACCAAAATTTATGTACCAAACAAGTAAAAAGAAAAGAAAAGAAAAAAAAGAGAGTCCTTCTAATGATCTCCTGTGGATTGCTTACCTTCTGGCAAATCACATAATTCCCATACACCGTTTCGCTCGATTGAGTCCAACTCATCCCTCATGGCGGCCGACCATGATTCCGACTCAGCCGAAGCCATAACTTCATCAAAGGATATGGGATCTGTACAATCCGCGACATCCTCATCCACGGTGTAACACAACGCCTCGCATCTATAGGTAATCTTCCATCCATGCGGGTCGTGTTCTGGGTCTCTCGTTGTCAATTATACTCTTGGGTTGTGTGGGTCCACCCACTTCCTCTAAAGGATCATCATGTTCTATAGGTTCATTCTCTATATTTGGATGTTCGATATCATCCTCAAGGTTTCGTTTAATGACCGAGTCATCTTCATTGTCCTCAGGGGCGGAGCCAGAAAAATTTTATAGGTGGGGCCAATATATATATATATATACGATTCATGTCCAAATCATAAACGAGTGTCCGATTTGTTTCCGAATCATAAGGCACATTATGAGGTCAATTATATGATTGAAAAAGTTAGTTGAAAATATAACAGAAAATGATAAATATGGTATTATACTGATATGCCAACTATGAAGAGATGGAAAAGTGTAGTTAGCAGCACAATCATTAAAAAAATATATTATTACAAAAAATACAAATGTTATATATATGGGGAAAATTGGGCTACCTCCTTAGAGGAGCTAACTTGACTCTCCCGCCCCTCTTTTCTTATTTTTTTTGAAAATGAATCCATAAAAATTCATCACTATATCCCTATATTATGTCATCCAAGTTTCGTGCGAAATAGAGATTCTTACAGCCTCCATCTAGACGGACGTTTTTAAAGGTCGCAGAATTGTTGAAATCGACCCCGTCTGGACGGAGGCCATAGGAGTTTATGTTTCACGCGAAATTTGAATGACATAATATAAGGATATAGTATTGAAAATTCACGAAAGCATTTTTCAAAAAATAAAAAATTAAAAAAATGGGACGGGGGATGTATGCATTCTTTCACCTATTTGGTATAATTACCATGATATAAACATATTTAATGCATTCAAATGATGTGCATCTATCCAATACGTGCATATTTAAACCAATATGTACAATATTTCTAACATTATTCACACGCGATAAATATTCGTTTAGCATCAGTATCCATCTTTTAAGAATATAGTCATATAATTTCATATTCGTATCCACATCTTTATTCGTATTTAAAAATAGACAACGATATAGTAATACCTATATATGTATATGCTCTTTGCATCTTTAATAGAAATGTTAAGATTTTACGGAAAATTGAAAAATAAGGAAAGGAATAGTGGTGGTACTTAATGTAAATTTTAAAAAAAATGAGAGAAAGAAATTGTTGCCCTTTATAGATATTTCAAAAAATAGGACAATTGTTGTTAGAAATGGAAAATAGCATGGACACTTTAATAATTTACCAATTTGGGAGGGGGGCCATGGCCCCTACCCGCCCCCCTCTCCCTCCGCCCATGATTGTCCTGTAGGACAATCAGAGTATCTGATTCCTCTATTTCATGCTCCTTTTCTTGATGAATTTCAAGAAAGTTGCATCACGACTTTCGATCAGACCTTTAGTTTCATGGAAGAACCTATACCCTTTAGAATGTTTACTATATCCAATAAACTTGCACTTTAATGTCCTGAAGTCTAGCTTGTCCCTAAGCTGACTCGGTATCAGAACATGTGCAACGCATCCCCATTTTCGGAGATGACCCAGCTCGGATTTTCTGCCATTCCATATTTCATATGGCGTTGATTCTACGGACTTGGTGGGAATCCTATTATGTATATAGTTCGCAGTCAACACTGCCTCTCCCCATAATTTTTTGGAGAGTCTTGAGTATGAAAGCATACACCTTACTGCATTCATCAAAGTTCGATTCTTTCTTTTTGCTACACCATTCTACTGTGGTCTATAGGGTATTGTAGTCTGCCTACGAATGCATGTCTGAATACAGTATTCCTCAAACTCCTTTGAGGTATATTCCCCACCTCTATCTGTCCTAAGAGTCTTGATTGGTTTTCCCAATCTTGTCTCCACTTCTGTCTTATATCTCTTAAATGTTTCAAGTGCTTCTGACTTTCTTCCTAAGAGATAGACATAGTAGAACTTTGAGTAATCATCAATGATTGTTATAAAGTAATCCTTATTTCTATGTGTGCTGACGCTCAATGGTCCACATATATCTGAATGGATCAAAGCTAATAACTCTGTTGACTCCGATTGAGAAGGGTCTTCTCGTCATTTTACCGGTCAGACAATGTTCGTAGGGAAATGTCCTTGCACCTGTGATCTTAGGCAACAGATTTGCCTTCATCAATTGATCCATTTTAGAATTTCCCTGATGACCCAGTCGCATGTGCCACAAGTCATAATCAGATAAACACCACAAGAAATAATCAGAAGAGACATTCATTGATTCACTAGAGTTTATTACAGGAAGACAGAATAGGTCATGCTCGGGAACAAATTTTCCCATTGCATAGACCTTATTATTCTTACCTATAGAGACACGCTTATTATAAAAATGAACTTCAAAATCCTTCTTGAGAAGCACCGGAACATGGATCAGGTTCCGACGTATCCCTGGGGCATATATGACGACATAGGTCCTAGATAGGTCGTTGCGACCCAAGCGATCAGACTATGTCAATCAAGAAAAATGAACCACTAATAGAGATAAAACAGATAAAACACAAAATAGCGGTCCTGCTATTGGATTAACCTGGTATAGCGACCAGGGTCGAACTCAAGGAGCACGCGTTGGCCTCTCGGCCTACGAAGTAGTAAAAAGAAATAAAATAAAAGAAGAAACTATTTTTAGTGATTTTTAATTTATTTTATATTTTTTTTGGATTTTTTAATGTATTAAGAAAGTAAGAAAAACAAGTAAACACACACTTCAACAAATTATTTAAAGACTAAAAGTCAACCAAAAATTCAAACAAAAATATTTTTATGTGTTTTATAATTTTTAGGGTTTTTGGTGAATTTTTGATAATTTTCTGATGTTTATTTAATTTTCTAAAAATCAAAAAGTGAATCAAATAGGGGGTACTGTCCAGCCGAGCTAAAAGGGCTTAGAAAAAAATATCTAAAGCCCCCAAATTAGCTGGAAGGTAATTTTCCTCTAAAGAGGATTAAACAAGGAAAATTTAGGTACCAATTTTATTGTTTTTGGATTTTTATTTATTTACTGGAATTTTTATAAGGTTTTAGGGGTTTTTAAGTTTTTAGTGATTTTCAGTAATGCAAAATAGCCAAAATTGGCTAGAAAATCAAACTAAGCAAGACAAACAGTAGCTAATTTCTGTGGAATTTTTAGATGAGTTTTGATATTTTTTTGGGGTTTTTAAAGTTAGACAGTGACAAAAATGAAGGTTTTTTATTTTTTAAAAATATCAAATGAAATAAAAGATGTCCTAAAAAATCCACGAAAATTTTACACCATGGCAGGAGCCATGTGTCCAATTTTCGTTGGATTTGGAGATGTTTTGCTATTTTATTTAAAAATAAAGAAGGGGCACTGTGCACAGGGACCAAAGTGCAAATACCCAAGAGTACTCTGGGGGGTCTGGTGCAATTTACCCAGCAAAACACGCGCCACGCGCGTGCGTGGGGCACTCAGGGACCCAAATGCAAAGAAAATAAGTCCCGAGGACTTATTGGTAACATGTACCAAAAGTCCAGGGACTATTCGCAAAATACCCAACATATCATGCACATGTTGAAATATATCACGCACAGGGGTATAAATGCAAATAGATAAAAACTTTCATTCATTCAAGAACAACCAGAACTACAGGGGCCTCTATTGCAAATAAACCAGACAAACACGTGACGAAGCACGTGGCATACAACGCACAGGGGTATATAAGCAAATAAAATAAAGTACGGGGTCCACTATGCAAATAACCCTAAAACTAAACAACTGAATTCAATATTTACAGGACTAAAACGAAATGAAAGAAAAGATGGGGCCTAAGGGTAAATTACCCTTTATTTAGCGGACTGCTGGATGCGCGCCACGTGGAGGATCGGATGGTGGCTAACGGTGGCCGCTCCAGATGTCGCCTCCTCAGATCGGACGATGATGGTTGCTCCGGAGATGGACGGCTCGGATTGAAACTGGAGCGGGAGGGGCGATCGAACGGCGTCTCGAGGTCGTGGAAGAACAGGTGGCCGGCGAACTTCGCCGGCCCAGTGCGAGCGCCTCCGACCTCCTCGCGGGGCGCTGGGGATCTAAGAAGGTCCGACGTGAGCCTCCGCGTCGAGTGGGGGTCTCCGATGACCCAGCCGAGCTCCGAGGAGCTCGAACAAGGTCGGCGGAGCTGAGCCTCCTGGCTGGAAGACGAAGGACCTCAGATGGCCGTCGTTTGACCTGAAAAGCAAACCAGAAGACTCGCGGGTCGAGGGCAAACTGCCTCGACCCGGTTAGGCGAGGTGACGGTGGTCTGTGGGTCGCAACGGACGAGCTCCGGCGAAGGGAGGATGGTGAACTCGACTCCCAACTCATGTGCGAGCTGGGTTGGATTGGAACGTGGAGAAGGTGCGTGGGAGGAAGGCGAGGGCTATGGCGATGCCCGATGATCAGATGGTGGTCGGAAGCGATGGGAATCGAAGATGAACGGCGGCGGCGCGATTTGCGGGTAAATGAAATCATAGAAAAAGATAAGCTATCGGAACTACCTGGGTGGTCGGAGAGACTGGGGAGGAGCTGGGGAAGCTCCTGGTCGTCGCCTCGAGGAGCGTCTCCCTCCGAGGCTCAATCTCCAGCTGATGGCGGAGCGACGGTGGCGTAGCTCGCCGGATCTATGGACTCGCCTCCTCTCCTCGCTTCGACAGGTCGAGGCGCAAGCTGTCACTCTCGCGGTCTCTCTGGAGCTCACAGGAGGAGGAAACAAATGGCCAAAGATGGAGAAATGAGGTGGCGGAGCTCGAGCTAAATATGGGCGAGGGTCCGGGAAGATGAGTTCGGGTAGGGCGTGGAATCGCGCGGATCCCGAGGGTGCAGCTCCGGCGAGGGTGTCGGGTGAATCGCGAAGAAGTCGGACCCGGGGTTTGGGTGAATGGGATCCGGATTTAATCGCTAAAAATCCGAGAAGCGGGCTTACCCGCTAAGAACCGTGCAAAGTGGTCCTGGGGGGGGGGGGGTAGTTGACCGGGCGGTCAACATCCCCAGGACCCAATAGAAATCGGCCACGTGGCTGGATCTTGGAGTGAAAATTAAGGGTAGCTAGGGGCCGATTTAGCAAAAACTCAAAACACAAAATATTTTTCTTTTATTTTTTTTCTATTTTTTAGTGATTTTTAATTAATTTTTAGAAATAAAACTAAGGTATATACATAGTATGTACTGTATAGGTATATGTACACTATTAGGGTTTTTGATTTTTGATTTTTAAATTATTATTTTTGTATAATTTTATCCCTATTTTATATTTTATTTATTTTCATTATAAAATAAGGAATAAAAAGATATTTTTATTTTATTTTTATTATTTATATACATAGGTAAAATAAATATGTATGTACATTTATATACATGGTATATGTACAATGTATTTTTGTATTTTTAATCTTGCTATTTTTATTTTGTTTTTGATTTGATTGTTCTTATTTTATTTATTTACATTAAAGAATATAGATTATTTACAAAAATTAGAAAAGTTAATTTTATTTATTTACAAGACTAAATAAATATATAAGAGTGGTTTATATACATGGTGAAGGTGATGTTTTTGTTTCCTTTTTAATTTTTATATTTTTATCTTTTGTTTTAATATTTATAAATATATACAAGTATTTACAAGCATATTTTTGGTGAAGAAAATATCTTTATTTTATTTACATAAATATTTACACATGAGCCCCTATCTCCCTCTACTTTGGTTTTTATGCGGTCAGGCCCATGCTGAGCCCTCCCTTGGGTTAGGTTGCTCAATATTTATTCTAAATATTTCCCTATTTTTCTTTTTAATCTTTATTCTTTTATTTTTGTACAAAAACATGCTAATTATAAGTTTTTACACAATGCATGCTTTTGGTAATTATTCCTATTTACACATATCTACATGTATTTGCAAAGGTTTTTGTAGCTAAAATATAAGAATAAAGAGTGATGAATGAGTATACATCACCCCCCTATACTTAACTTTGCTAGTCCCTTAGCAAACACTTATTTGAAAAAGAAGTGAAAAAGAAAGAAAGAAAAAGAAAAAGAGGATGTACATGGATCAAGGTTGATTATTAAACTTGCCTTCATTAAATTGGGGTATGGAGCTCGATCAGATCTTTGGATTATTAGTGTGTCGGAACCTTATTTAGACTTAAGTCTAAAACTCAACAGCCTCTAAGTTCCACTAATCTATAACCAAGACTCCTCAATGCTCCAGATCAGAACAAATCATCAATCACAAACCCTGAAGACCATGAATCTTTTCTTGTCTTGTGAAAGTGAAAGTCTAAGCTCTCCACCTCAGAAATGGCAACTTGACAACCCTCCCCAACAAGGTAACTCTATGACCTCAGTCTGGACACTCTTTCCTCGAGGAGCGGGGTATTCCCTTCTAAGTTCAAGTTCAACCGGCTCAAGAAGAGGAGGAAGAAGAGAATGGGTCAAGGCCAGTGTAGCCAAGTACCCTTGGGAGCTTGACCAGTGTAGCCAAGTCTCCCTGCTGCAAGCTACAATAGGTGGATCATGAAACTCAAGCTTTGCTTATTGCACTCTATATACATACTCCGGTGGGATTATCATTTTCTATCAGACCCAACACTTTTTTGGAGTTATTTTCTTTTTGCACATTTTTTTTCAAGTGCATCTGTACAACATATACATGTGCAACATATATACAAGGAGTTTTTCCTCTTGAGCCAGTAGACTATCCCTCTTTTGAAGCTTTATTGCAACCCACAACTCCCGTCGTTAGACCTCATGGCAACCAGACCAAGTTGAGACGCACTTCCTTCACTAAAAGAAGAAGAGAGGTTCCGCCTAGAAGTACTACCCTCATATGCTACCCCAAGTCAAGGAAGACTGCCTCCTCACCACCTCATCCGTAGAGAGCTCGGTGCATAGTGCTGGTGTCCAAGTAAAGCCATTGTCTATATGAGTCATGTGTTGTTGTTAAGTGCTCTACTTAGGCTCATTGAGATGACATGTGATCATAGCCTAGTGGACTCAAAGAATTAAGTCACCATGGACCTGAAAAGCCTTAAACCTAAGCCCTATAAGGTTCCTCTTAGAAGTTAGGTGGATTAAGATCTTAATCAAGCTCCATTTCTCAATTTGATTCCAGGCTAGTTTAAATGTCAACTATCATCCAGAAAAACTATATACATATGTACAAAAGATGCTATTTACACACATTTTACAATCATGCAAAATTTTTGAAAAATGTTTTGAAATCATGTATGGATGATGCATGAAGTGCAAGTTTTGCAAAAAGATATTTACACACATTTACACAAGATTTTTGCAAACTTTTGATTTTCAAAATATTTTGGAAAAATTTTGTACTATATACATAATTTTGATACAAAAATATTTACACAAGATTTACACAAAAAGATTTTTGAAATCATTTTTACAAAAATAATTTGTACAATAGCTATTTATGTGCAAATAAAAGAAGTTTATGTACATGAAAAATTTTTTAATTTTTGTGATTTTTATCCATTTTATTTATTCACACACTCACACAAAGTACGAGTTATGGCTAAAGTATATATGAAATATATACACACCCCCCTATACTTAGCTCGAACGATGTCCTCAGAGTCAAGAGCGATGAAGAAGACATAACTCATGCTAGGTATAGGGAAGTGAAAAGAAAGGCTCTATACAAAGACGAATGAATGAAAAGTCAAGAGGGTCTCGGGTCTTCCCCCTATACTTAGGATTAAATAATCCTAAGTATAGCAGGCTGCACACTAAGGGAAAACCGAGGGGAGAATGTACAGGGTCTACCCCCCCATACTTAGGGTAAAATATCCCTAAGTATAGGCAGCAAAACAGGGGTAGGCAGAAACAAAAGAAATACCCAAACGGTCTCACATCCCCCCCTATACTTAGGGTAGAGTGCCCCCCTAAGTATAGCATAATCACAAGATGAAGAAAGGGATGTGGGACTAAAGAATGTAGCGATATGGACAGCTGGATCTATGCAAGGCGGAAGATCAGTGAAACTCAGGCGTGAGATGCATTAGATGTGAGTCAAAGACCACATCTCACGCAAAATGAATAGGGGCAAGATCAGCGACCCGCGGCTCATGATCTAGAAATGGTTTGAGCCACTGGCCGTTCACTCGAAAGGTACTCTCAGAAGACAACTCAGATATGTCAATGCTACCGTTGTCGTGTACCTTTCTGACCAAGTAGGGTCCCTTCCATTTGCTCTATAGCTTCCTTGGAAACAAACGTAGCCTCGCATCAAACAGCCATACTCTCTGTCCAATCTCAAAATGCTTGTGGCTGATATGAGAATCATGCCACTCCTTCACTCTCTCCTTATAATGTAGGCTGTTTGAGAATGCTGTATCTCTAAGCTCCTCCAGGGCTACCAACTCTGCCCTCCTCTGGTCTCCCATACCATCTGGATCCAAAAGAATATCTGTAACTGCCCAAAGTGACTTGTGCCTCAGCTCAACAGGTAAATGGCACGGCTTGCCATATACGAGGCGAAAGGGAGATGTGCCCAATGGTGTCTTGAAAGACGTCATATATGCCCACAAGACCGAGTCCAAAAGCTGTGACCAATCCTTTCGGTCAGGGCGGACGACTTTATGCAGTATAGTCTTGATCTCCCTGTTCGACACCTCGGCTAGACCATTCGTCTGTGGATGGTAAGGTGTGGCAACACGATGGTCTATACCGAACTCGCTAGCAAGGGCCTTCACCTGGTCGTTGATGAAGTGAGATCCCCCATCAGAAATCAGAACTCGTGGAACCCCGAACCGCGTGATGATATGCTTCCTCAAAAATCTGCAAATTGTCCTCGCATCAGCGGCTCGGGCGGGGATGGCCTCCACCCAACGACTAACATAATCTACGGCCAACAGAATGTACTCAAATCCCTGACTCTTAGGGAATGGACCCATGAAATCGATGCCCCATGCGTCAAAAACCTCACAGAAGTGAATGGGCTGCATCGGCATCATATCACGCTGTCCACAAGTGCCCATCCTCTGACAGTCAGTACACCTCTTCACGAACTCATCTGAGTCCTTGAAGAGGGTAGGCCACCACAAGCCGGATTGGAGCACCTTCTGTGCCGTTCTCCTCCCAGAATGATGTCCTCCTGCCTCAAGCTTGTGGCAGTAAGTGAGGACGCTATGGTGTTCCTCCTGAGGAATACACCGACGCCAGACGCTATCCCCTCCTTCGTGGTAAAGGATGGGATCCTCCCAATGGTAGGACTTGGCCTTCGCAAGGAAGGTCTCAAGCCTCTGCCTGGGCCAATCTTGTGGGACTTTCCCCGCAACGAGAAAGTTCACAATATCGGCATACCATGGGAGTGAGGCGATAGCAAGGATCGCCTCATCTGGGAAGGTATCTCGAATGGGATCAATCTGCTCAGACTCCTCAGGCTGCTCTAAACGGGAGAGATGATCCGCCACCACATTCTTGACTCCAGGCTTATCCTTGATCTCAATGTCGAACTCCTGGAGTAGAAGGATCCATCTAGTAAGTCTGGCCTTGGCATCCTTCTTTGCCATGAGGTACCTGATGGCGGTGTGATCTGTGTACAAAGTCACTCTAGATCCAATGATATAAGATCGAAACTTATCTAGGGCGAACACTACGGCTAGCATCTCCTTCTCTGTGACCGTGTAATTCCATTGGGCGGAATTCAATGTGCGGCTAGCGTAGTGAATGGCAAATGGAACTCCATCCCTCCTCTGTCCCAGCACTGCCCCTACGACAAAATCGGAGGCGTCCGTCATGATCTCGAATGGAAGAGACCAATCAGGCGGCTGAAGGACAGGAGCCTCAATCACACACTGCTGGAGAGTCACAAAGGACGAAAGACACTTGTCATCGACAAGGAACTCGGTGTCTTTCGTCAAGAGGTCAATCAACGGCCGGGCAATCCTGCTGAAATCCTGAATAAATCTCCTATAAAATCCAACGTGCCCCAGGAATGACCGTAGCTGCCTCAAATTGGACGGCGGAGCGAGTTTTCTAATGACATCGACCTTGGCCGGATCCACCTCCATGCCCCTGTTGGAGATGATATGGCCAAGCACCGTCCCTTGAGTCACCATGAAGTGACTCTTCTCCCAAGATAGAACCAAATGGAACTCAATACATCGCTGGAGTACTCGGTCTAGGCAGTCAAGACAGGAGTCGAATCCGTCGCCGTAGACCGAGAAATCGTCCATGAAGACCTCCAAACACTCCCCTACCATGTCCGAAAAGATTGACAACATGCACCTCTGAAAAGTCGCAGGGGCATTGCATAGCCCAAATGGCATGCGTCGAAAGGCATATGTACCAAAGGGACAGGTAAAGGTGGTCTTCTCCTGATCCTCAGGAGCGATGGCCACCTGGTTGTAGCCCGAGTACCCATCCAGGAAGCAATAATGGCTCTTCCCTGCCAGTCTCTCAATGATCTGGTCAATAAAAGGCAGGGGGAAATGGTCCTTCTTCGTGGCCTGGTTGAGTCTCCTGTAGTCAACACAGACCCTCCAAGAGGTGGGTACTCGTGTAGCAATCTCCTCTCCCGACTCACTGATCACAGTCGTGATGCCCGTCTTCTTGGGCACCACATGCAAGGGGCTAACCCACTTGGAGTCGGAAATGGGATAAATAAAATCTGCACTCCACCATTTTGATATTTCCTTCATCACGACCTCTCTCAGGTTGGGGTTCAGTCGCCGCTGGAACTCACGCGACGGCTTCGCCCCCTCCTCGAGATAAATATGGTGGGAGCACACTGATGGACTAATCCCATGGAGATCTGCCACGCTCCATCCGATTGCCTTGCGGTTCTTTTCAAGAACCCCCATCAAACGGGATTCTTGCTCTCCAGTCAGATCGGCGGAGATGATGACTGGGTACATCTCAGGTTCGCCCGCAAGGAACCGATACTTCAGCGAAGTAGGGAGCGGCTTCAGCTCTGGACAGCTGGGCGCTGGCAAATCTGGCTGCGGAAGGAAATGCGTCAATGCTGCTAAGTCTGCCAAATCTGCCTGGGAGAAAGAAAGCGAACTCTCGCAAACTGGATCTGGAGAAGGTTGCTCAACTGTGCTGTCTCTGATCTGCTCTGCATCTACCTCCTCCTCATCTGTAGGCTCAGGTGGACTCAAGCCTGGTATCTGATCATCACAATCTGCCCAATCAGACTCTGAATCCGAGGGATCTGCATCAAGTACGGTGGCATCAGCACCACCAGAACACAAGGTGGCCTCAGCACCACCATCACTGAAATCCGTGTCGCGGTCAAGAACCGGCTCTGCTGCCTCTGTGGTATCCTGGACCAGGGTTGTGCTCTCCAGACTCTCCTCTGCTATCATCTCGGCATCAGCTGTATCTGAAAATGAGAGGATGGCCTGTGCTGCAGGATCTGCCCATACTGCCTCGTCGTCTGTGATCACAAAATCACAGTCCTGGTGGATGTCTGGCTCGGCGTCTGTCAGCTGCTCTGAATCTGTGCTAGCCTCTGAGCGTGCTCTTTCTCTGGCTCTGTAGTCCTCGACCGTCTCTATTTGTACACTTTCGCCCTCGACGCGAAAGTATACCTTCCCGCTGTCATGATTAGTTACCGCCTTGGCTGTGGCCAAGAACGGACGACCAAGGATGATGGGGGTATCGGCCACTGAGTCAGGGATCTCCATGTCCAACACTACGAAGTCCACGGGGAATTTCAGGCCCTGAATCGTGACGATAACGTCTCGCAACAACCCCTTCGACCTCTTGAGAGATCGATCAGCAAACTGAAGGACTGTCCTGCTCTGTCGAAGAGTGCCCAACTCGAAGCGGTCGAGAAGGGCTGCCGGAAGGAGGTTGATCGACGATCTGCTATCTAATAGAGTCCGGTCGAACCTCTGCTCGCTAATCTGACATCTGACATACGGGGCCCCTGAATCTGGCCTCTTGGCCGGCAGACGGTTCTGGATCGCGAAACACGTGGCTTTCATCAGCACATGAATCTCTGAAGTGTGGTTCCTCCTCCTCCTCCTGACTGTGGTCCTGTCTCTCAAAGATCGCTGAAGAAGGGGGATGTGCTGCAAAGCCTCCTGGAGGGTCAGCTGGATGTGAAATCTGTCGATCATGCTCTGGCTGAATTCCTCCTGCTCTCTCTTTTTTGGCTCTTTTTCTTTTTTCTTCCCCTTCCCCATCTGAAGGGCTCTAGGAAAGGGGATCACAGGGTCCTTCGCAGATGAAGGACTAGGAAAAGGCCTAGACGGCTCGACGACCGGATCCGCACATACATCAAGCACCACAGTGGGACTAGAAGAAACTAAACCTTTTCCTTTATTCACAACAGTGTTCTGAGATACATGAGAATGAGGAAAAACATCTGATCTCTCTACATAAACACCGGTGGCCTCAGTACCACCACGGGCTGGCTCTGCTACTGGACGTCTCGCGGCCTCAGTACCGCGGGCTGGCTCGGCTACTCTGGTGGCATCAGCACCACCTCCTCGAACTGGTGAAGCGGCGGCCTCAGTACCGCCGGTGGAATCAACATCCTTGGTGGCATCAGTACCACCTCCTCGAACTGGTGAAGCGGCAGCCTCAGTACCGCTCTCCTCCTCCTCCTCATCTGGCGCTCTGGGTGGATCCTCGAGTCGTCGCTCAGATGAGACGCCGCCTGCTGGTGCTCTACCGCTCCTAAGTGTAACAAAATCAGCATCAAATAGATCCGAAGACATATCATCAAATGGGTCACTAGGAGTGGCATGCTCAGTGGAAACTACCTGCTCAGATTTCCTCTTCAGGTTGTTCGGATTCAGCTCTATCTGTGCAGGAATGGCGGCCTTCCCTCTCACAAGGTCCCGCATCTCCTGGCGGAACTCGTCCATCTCCCGTCTGAAGGTAGCCTGCTGGTCCGTGAGGAGGCGGGCTATGTCATCTAATGCGGGGCTCTCATGGGAGCCCGACGGGTAGCCTCTCTGGTGCTGAGGCTGCTGGAACTGGTGCTGCTGGTAAGAGGGGTAGGAGGAAGGATGCTGCTGCTGGTGTGGTGGGTGAGCCTGCTGCTCACGTCTCCAAGACTGTCCCTGCTGCTGATAGGGACGAGGAACGAAGGATGACTGCTGATATGGCTGGTGGGCTGGGGGCTGCTGCTGCGGCTGGTGATCTCTCTGCTGGCCATACTGCCCCCCTTGACCGGATGACTGCTGCTGGGGCTGGGTATCTCCACTCCCCCACCTGAATCCGGGATGGTCTCGTCGGATCCCAGGCTGGGGGAGATCATACCAAATCCCGTTGACATCCATCAATGGCTCTGCATCGTATGGGGCTGGCGGGAGTACTGCCAGAGGCTGATCTGGCTGGTATACCACCATCTGCAGGTCTGGAGATGGTGGGGACTGGTAGGAAGGCTGCTATTGCTGGTACGGCTCCGCCTGTACAAGGTGAACCTGTCTAGGCTGCTGAAAGGAGCTGGAGCACTGGGACGAGCTGCTGCTGCCGCCGGTGTCGCCTCGCGACTGAAGACGGGGTTGTGAAGCCGTCTGTGCCTCCTGGAGACACATGAGCTAGGTCTTCATGTTGCTCAGAGTCTGTGCCATCTGTTCCATCTGCGTGATGCTCTGGCACTGCTTCTTCTCGATCACCTCCATCCGGTCCAACTTCTCGCTGATGATGCCCATATCCGCAGCGGACGACTCTGCCTGTGCTGCTGCAACTGCGGAAGAAATGGATGGACCGGCGTCGACCCGTGCTATCCTCTGGTACTGCACGGGTCCTGGCTGCTGCTGGGGTCTCCCCTGTGTGTACAACCGGGTCTGGGACATCACCATGTAATTCTCGGCCATCTCCTCGTAAATGGCCCAGACCTGGTCGTGGTCCTTGGCGAAATAGGACCCGCCGCAAGAAGCATTCACCAGGCCCTGGAGCTCTGGTGTCAACCCGCTGAAGAAGCTCTGAACAAGGTTCGGCTTCGAGATGTCGTGGTGCGGGCATCGGTCTGTGAGCTCTCTAAACCTCTCCCATACCTCATGAAATTGCTCGTTGGGGAGCATGGAGAAGTTGCTGATCAGGGCCCTCGCTGCATTTGTCCGCCCGAGTGGATAGTACTTGTTCAAGTACTCGGTGCGGAGCTGCTCCCAGGTGTAAACAAACTTTCCCAGATGCTTCAGCCAGGTGGCTGCTCTGTCTGCTAAGGAGAAGGGGAAGGCGATCATCCTGATCGTGTCCTGGTCCACCTGACGGTCGTGGACAGTACTGCATATCATCAAGAACTCCTGGAGGTGGAGATGGGGCTCCTCTGTCGCGAGTCCGTGGAAGCGGGGGAGTAGCTGCAAAGTGTTCGGGGGGAACTTGAAGTCCCCCACGATCGCTGGAAGTACTACCCAATGGTGCGTCAGCGTCGATCCGGGGTTGTGTAACTCCCGCATCGGTCTCGGCGGTCCTCCGGCCGCGGCTGCGGCGGCTGCTGCTGCTGCGGTGGCTACTGCATCGGCATCATCTGGGATCCTCGGTCCCTCTCGCCTCTGCTCTCGCTCTGCTCTCTCTGCTCGCATCTGCTCCATCTCTCTCCTCATGTCGATCATGAATGCTCCCTGATCCCTCAGCTGCTGTTGGACGGTCTCTAACGAGGCGATCAGGGTGGAGTTGATCGCTCCCTGATCCAATACGAAGTGCTCAGGCTGACGGGAGCGATCCTCAGAACTGCCGGCCATGACGTCTGCAAAATCAAATGAGCCCAACTCAGGTGCTGTCAAATCCATCAATCTCTCCTCGGGCTCATGTCGCTCAGGTCTGAAAGAAAGAGAGTCGAGGGGGAACAGGGTGGAGTCGTACTCGGGCTCGGAGAGCTAGCCTTGGCTCTTGCGGGCCAACCTAGATGATTGGGTAGACGTGCCCGAAAGCGGTGCAGCCAGAGGCTGCTTAAGAGAGCGTCTACCCATCATCTTGATCTGGCGAGTAGGGCGGATGAGATCTGGAGAAACTATGATCACAATGCAAACCCCCGGTTCACCAACGCAACGCGAGTTGAAGACCATGAAAGTTCGGTCAAATTATCTTGTAAATTTTTATTAGGTGAACACACATGATATCAGAGCGCTTACGTGACCTGTTAGGATACCCGATGCTACCCCAACCGACTGGCCCGCACGGAAGAGTCGGTAATCAGTCGGGACTAGCACCGGAGGGCTCTACCTAGGGTGCGGGTCACTCTCTCGCGCATCCAAACCATACAATGAGGGGGTTTCTCTCCCCAAGACAAATTTTTATGGTGAATGTCTTTTAGGATCAATAGTGTTAACCAGTCCCAATTTTATGATTTTTCTTTTTAATATTTTTCAAATAGAAAACAAACGCCTAACGAATTTTTCGGTTCTCCTGGTTATTTAATCCAAAACAGGGGGGAGAAGACGAAAAAGCCGATGCGCGATGAAATCAATGATGCATGCTGAGTAAGAAATGGGCACCTTGTCTCCAGCACTCTACATGCAAGTGATCCGCGCAGAATTTAAAGACAGAAAAGTAAACTACCCTAAATGATGCAACGGGAAAAATCGAGTCCTAGATGAGCAATTTCTATCGCAGAACCCTCTAATCGGTCACCGACCTCCAAGCCAAAGGGTCCGGTCTTGACCCACCCCTCCTCTGCCCGACAAATCGGGGGTAGGAGAAAGCGCTTTACAGGGTGAGCTGCGGCACGTAGGCTACGAAGGAGATGAGTCGATTATTTTTATTAATTGATTATTAGTGAGTCCAATTAGCGCACTATAGGAACAGGCAAATAGTTAAGTGTGGGGACCCTACTAATTACGTCACAAGCAAGAGAAATTACTAAGTCTAGGGGCTCGATCAAAAACCGCGGAAACACCGGAAAAGGCAGAAAAAATAAAAAGAAAACAAAACCGCGTAAAAAGCCGCGAAAAACCTAAGGGTCTCCCGAGCACACCGGTGCTCGGCGAAACATACCCGCTAAGTGTTCAAGAGTCCACAAGTGTTCAGTCTGAGTCCCTGTATTATTACAACAATAATAATAAAAATAAAACCTAATCTAACCTCACCAACTCAATTCTCTCTCTCTCTCTCTCGCTCTCTCCTGCGGCTTCGTCGAGAAGGAAGCCGCATCCAAGTTCCTCGGTTGCACCGGCTCCTCGAAAGTCGCCTCCGCGGTCCTCGGGCCCCTCGCAAGAAAAAGAGATGAGTGGTCAGACCAAGATAATCAAATAAAATAAAAAGAAAATAAATGAAACTGAAAATGAGGGTATATATGCAAAAATACAAAATAAAATAAACACTCAAAATAAAACAAAAATAAGAGTAAAAGAAAAAGAAAATAAAACAAAGTAGAACAAAAATAAAATAGAAATAAAAGCCGCGAAAAAGCCGCGAGCTCTGAAAGAGCCGCGAAAAGCCGCGAAAATAAAAACGAAAATAAAAGGAAAACTACTAAGCCGTGCTCCCTGGCAACGGCGCCATTCTGACGACACGGCCTGAGCACTCGGGTATAAGGTACTAGATAGGTCGTTGCGACCCAAGTGATCAGACTATGTCAATCAATAAAAATGAACCACTAATAGAGATAAAACAGATAAAACACAAAATAGCGGTCCTGCTATTGGATTAACCTGGTATAGCGACCAGGGTCGAACTCAAGGAGCACGGGTTGGCCTCTCGGCCTACGAAGTAGTAAAAAGAAATAAAATAAAAGAAGAAACTATTTTTAGTGGTTTTTAATTTATTTTATATTTTTTTGGATTTTTAATGTATTAAGAAAGTAAGAAAAAAAGGTAAGCACACACTTCAACAAATTATTTAAAGCACTAAAAATCAACCAAAAATTCAAACAAAAATATTTTTATGTGTTTTATAATTTTTAGTGTTTTTGATGAATTTTTGATAATTTTCTGATGTTTATTTAATTTTCTAAAAATCAAAAAGTGAATCAAACAGGGGGTACTGTCCAGCCGAGCTAAAAGGGCTTAGAAAAAATATCTAAAGCCCCCAAATTAGCTGGGAGGTAATTTTCCTGTAAAGAGGATTAAACGAGGAAAATTTAGGTACCAATTTTATTGTTTTTGGATTTTTAATTTATTTACTGGAATTTTTATAAGGTTTTAGGGTTTTTAAGTTTTTAGTGGTTTTCAGTAATGAAAAATAGCCAAAATTGGCTAGAAAATCAAACTAAGCAAGACAAACAGTAGCTAATTTCTGTGGAATTTTTAGATGAGTTTTGATATTTTTTTGGGGTTTTTAAAGTTAGACAGTGACAAAAATGAAGGTTTTTGATTTTTTAAAAATATCAAATGAAAATAAAAAATGTCCTCAAAAATCCACAAAAAATTTACACCATGGCAGGAGCCATGTGTCCAATTTTCGTTGGATTTGGAGGTGTTTTTCTATTTTATTTAAAAATAAAGAAGGGGCACTGTGCACAGGGACCAAAGTGCAAATACCCAAGAGTCTGGGGGGTCTGGTGCAATTTACCCAGCAAAACACGCGCCACGCGCGTGCGTGGGGCACTCAGGGACCTAAATGCAAAGAAAATAAGTCCCGAGGACTTATTGGTAACAGGTACCAAAAGTCCAGGGGACTATTCGCAAAATACCCAATATATCACGCACATGTTGAAATATATCACGCACAGGGGTATAAATGCAAATAGATAAAAACTTTCATTCATTCAAGAACAAACAGAACTACAGGGGCCTCTATTGCAAATAAACCAGACAAACACGTGACGAAGCACGTGGCATACAACGCACAGGGGTATATAAGCAAATAAAATAAAGTACGGGGTCCACTATGCAAATAACCCTAAAACTAAACAACTGAATTCAATATTTACAGGACTAAAATGAAATGAAAGAAAAGACGGGGCCTAAGGGTAAATTACCCTTTATTAAGCGGACTGCTGGATGCGCGCCACGTGGAGGATCGGATGGTGGCTAACGGTGGCTGCTCCAGATGTCACCTCCTCAGATCGGACGATGATGGTTGCTCCGGAGATGGACGGCTCGGATTGAAACTGGAGCGGGAGGGGCGATCGAACGGTGTCTCGAGGTCGTGGAAGAACAGGTGGCCAGCGAACTTCGCCGGCCCAGTGCGAGCGCCTCCGACCTCCTCGCGGGGCGCTGGGGATCTAAGAAGGTCCGGCGTGAGCCTCCGTGTCGAGTGGGGGTCTCCGATGACCCAGTTGAGCTCCGAGGAGCTCGAACGAGGTCGGCGGAGCTGAGCCTCCTGGCTGGAAGACGAAGGACCTCAGATGACCGTCGTTTGACCTGAAAAGCAAACCAGAAGACTCGCGGGTCGAGGGCAAACTGCCTCGACCCGGTTAGGCGAGGTGACGGTGGTCTGTGGGTCGCAGCGGACGAGCTCCGGCGAAGGGAGGACGGTGAAGCTCGACTCCCAGCTCCTGTGCGAGCTGGGTTGAATGGGAACGTGGAGAAGGTGCGCGGGAGGAAGGCGAGGGCTATGGCGATGCCCGATGATCAGATGGTGGTCGGAAGCGATGGGTATCGAAGATGAACGGCGGCGGCGCGATTTGGGGGTAAAATCAGAGAAAAAGATAAGCTATCGGAACTACCTGGGTGGTCGGAGAGACTGGGGAGGAGCTGGGGAAGCTCCTGGTCGTCGCCTCGAGGAGCGTCTCCCTCTGAGGCTCAAGCTCCAGCTGATGGCGGAGCGACGGCGGCGTAGCTCGCCGGATCGATGGACTCGCCTCCTCTCCTCGCTTCGACAGGTCGAGGCGCAAGCTGTCACTCTCGCGGTCTCTCTGGAGCTCACAGGAGGAGGAAACAAATGGCCAAAGATGGAGAAATGAGGTGGCGGAGCTCGAGCTAAATATGGGCGAGGGTCCGGGAAGATGAGGTCGGGTAGGGCGTGGAAGCGCGCGGATCCCGAGGGTGCACCTCCGGCGAGGGTGTCGGGTGAATCGCGAAGAAGTCGGACCCGGGGTTTGGGTGAATGGGATCCGGGTTTAATCGCTAAAAATCCGAGAAGCGGGCTTACCCGCTAAGAACCGTGCAAAGTGGTCCTGGGGGGGGGGTAGTTGACCGGGCGGTCAACATCCCCTGGACCCAATAGAAATCGGCCACGTGGCTGGATCTTGGAGTGAAAATTAAGGGTAGCTAGGGGCCGATTTAGCAAAAACTCAAAACACAAAATATTTTTCTTTTATTTTTTTTCTATTTTTTAGTGATTTTTAATTAATTTTTAGAAATAAAACTAAGGTATATACATAGTATGTACTGTATAGGTATATGTACACTATTAGGGTTTTTTTATTTTTGATTTTTAAATTTTTATTTTTGTATAATTTTATCCCTATTTTATATTTTATTTTTTTCATTATAAAATAAGGAATAAAAAGGTATTTTTATTTTATTTTTATTATTTATATACACAGGTAAAATAAATATGTATGTACATTTATATACATGGTATATGTACAATGTATTTTTGTATTTTTAATCTTGCTATTTTTATTTTGTTTTTGATTTGATTGTTCTTATTTTATTTATTTACATTAAAGAATATAGATTATTTACAAAAATTAGAAAAGTTAATTTTATTTATTTACAAGACTAAATAAATATATAAGAGTGGTTTATATACATGGTGAAGGTGATGTTTTTGTTTCCTTTTTAATTTTTATATTTTTATCTTTTGTTTTAATATTTATAAATATATACAAGTATTTACAAGCATATTTTTGGTGAGGAAAATATCTTTATTTTATTTACATAAATATTTACACATGAGCCCCTATCTCCCTCTACTTTGGTTTTTATGCGGTCAGGCCCATGCTGAGCCCTCCCTTGGGTTAGGTTGCTCAATATTTATTCTAAATATTTCCCTCTTTTTCTTTTTAATCTTTATTCTTTTATTTTTGTACAAAAACATGCTAATTATAGGTTTTTACACAATGCATGCTTTTGGTAATTATTCCTATTTACATATATCTACATGTATTTGCAAAGGTTTTTGTAGCTAAAATATAAGAATAAAGAGTGATGAATGAGTATTCATCAATATAGTACATCATTCAGTACCATAATGCTATCTCCCAGGTCAAGTCTGTACGTTCCAATACCTTCCACATCCAGGTAGGTGTTATTCCCCATGAAGATCCTTTGTTCTCCTTTGCTCAACTCCTTAAAGTCCACCAGGCCCTCTTTCATCTTCGCGGTGTGTCTGCTTGCTCCAAAGTCGATCCACCATTCGTCACTGTCCGTGATGACAGAGTTGCATTCCACGACATCCGTGAATTCTATTTTCTTCTTGCCTTGGTTTTCAGGCATTTTAGAATTTCCTGGCTTCTTCTTGTTGGGGCAATTGACCTTGAAGTGGCCATATATACCACAACCATAGCAAAAGCCGTGTGGGTATTTCCCACTCTTTCACTTGAGATTCACCTTGGAGGGCCCAACCTTTTCTTCGCGTGCACGACATTTGCTTCTTCTTCTTCCTCGACCTCAAAGATCTAAGTTTTCAATCTTTATTTTGAGAGGTATTTGCGCAATTGCCAACTGTGCAGGTAGGTCCGTCACTGACTTAATGTTGCCACTCATCCGCAGAGATGTGACAACCATGTCGAATGATGGTGGAAGACTTCCTAATATGGTTGCGATCTGCATCCTCTCCGTAATCGCGCAATCAGCAACCGCAAGATCCTTGGCCATCACGATTATCTTGTTCACGTGCTTGAGGACGCTTTCAGATTCCTTCATTCTACACGAGTTGTACTTGTATAGAAGAAGCTGGACGCTCACTTCCGACTTGGAGTGATATTTGTCCTTAACTGCGGTCCAGAGTTCGTAAGCTGATTCACATGTCTCAATGACCCGAATCAGGTTCAAATCCATGTGGGTCAGCATAAAGCTCCTAGCCCTATTATCTGTTTTCTCCCACTGTTCGCGGGACCTAATTTCCTCCATAGTTGGATTCTCAGATAAGGTTGGGCCGGGTTTATCTATGATAGAGTGTCTGCTGTCGTGAAATAGGCCATAGTAGATCTTCCTACTCCATAATTTGTAATTAGTACAATTAAGGTACTTTATTTTCCCCACCTCAATGGCAATAGTCTTGTTTGTCATATTGGATTTAAAGAAATAGGTGAAAGTTTGTATGAGATTAAGTAAATTAAAGAAGGATTTCATAATTTGAAAAACTTATTGACAATTAAAGGACTGGCTTGCAATAAGAAAACTTAATAGCAATTATCTTAATGCAAAATAAAACAACGAATAATAACAATTAGATGTGTCATCTAATTAAGCAAATTTTTTAATAACCTTCTTTTTGATAGATAAAAAAAATCCTTTACAAAAGATTAATGCACGTTATTCACGATTTAATTCAAACTAATCTAATTTCTAATATTACAAAGGAAACTTCTAATAGAATAAAAGTTTATTGAGACGTACGTACAGAAAAAAACTAATTCCTTTTTTTAGTAAACTTAAAAAAAGAATAAGAAACTTTCGTTTAAGTTATTCCCAATGGCAGGACATTCATGTTTTAAAAAAATTCAAGGAAAAAATAAACAATTTAAACCCCTTTCAGGGCAATCACATGATATGGCAATATTAAAACTTAGATTAAAGAAAAAAATTACAAAAAAGGGCAACGTTTGTTAATGTTAACATGCAAGAACTTTTAATTTTATTCTGAATTAACAAGATGGTAATGAATAAGAAACAACAAAGTTCCAAACAACGAGTGTAATTAATTTGTTTGTTTTTTTAAAAACAGGGATTAAAAGAAACTTGTCAAAAAAATTAGTGAACAAAAGAATAAAAAAATCTCCCTTTCTTTGAACACAGTGAAGATTTACTTTAAAACAAAAGCATGTTTTTTTTAAAAAAAATAAAACTTTGGGGACAATGCATGTAAAGAAAGAACTCCAGCACATTTTTTTTAAAACTTTAACAACCGGGGTAGAAAGCGAAATATAGGTATAAAGATCCTGGATGTTTCTTAGGGTTTTGACGAGAAGCACAAAAAAACTTTAGCGGCAGCGGCGACGGCGGACTTCGAACGACTGGTGGCGATCAACGATGCGTGACGGCTTGATGCAGATTGGCGAAGGTGCGAGCCGCGCAACGGAGCTCTGATACCAGTCAAGGGTCTCCGACGAGGTATGCTCTTCGATTTGGCTGCGTGAGAACGAGAGAGAGATGGGGAGATAGGGATGGAAGAGGGAGGGGGCTCCCGGTTGGCGAGTGTGGATCCGTCGATGATCCAATTCCCTCCAGAAGGAGGTATTTATAGAGCGTGAGCATGCTCGCATCGTCCGCCCCCTCCCCATGCCCGGTGGTTATAGTCTCCCATGAGACTTGGACTTGCCGCAACCGCCGGAGGCGGTTGCGTGACCACGCGATCACGGAGGCTGCTTTACAACATTGATGTTAGGTATCTCTTCATCCGTTTTGAGAAGAGGATCAAGATGAAGAAGGTCAACACGCCAATTAATCAAGCTGATATATATCTTCAGCAAGGGAATTCTTTGGAGCAAGTTCAAATATTATTTGAACTTCCTTAGTGTCATCTTTTGATAATAGTCTTGTAAAGGGGAAGACCACTAGGAGTTAATGTTTTGAATCATCCTTCATATTCCAGTTCTTCCACCGTATTGAGATAGATCCATCGACATCACCAAAGATGTAGCCCAGTTAAAGGGTAAGCCTAATAACTCTTATCTTATGGTTGTTTCTTGCTTGCTAATATGTGTATTTGTTTCGTGCAACCCCCACCACACACTCTCTTCCGTTGTGCTCAATAACAAGAATTAAGAATGTTAATGAGACAATATATCTATTATATATATCTTTCGATGGTAAATTTTTATCTATAATTATTATTCATTTAAAAATTATCTTTTATTTTTTAAATTGACAACGAAAATTGTCAACATTGCTACAACTCATATAATGACTATCCATCAATTTTTTATGAAAATTCTTGAGAAAAGTCCAAGTATAACGATTTTAATATGATTCATGTTAGCAATATAACAATGAATATGACATCAAGACTTGAAGATAATTTTAGAATGAATAAAATTTGTTATTATAAATTTTGCATCGAAAGATATAACAATCCTCAAAGTTTTCATTTCTATAACTACATTTTATTGTAGTGTGATCTTTATCGACTAGTGAAGGATAATATTATAATAATAGTCGGATAATTTTTTTTCATATTAGTTGAGATATAAAGTAAAGTTCAAGTGATTTTTAGGTTGGTCAGTATGTTTTCTACTCAAAAAATCATGATTCAAACTTTATAACGATGATTTACCTCATTTTGGCCGAGTGATTTTTTTTAAGAGTAAAATATGGTTATTACTCATGGAGAAATTTCTTCTAGTGGATTATAGTGGATGTTAATTTAAGAATTACCAGAAGAAATCAACTAATACCTTGTGTTATATGATTTGTTGCTAACAATTAACGAGAAATAGTATTTGTTTTTACAAAGTGAAGATTAGAGAGGATATCACTACATATACTAAATTATTTGTTACAGTAGTCACTTTTCTTGTAATGAATATGAATCAAAATTCAATCATTCTAATTTCAAGTAATTTCCCCAAAAAATACCATTAGAGGAATGATCCCTTCCTATAACAGTATATGTTCCCATATGCTGATATATGATCAACAACTTCATTATGTATATGGAAGACTAATCAATATAGTAGGTGTCGAAAGAGCAAACTACATATTGACAGACTGCTATAGTTTAGAAGTAGTGATATGAAAGATCAATCGATATAGTTATAGCGAAAGCTCAATCCACTCTCAATATAAACAACCAAGGGAAAACATTTTTTCGTGTAATTTTTCAAATAGTTTAATATATATAGTTAATCACTATTAGAACTTGTAGAACATCATATAGCTCTCATCTTCAAATAAGCATGTATGTGCTAAGTAATTGAACTAGAAAAAGAACTACTACACATATTAAGATTTTGATTGTAATTTTTCCCACACAAGAACTGCAAAAATCGATACACGTCTGATCTCCCCATGTAGGATCGAGAGGATAACAAGGAATATGAATTCTTTACTTTGAAATGATGACATATAAGACTATAAGTTGTTTTTATCCTATGCTTCTTCTTTCAACTAAAATTCTTTTCTTGGAACTGATTTTCTTCTATATAGAGTTTCTCTATTCGTTCCGGGAATGAGAATAGAGATGAGTCCTTCTCAAGTATATGGCTTCTTTTATAGGTTCCCTTTAGGTCCTTTTTTTTATTGAATTTGACTCTCACTAGAATAAGGTGATACAATTTGTAGTCCTCTAAAACTTTCCTTAACCTTATTTATTTGAAAATCCAACTAATTATGAAAACCATATTACATTTTATACATTTTAATAGGTTTAATTAGTCTAATTAATCAATTGTCTGAGATATTTTGATTTTCAAGGTCCAATTAGTCAACTAAGAACATTTTTTGACTATAAATATTTTCAAGTTGTACTTATTTTAAGTTGATAACGTATTGGTTTTTTGTCTACTTTATTATCTGTGAGTTCTACTCGCAAATTAGTTAGGTCCAGGTAGCTTAGAGAAAGTTTATCCTTGAACCTTTAATTCGAGCTTAGTATAACAAAAAGGAAAGCAACAAAATGAAACTTTCAAGATCCATCAACGAGTTATCGTAATGTTTATGCTGGCAATTTAAAAATCTTCCTGGAAAAAGATGGGGATACTTAGCTATCATCATCGACTTTTCTTCCTACATAGTCTCCTCCGATTACTAGCTATGTTATGTAACCTTCACCAAAGAAATCTCCTTGTTCTTCAACCGTCAAACTAGTTGTTACTCATAGATCGAGCCACTATCGACTACCAATCCTTCGTAAATGATCACATTGTGTAATTGTGGAATGTGCTTTCTCAAGATGAAGGGTGAAGCACATCATGTATTATTGATAAGATCAACACTAGTACGAAGCGAAACATCGACTATCAATCTTTTTGAGAATCTTGAAGGGTCCAATATATATTGATGCTAGCAATCCTCTAACTCCACCTCTTCTTACTCCTTATTACCTCTTTCGACTTAAACTAGAAGTTTCATATATTGTCTCGTGTCTATTATCGATGGTATCAATGACCTTTGTCGACTTCTCTGCATCCTCAGAAATGTACCAATGCTTCTCATCCAACTTAGTGCAGCATGTTGAGGTGAGACATATATGTCCATGTAATGGCTCGAATGAGGCCATACTAATGTTAGAGTATAATGCTACTTGATAGTCTTCTTCAAATGCAAAGATGCCAATCTTATGGAGTCGAAGCATGTAATAGCTTGAGGTAGTTGATAAACACTTTGACGTCTATATTAAGACATCTATATCGTAGTATCGAAGGGAAACCCTGCTAATCAAACAAAAGCTATATTAGATGTACCTTTGTTTCACTTGGGCAACTCCCAAGTTCAACCTTAGAGAGAGAATTTCAAAAACTATGACAAGTGTTGAGTAGGAAATTTAATATGTTGGGAATTCTTTTTATGTTTATTTTCATTTCTTGTATTTTTGTTCTATTTTTTGGAATTTTAAAGAATTTTGAAAATAATATTATTTTGAAAATGAAGCAATTATAAAAAAGAACACATGTGATTTATGTAGGCATAAAAACATAGAAAATGAAGCGAAGAATACTTTTGTATTTTTAATAGTTTAAATAGTATTCATGATTTTCATGGATATATATTATTCTTAAAACATATATTATTTGAAAATAGAATATATTAATACAACTTTTATGCTTTAAAAAATACTAATTATAACTAAATTTACAATGGATAATATTCTAAGGGAGAGGACATATTGTCGACAAAAGGATCCATTTTAATTTATTTTTTTATATTTCCTGATTTTTATATAATTTTTGAATGTTTTTTTATTTTTTAGTGATTTTGTATGAAATAAATGCAAATGTTTTTTATACTTTTAGCATGAAAAGGTCACACATGCTCTCATGTTAAGACATTTGAATAAACTAATATTTCCTTACATGTTTGAATGCAAAAGAGCAATGACTTTACATATGTGATCGACTAGTAGCCATTTTTAGGACATTTGATTATGGATGTTTATATTCTTATGCATAATGAGCGAGGAAATGTTAATGTTGACGAAATGCCAATGGCATTAAGTGGAAATGCATGCTTCATACCATTTTACTCGACAAGCTTAAATGACAAAGCAACATGGACCATTAGTATGATAATATGATAAGTAGCAACTTGAATTAAGTAAATAGATAATAACTAAAGGGGCATGATGAACTCTTTGCACCTTGGATGAACATATGTGACTAATGTTTATTGCCATCAACCAATGGAGTTTTGAATAATGAACCAATTGTAAATACAGTCTAATGTGTATATGTGTTGACCATTGCTTTATTGAATGATGATATCTGCTTAGTGCGAAATGCATGACTTAATTAGTTGTTTGTTATTAAATACATGACCTAGTATCTTGTGATCAAATGCATAATCCAATTGCTTGTAATTGGAATAGTATTTTCACATTGATGGTCTACACTTAGTAGTGATTTCTTATTTAGAACTACTTAATAATGAATGGTCTATTTAGAGTTTGCACAATGATGTTTGCCTAACGATGAGACTTAGTTATTATAATGTAAAATAGAACTGGATGACCTAGATGCTGTAAAATATATTGGTAATTGTTCTATTTGTATGCATATGTAAATATGTGATAAACTTATGTAGCATACCCTTTTGTGAGTTGTATACTTAGCTGTTGAGGTGTGCACTATGTCGATGATGATGAATACTTCCCTTCATTAGTAAGAGTATATGATGACAAACACTTATGCGAGTCTGTACTTACTACACACATATGTATAAAAAAATGGTGAATCCTTCTCCCATTATAAGTTGGGCCAATTACATGGAATCTTGCTCAAATCTATGTTGAAAGATTCGACTATTTTTTACGTTGTTTGTCGACTACCTAACGTAACTCCTACATGGGAGATTTGAACCCTGCTCTTTAGGATGGTACACACTACACTATCACTAGACCATTTAAGTGGGTACTATTGTACGCATATGTATAACAAAAAAAATACGATTGCAGCGCCCATGTGAGAGTAAGAGGCACTCACCTGTACTATTCATTCTCTTTAATGTAACAAGTTGCAAACCTTGCATGAATATCACTACAACAAAATTGACCTAAGATAACGAATATTTTAACATTCGTTGGCATATCTTGCACAGCTAAATAAATAACAATGAATATTATTCGTTGTTTGCTTCTTTAAATTCATAGCGACTAATGTATTCATTGCCATATTTCTCGCAACGAATCATATAACAATAGTTATTCGTTGAATTTTTCTTATAATCTTTGTTAAATTCAGCAACGATTAATATAAATTTTAAGGAACACCTAAACAAAAAAATCATTGTTATATAAACCTCTAACAGCCAATGCGACATCCGTTGCTATGTACAAGAATAAAAGATAATTTGACAATAATCAATATTAGTTGCTATATCTTTAACACCGGAAGATATGGCAACGGATATTAAAGTTATGGGATTTTATCACTTGTGCCCCTCCGAGATCTCGCAATTTCAGTTATGCCCCTATCTTTTTGGTAATATCAGTTGTGCCCCTAAAAACTTTCTCCGTCATCAGTTGTGCCCTTCCGCCAGATTGACCGTCAAAAAATTGAAATAACCATAGTTTACTCAAATCATGGTGTGGTTAAGAGGGGTATTATGGTCATCCCCTCTTCTTGCCAAACCTCCTCTTAGATCTGGGGCGATGGAGGTCGGCGGCGCCGCGGAGGTCGAGCGTGGTGGTTCTGGACTGAGGGCGGCGCACGGTCCCACGTGCTAAGGCGCAGAGGAGGGGGCGTGAGCAGCTGGGGTTGCCGGCGGAGAGCTAGAGGCGCGGTCGAGCTGGGCTGCTGCAAGGGCGGTCGACGGAGCGGATGCACAGAGAGGGATGGAAGTCGAGCGGTCGGTGCGGCTGATGGGAGCGGGGGCCACCGCGCGGCAGGAGGACGGCCCGCGCCACGCGGGGGTGAGCGGTGCAGCCGTGCATGGGCTGGAGCGGGCGCTGGAGGTAGTCGACGGCTCCACGCGGAGGCGGAGGGAGTTGGCGAAGCCCGCGCGTGGGGTCTGGGCGAGTGGTCGCACGCGCCACACCCTTAACCTCCCGGGGCTCGACCCCCACCCCCCGGCCCTCTACCACCGCCTCCTCCTCCTCAGCCCCCCGGTCCCCAAGCCCTCCATCGACGCCATCCCCACCGTCCGCGTGTCCTCGTCGGGACTCCAGGAGGTGCGGGGCTGGGAGGGAGGGGGAGCAGGGGGGCGACGCGTGCGGGGGAGGGGTTGCAGCCTAGGGAGAGGGCTAGCAGGGGGCGGTGCCGGCAAGGGGAGGAGGTGCGGGGGGAGGATGGGGGAGCAGGGGGCGGCGCGGGGGAGGAGGATGGGAGCTCAAGGCGGAGCTGGGCGGCGCGGGGCAGGGGCGGGGGCGGAGAGGGAGGAGGAGGAGGTTGGAGGAGGAGGAAGAGGATGGGAAGAGGAGGAAGAAGAGGAGGATGAAGAAGATGGTATAAAATGACCAAATAACCTTTTTTAAAAAAATTAATTCCGCATATGTCCTCAAAGTTAACGTACGTTTGCACTGTGGATGGACGGTCACTAACCCGAGGGGCACAAGTGATAAAATAGCAAGAAGTGAGGGGCACAACTGATATTACCAAAAAGATAGGGGCATAACTGAAATTGCGAGATCTCGGAAGGGCACAAGTGATAAAATCCCTAAAGTTATTCATTGTATTAGATCAAATTTGTTGCGGTGTGCGTAAGAACGGACGGATAGTACAAAAGGATAACAAGTGAAATTGGTTGTTCATTACTCTTTCATTTACCGTAAAAAAATATATATTAAGTTGTAAAAATATAACACCATGATTATTTTCTTTTACACTCTACGAAATTAGTTAGCTTATAGCTAGGATACATACTATATTATCGAGACCTTAAATTTCGCTAAGCAGGTTATTGGAGAATCTACACACCTCTCATTTTTTGTAGGTAGAACAAGAATGGAAGCAAGAGAAATTGGGAAGAAGAACCTCCATTAGCCATCATTACCTTTTTATCGTCGTTTTAGTTCATGCAATATATTTTAATGGAAACTAAAGGATGGTATATATTTTGGTAGCTTGTAATATTTAGTGGTAAGTTATGGTATGAACTTTTGAGTAATAATATATTTACTCTCTACATTTTAATATCATGTCATACTAAGGGGTTGAGAGCCTCCACCAGAGGTTTATTTGAATAAAACATTGGCTGGATATACTTAATACGAATATATATATTTCAAGTTTAATGCAAATCAAACAATCCTAATATGTTCATCTAGAAAGAGTAAATTTTAGCAATTCTAAAATCGTTAAAACTTGATAGTCGTGATATAAGATAGAAGTCTCAAATTAAGTTGAATTAGGAATGACACAATGGTGATATATGACGATTTAAATTCTCTAAAGTTTCATTTTTAAAAAAAAAAAGAAAAAATGAAAAGAAAAAGGTCAGATGCAGCTAATTAGATGCACTCGCTTGTGTAGATCCCTTTTTCCTTATACTAAATGTGGATTATATTATGGTTTATTTTCTACTATGTTTGGCAAATACTCATTGAATTTATATTCTTGGTTAGTAATGGATGGTTATACTCTAGTTGCACGAATGGAGTAGTATAATTGTGATTAGGGGTGCACATGGATCGGATTGGATCGGATTTTGTCTTAGTCCATGTCCAATCCAATCTTAACGGATTTTTATTTTTTCGAATCCAATCCAATCCATCAAATATCTAAATACAATCCGATCCAATCCATTGGATTACGGATTGGATCGGATTTTTACACTTATATTTTCCGCTCAATAGTCTACTCTCGCACGTTTATACTTTATAGCACACTAGTCCTTCGAACATTTGAATAATGACTTAAAAACTGATAATATAAATAGTTGTAAAGAAAAGAAAAACTACATATTCAAATGAAAGTTGAAGAATTCCATTAATACATTATAAAAAGTTGAAGACCACCCAATCAAACTAAAAGATTATATTGAATTTGAAAATTATTTTTTATTAAATAATGAACTTTTTACAATTTATTTCCATTAAATGATTCAATAAGAACAATACAAGTTACCAAATAAGGATATGAAGACAAGATAGATAAATAAAAAAATGTGCTCTATGTAATCGAACATAGATGAAGTCCATCATTAACTTAGAATGTTAAGATCCAAAGCCCAACCACTCACAAGAGCATCCTTCAAGGTTCCATAGTATATTATTAGAAAATGAGAATCATTGAACATTCATGCTCGATTAAGTATGCAAGACAAAACTTATTTATATATAGCCCACCAGTTAAACATCATGACTCTCATGTAAAATTAGCTTGTAAAGGAATTTATTTGTAAGATTATATCTATAGTCAAAATATGAAAATTATATGAAAACTGTGAATAAAAATTTTATATCAAATTTAAAATAAAAAGATTTTGAATGCTTGTTTCTTCCTAGATGGGTGTAACACACTTGATTATGAAATTGATTCAATTTCACCCCCTAAAATAATGTTGCAAGCTAGAGCAAGTAAAAGGTAAAAAGTAAAAGGGTCAAAAATATCTAACAAATTTACCAGGCAACTATCCCAAATAAGTTTTCTTTTAACGAAGATCGGAAGAATGGCAGCATACGGAGGCCGAATGGTATCACGTGGGAGGGAATTATGTTGTTTGAGACAGGTGGCGACATCGCGAGGAAGGGGTTGGTGGTGTTGTGCTAGAGGGAAATAACATTGTGTAGGAGGGGGCATTGTTGAAATGGATTGAGAAGTAATTAGGATTAATATCGGCCGTCAATAGTGAAATGAAAAGAGGGAATTGGGAGGGGAGCAACTGAACGTGGATTATAATTTTATGAGTTATAATCATACTTTGTTATTTTGAAGTTAACATTTGACTTTCAAGAGGGGATAAATGTTGATATCAAGAGGACTTATATGCAAGATTGATATTTACAAATGACATGAATGATATTGATTATGTCCTTACAGGGAATTCGAAATAGGTGCACATAGATATTATACTTGTGTGTGTGTGTGTGTGTGTGTGTGAAAGTTTGTATGTATGTATGTATGTATCTATATACACACGCATATTAATGGATTAACGGATTGGATCAGATCGGATTTTAGTAAAGATCCAATCCATATTTTAACGAATTTCAAAAATTCCAATCCGATCCGATCCAATAGAATGATAAAACTAAACCAATCCAATAGCATCGGATTGGATCGGATTACAAATTTTATTCAATCCATATGCACCCCTAATTGTGATGTAGTAAACTCCTACAATAGATCAACCCATTTGGTGTGGTCGATCAAACGGCATTGCTTGTTGAACTCCAAGGGGTTAATATTCCATGATTTATGACAATCATCTTCCTATTTCCAAAATCACGTTGTAACTTCAACACTTTCTTTTTTGATTCGAGATCAATCAGAGGGATCCATTGTATCTTTTTGATCAATTACACCTTCTGGTTGATCGATAATTAAAGTGATTATGAGAACATCCAGTATGCCTTGTTGATCAAATCAACTAACAAATACAAATGCATAATAATAGTAGTTTCTTAATGTTTTTAAGTGTTCTTTCTCATTTCATCCCCAACCCAATGGTGGTATTTTGATCCCAATGTATAGTGTGACAATTAAAAAATGCAAAACGCATCGTTCGAACAAAGAGCTTCTATTGAGGTCTTAGCATCGGAGAGTTTTAGACAAGCTCAAGAAACTCAAGATATTGACTAAGACGACCGCGTTCGAGCTCGGTAAAATAAAAAAGATGATCAGAGATCAAGCCAAGAAGAAGGGGAGAATATTTTTCGACCTAAATATCAAGCCGAAGACCAAGTCAAAGGCTTTTCAGATAATTTAAATTTTTACACTTGTTGTAGAAATGAACAATAAGGAACTACTTGTATTCTTGCATCATCACTTAGTCTTACATTTTAGAATTCTTTTATTAAATGGTTGACCATACTACATTGTTGTTAACAGGATAAACCAAGCATATATTAAACAGTAATCAAACGGATTCCAATGGATTGACAGATCAATATTACAGATTATTAAGATTAATAACGTGCAAATCCAATCCATTATCCGATTAGAAAAAGCAAACCAGAACCGATTAATCAGACGGAAACAAACAAATGGGCGTGATCCAGAAAAGGGCAATCAATAAATAAATTGCGGCAAACAAAATACAAGAAAGATAATGTTAGATATCACCGAAGCGTCCATGAAATGGACTGTCCTTAGAGAGGATTTCGCCCCCACAATACCGGTGCGTTGGGTACTTGCGATCCGCTCACAGGATACGACGGTTCACGGTCGTCGTCCGCGCACACCGACGAGACCGTCCTCGAAAGCACCTCCGAGAACTTGCAGCCGAGAAGAAACAGGTCGCAGATGCGAGAGAGAGAGAGAGAGAGAGAGAGCGAGAGTGACGGTGGGTGGAGATTTCTTGCGAGTGAAGAAAAACGGCGTCAGGTGGGGGATATAAAAAGAAGGGCTCGCGTGCCCTATCGCGCAGTCCCTTTGGTTTCCGAAAACGCCCCTCAACGGTCGTGTCCTTTCAGATTCCAAAACTGCAGCTAAGTCAAGCCGTTTGGATCAAGTCCGATTCCCAATGTGACCGCGATTAAATTAATTTATCTGATTAATTTAATCAATCAGCCAAATGAAACCCGCAACAAAAGTATCGAGATCCGAATTGACTCTCCCGAGCCGGAGCCGGAGCCGGAGCTGGAGACGGAGCGGAGCGGAGCGCGCGCGCGTGTGATCCTCCATTCCTCCTCTCTACTATTGCTACAAGAGCTTGGGGTGTGGACTCATATATAAGTCCACCAAAAGTTTAGATCTCTAAGGTATGGTACTAAACTTCTATCCAAACTCAACCATGTTTCAAATTTGGGAATTCCCAACTTTTCCCTCCAAACCATTTGGTTTCCCAATTGAAACCAAATTATTGTCAATTGTAATTAATAGGTTTTCCAATTAAAACCTAAATACAATTTTTAATACAACAATCCCCCACGAATTCACCAATTTGAAAAAGAGATTCAAAAGGAATTAAGAAACTTCTTTCGGCTGCCCACACTTTGCTTTCAGTAAAGGTACCTTCCGGTTTGAACCTCTACCTGAGTTTACTACTTTCACTTTAATAGGAACGAAGCGAACTACGTCTTGAACTTCAGACCTTGGCGTTAAAGTATACGGTAGAAACAACAAAGCGTTGTTCTTGATGCAATCTTCAGTGTTGGTGCTCTTAAAGGCCATGCACCCTTATCCCGTTTCATGAGTGTGTTCACGAGAGACCCTCTTCCTTTAACTGCGGCCCACAGTAACACTCACATAGGTGGCGTTCTCCAAGGATGCACTGCTAACATCCTGCCCAAAGGCTTGAACCCATTCAGAGCCTACGCTATTCCTAAACTTGCAGCTTAAATGGCACTCAGGCTTCCGGGGATAAGACACTCATGCTTACGCATTAAAATTAGAGTGCCAACCAGTTCTTCAAACAGCTTGTTATTACCACATTGAACCTACATTGTGGGATCTCCACTCAGATAGGTTGGGTTGCTACTGTAGAGGAACTCCCAATATGTCTCAGTCCCATCCCAAGCTAGACTTTAGGACTAAAGATCTATCAAGTCCCTTAGTCAACGGATCTGCCGTGTTGTCTTTGGATCCAACAAAATCCACAGCCAACTCTCCTCGAGACATCAAATCCCTTAATGTCTTAAGTCTGATTTGTATGTGTCTCCTTATTTTCTGATTGAACTTTGAACTCTTGATCTTGGCAATTGTGGTCATATTATCACAATGTACCGAGATCGCAGGAACATGCTGACCTATCATGGGAATTTCAGATAGAAGTTCCCTTAGCCATTCAGCCTCAATTCAAGTGGTGTCCAAAGCACACAGCTCGGCCTCAAAAGTGGATCGAGCTAGAATGGTCTGTTTCACAGACCTCCAGGAGACTGCACCGCCTCCAAGGGTAAATACATACCCTGTGACACCATTACTCCCAGACTCCTCTATTTTCCCTATGCAACTTGCATCACTGTAGTACATATGGATGTATACCATAACACAAACTAAGGGAAATAGTTCCCTTCAAGTACTTCAGTACCCGATCCAGAGCCTCCCAGTGAGTACGGTCAGGACAGCTAGTGTATCTACTCAGCTTTGCAACCGAGAATGAAATATCAGGTCTCGTGCAATTTGCAAGATACATTAAACTTCCTATCACTTGTGAATACCTTAGCCGGGCTACAGGTACTCCACTTTTATTCTTAAACAGTGTTTTGGATGAATCAAAACGAGTGCTTACAGCTTTGCAATCTTGATATCCAAATTTCTCAAGTACCTTCTCAACATAGTGAGATTGAGAAATTACAATCCCATCAACTGACCTTGTCAGTTTGAAACCCAAGATCACATCAGCAACACCCATGTCCTTCATCTCAAACTTGCTACTCAAGAAAGCTTTAGTCTCATTAATAATCCTCATATGTGATCCGAACAACAATATGTCATCAACATATAGGCACAAGATAATACACTCATCACCTTTCACTTTGGAATAGACACACTTGTCGGATTCATGAACCTTAAAGCCACATGACAAAATAGTCTTGTCAAATTTTTCATGCCACTGCTTTGGTGCTTGTTTCAATCCGTAAAGGGATTTGACAAGCTTGCAAACCTTTCCCTCATTCCCAGGAGTCACAAGCCCATCCGGTTGATCCATATAGATCTCTTCCTCAAGATCGCCATGCAAGAAGGCGATCTTCACATCCATTTGGTGGATAGAGAGATCATATACAGATGCCAATGCTATGAGCATCCGGATTGTGGTCATCCTAGTCACAGGGAGTAGGTATCAAAATAATCGATACCTTCCTTTTGCCTAAAGCCCTTGGCAACTAATCTGGCTTTGTATTTTTCAATTGATCCGTCAGGTCTAAGCTTTCTCTTAAACACCCACTTGCACCCAATAGTAGAGCACCCTTTGGGTAAATCAACCAACTCCCAAGTTCCATTAGCCATAATGGAATCCATCTCAGATTTGATATCTTCCTTCCATTGTTTTGCTTCAGATGAAGCCATGGCTTCCTTCTAACTTGGTGGATCACCCTCGATCTGGTAGACAACGAAGTCACTACCCAGATCCTTGGCTATCCGAGGTCTTTTACTCCTCTTTGGCTCAATCTCTTCAGAAAGATCATTGGGTTCAGGTTGAGTCTCAACCCCCACATTCGTTATCCTTTCCACTTGATCTGGAATAGATCATGATGTAGAGGCGCCTTCAATGGTCAGATTTTGAGGAATCCCAGTCTTCAACGGAAAGACATCCTCAAAGAAGGTAGCATCACGGAGTTCAACAATAGTGTTGACATCTATGCCCGGTATCTCGGACCGAATTACCAAGAACCTATATGCATAGCTATTTTCCAGGTAACCTAAGAAGACCGCATCAACAGTTTTAGGACCAAGTTTCTTTCTATTGTGTTCTGGGACTAAAACCTTAGTGAGACAGCCCCACACTTTGAGATATCTTAAACTTGGTTTCCTATTTCTCCAAAGTTCAAAGGAACATTTTTCCATATGTCTCGGAGGAACCCTATTCAGAATATGGCAAGCCGTATTCAAGGCTTCTCCCCACATATAGGTTGGAAGTTCAGAACTCTGTAGGAGAGAATTGATCATGTCAGTTAAGGTTCTATTTTTCCGTTCTGCTATCCCATTTGATTGTGGTGAATATGGGGCCGTAACTTCATGAACTATGCCAAAAGATTTGCATTGTTCATCAAATAAGTTAGAGGTATATTCACCTCCTCTATCTGACCTAAGGCATTTAAGCACTTTTCCTGTTTGTGTCTCAGCCTCATTCTTAAAGATAAGAAATTTCTCTAAGCTTCATCCTTGGTTTTCATTAGATATACATAGCAGTATCTACTGCCATCATATATAAAAGTGATAAAGTATTTCTTATTATCTCGGGTCAACACACCATTAAACTCACAGATATCCGTGTGCACTAGATCCAAGATCTCACTATCTCTAGAGACAGACTGAAAAGGCTTCCTAGGTGTCTTAGCTAGCACACATATTTCACATTTTTGAGTTTTATCAATAGTGTGTTTAGGGATCAACTCTAAATTCATCATTCTTTTTATTTAATTTAGGTTTACATGTCCCAATCTACCATGCCACAGATCACAAGATTCTAGATTGTTCACAACATGAGACACAAAACTAGAACATTCAGAATTCAAAACATTCAATTCATTAATGTTTACTGAATCACATCTAATTCTAAATAATAAATCAAAATTAGCCAAATAGTATTTTCCATAAAAATGCCATGTCTCAGAATAACAACTTTATTACATTTAAAGTTTAATTCAAAACCATTTCTAACTAAGGTAGAGCCAGATAACACATTCTTCTTGATGTCAGGAACATGCAGCACCCTGTGCAACGTCCAGACACGTCCAGAGGAGAACCTCAAGTTGACTTGTCCCGACCCTAGCACCCGGGCCACAGAATCGTTCCCCACTTTCACAGTCCCACCGCTGCAGGTCTGATAAGAAGAAAACAACATTATGTCAGAACATATATTTACATTGGCTCCCGTATCCACGAGCTACTCATTTGGATCATGGATATGGTATAGTTCAGCTTTTACAGAGACATAGCCCTCGCTATCCCCGAGTCCCATAGTGATCATGTTCACTTGTGGACTCCCGTTTGTAGCCTTAGGTTGAGCCTTCAAGGACGGACAGTCCTTCTTCCAATGGCCAACCTGATTGCAGTACCAGCATGGTTTATTCTTTGCCTTTTTTGGATCTTGCCCTTTGGTTTCATTTTATTGTTATTAGGACCCTTTCCCTTCTTATCATTGCCCTTCGAGGTCATGAAATTGACCTTAGCCTGAATATCAACAGGAAGCACAGGTTTTTGTTTCCTGTGTTCCTCCTCTATGGCAATTGCCACCATCAAGTCATCCATAGAAATTTTCCCCTTTCTGTATTTCAGGGTCATACCGAAGTCTTCCCACGACTTGGGGAATTTTTCTATGATGCGCATGACCTGAAATTTCTCTGGAAGTTTCATTTCGGAATCCTCTAAACCATGGAGCAGGAGTAAAAACTCGTGTACCTGTTCAGAAACTGACTTTCCCTCTGCCATGGAAAACTTCAAAAACTTAGCTACGGAGTATTTCTCAATACCGAGGTCTTCGGTATTATACTTCCGATCCAAGTCTTCCCATAGCCCCTTTGCAGTCTGCGTGGACGAACAGTATACGTCAAACAACGTGTTGGACAGATCCAACAAGATGCAACCATGACATATACGGTCGTGTTCCTTCCACGCAGATTACGCCTTCTGGCTATCGGGTGAGGGGTTTTCCATCTCCACTGTAGGACAGTCGGTTTCAAGCATCGAGATTAATCCTATGGTGGTTAACCAGATCTTCATGCGTTGTTGCCAACGCTTAAAGTTCTCTCCACCGAATTTTTCAGGCATACCCGTCATATCTACCCTCGATTTAAACATTGTTTCCGACATAGTTTTATAATCAGTTTCGGAAATCCTCTCTAAGATTATTGTTAACAGGATAAACCAAGCATATATTAAACAGTAATCAAACGGATTCCAATGGATTGACAGATCAATATTACAGATTATTAAGATTAATAATGTGCAAATCCAATTCATTATCTGATTATAAAAAGCAAACCAGAACCGATTAATCAGACGGAAACAAACAAATGGGCGTGATCCAGAAAAGGTCAAGCAATAAATAAATTGCAGCAAACAAAATACAAGAAAGATAAGGTTAGATATCACCGAAGCGTCCATGAAATGGACTGTCCGTAGAGAGGATTTCGCCCCCACAATACCGGTGCGTTGGGTGCTTGCGATCCGCTCCCAGGATACGATGGTTCACGGTCGTCATCTGCGCACACCGACGAGACCGTCCTCGAAAGCTTCTCCAAGAACTTGCAGCAGAGAGGAAACAGGTCGCAGATGCAAGAGAGAGAGAGAGCGAGAGTGACTGCAGGTGGAGATTTCTTGCGATTGAAGAAAAACGGCGTCGGGTGGGGGATATAAAAAGAAGGGCTCGCGTGCCCTAGTGCGCAGTCCCTTTGGTTTCTGAAAACGTCCCTCAACGGTCGTGTCCCTTCGGATTCCAAAACTGCGGCTAAGTCTAGCCGTTTGGATAAAGTCCGATTCTCAATGTGATCGCGATTAAATTAATTTGTCTGATTAATTTAATCGATCGGCCAAATGAAACCCGCAACAAAAGTATCGAGATCCGAGATCCGAATTGACTCTCCCGATCCCGAGCCCGAGCCCGAGCTCGAGCCGGAGCCCGAGCCGGTACCGGAGCCGGAGCGGAGCGGAGAGCGCGCGCGCGTGTGTGGTCCTCCATTCCTCCTCTCTACTATTGCTATAAGAGCTTGGGGTGTGGACTCATATATAAGTCCACAGAAAGTTTAGATCTCTAAGGTATGGTACTAAACTTCCATCCAAACTCAACCATGTTTCAAATTTGGGAATTCCCAACTTTCCCTACAAACCATTTAGTTTCCCAATTGAAATCAAATTATTGTCAATTGTAATTAATAGGTTTTCCAATTAAAACCTAAATTCAATTTTTAATACAACAATCCCCCACGAATTCACCAATTTGAAAAAGAGATTCAAAAGGAATTAAGAGACTTCTTTCGGCTGCCCACACTTTGCTTTCAGTAAAGGTACCTTCCGGTTTGAACCTCTACCTGAGTTTACTACTTTCACATTAACAGGAACGAAGTGAACTGCGTCTTGAACTTCAGACCTTGGTGTTAAAGTATACGGTAGAAACAACAAAGCGTTGTTCTTGGTGCAATCTTCAGGGTTGGTGCTCTTAAAGGCCATGCACCCATATCCTGTTTCATGAGTGTGTTCAGGAAAGATCCTCTTCCTTTAACTGCGGCCCACAGTAACACTCACATAGGTGGCGTTCTCCAAGGATGCACTGCTAACATCCTGCCCAAAGACTTGAACCCATTCAGAGCCGACGCTCTTCCTAAACTTGCAGCTTAAATGGCACTCAGGCTTACAGGGATAAGACACTCATGCTTACGCATTAAAATTAGACTGTCAACCAGTTCTCCAAACAGCTTGTTATTACCACATTTAACCGACTTTGTGGGATCTCCACTCAGATAGGTTGGGTTGCTACTGTAGAGGAACTCCCAATGGGTCTCAATCCCATCCCAAGCCTAGACTTTAGGACTAAAGATCTATCAAGTCCCTTAGTCAACGGATCTGCCGTGTTGTCTTTCGATCCAACAAAATCCACAGCCAACACTCCTCGAGACACCAAATCCCTTAACATCTTAAGTGTGATTTGTATGTGTCTCCTTGTTTTCTGATTGAACTTTGAACTCTTGATCTTGGCAGTTGTGGTCATATTATCACAATGTACCGAGATCGAAGGAACAGGCTGACCTACCATGGGAATTTCAGACAGAAGTTCCCTTAGCCATTCAGCCTCAATTCCAGTGGTGTCCAAAGCACACAGCTCGGCCTCAAAAGTGGATCGAGCTAGAATGGTCTGTTTCACAGACCTCCAGGAGACTGCACCGCCTCCAAGGGTAAACACATACTCTGTGACACCATTACTCCCAGACTCCTCTATTTTCCCTATCCAGCTTGCATCACTGTATCCTTCTAGTACAGATGGATGTCTACCATAATGCAAACTAAGGGAAATAGTTCCCTTCAAGTACTTCAGTACCCGATCCAGAGCCTCCCAGTGAGTACGGTCAGGACAGCTAGTGTGTCTACTCAGCTTTGCAACCGAGAATGAAATATCAGGTCTCGTGCAATTTGCAAGATACATTAAACTTCCTATCACTTGTGAATACCTTAGCTGGGGTACAGGTACTCCACTTTTATTCTTAAACAGCATTTTGGATGAATCAAAAGGAGTGCTTACAGCTTTGCAATCTTGATATCCAAATTTCTCAAGTACCTTCTCAACATAGTGAGATTGAGAAATTACAATCCCATCAACTGACCTTATCAGTTTGAGACCCAAGATCACATCAGCAACACCCATGTCCTTCATCTCAAACTTGCTACTCAAGAAAGCCTTAGTCTCATTAATAATCCTCATATGTGATCCGAATAACAATATGTCATCAACATATAGGCACAAGACAATACACTCATCACCTTTCACTTTGGAATAGACACACTTGTCGGATTCATGAACCTTAAAGCCACAAGACAAAAAAGTCTTGTCAAATTTTTCATGCCACTGCTTTGGTGCTTGTTTCAATCCGTAAAGGGATTTGACAAGCTTGCAAACTTTTCCCTCATTCCCAGGAGTCACAAGCCCATCCGGTTGATCCATATAGATCTCTTCCTCAAGATCGCAATGCAAGAAGGCGGTCTTCACATCCATTTGGTGGATAGAGAGATCATATACAGATGCCAATGCTATGAGCATCCGGATTGTGATCATCCTAGTCACAGGGGAATAGGTATCAAAATAATCGATACCTTCCTTTTGCCTAAAGCCCTTGGCAACTAATCTGGCTTTGTATTTTTCAATTGATCCGTCAGGTCTAAGCTTTCTCTTAAACACCCACTTGCACCCAATAGTAAAGCACCCTTTGGGTAAATCAACAAACTCCCAAGTTCCATTAGCCATAATGGAATCCATCTCATATTTGATAGCTTCCTTCCATTGTTTTGCTTCAGATGAAGCCATGGCTTCCTTGTAACTTGGTGGATCACCCTTGATCTGGTAGACAACAAAGTACTACCAAGATCCTTGGCTATCCGAGGTCTTTTACTCTTCCTTGGCTCAATCTCTTCAGAAAGATCATTGGGTTCAGGTTGAGTCTCAACCCCCACATTTGTTATCCTTTCCACTTGATCTGGAATAGATCCTGGCGCCCTCAATGGTCAGATTTTGAGGAATCCCTGTCTTCAACGGAAAGACATCCTCAAAGAAGGTAGCATCACGGAGTTCAACAATAGTGTTGACATCTATGCCCGGTATCTCAGACCGAATTACCAAGAACCTATATGCATAGCTATTTTCCAGGTAACCTAAGAAGACCGCATCAACAGTTTTAGGAAGTTTCTTTCTCTTGTGTTCTGGGACTAAAACCTTAGTGAGACAACCCCACACTTTGAGATATCTTAAACTTGGTTTCCTATTTCTCCAAAGTTCAAAGGAACATTTTTCCATATGTCTCGGAGGAACCCTATTCAGAATATGGCAAGCCGTATTCAAGGCTTCTCCCCACATATAGGTGATGAATACTCATTCATCACTCTTTGTTCTTATATTTTAACTACAAAAACCTTTGCAAATGCATATAGATACCTGTAAATACAAATAATTACCAAAAGCATGCATAGTGTAAAAATTAATAATTAGCATGTTTTTATGCAAAAATAAAAGAATAAAGATTAAAAAGAAAACGAGGGAAATATTTAGAATAAATATTGAGCAACCTAATCCCAAGGGAGGGCTCAGCATGGGCCTGACCGCATAAAAGCCAAAGTAGAGAGATATAGGGAGCTCATGTGTGTAAATATACATGTAAATAGAACAAAAAATATATTTCCCTCCAAAAACAGAATAAAATAGGCTTGTAGATATTTGTAAATATTTGTAAATACAAAATCAAGATAAAAGTAGAAAAATTAAAAAGAAAACAAAAAATACCTTTACTTGTACATATTCACCATGTACATACAACCACCTCTATATTTATTTAGCCTTGTAAATAAATAAATTAAAATCCCTAAAAATTTGTACATATTCTATCTTTTATGATGTAAATAAATAAAATAAAAACCATAAAAACAAAAATAAAATAAAAAGAACAAAAATAAAACCAAAAAGAAACTTGTATAAATACCATGTATATAGATGTATATATCTATTTATTTCACCCTTATATATAAATAATAAAAATAAAATAAAAATACCTTTTTATTCCTGATTTTATGTTATAAATAAATAAAATATAAAATGGGAATAAAAATGCACAAAAGTAACTAATTAAAAATCAAAAATCAACATTGTGTAAATACCTATGTATAGTACTATAGTGTACTTACCTTATTTTTATTTTGAAAAATTAATTAAAAATCACCAAAAAATAGAAAAAATTAAAACAAATACTTTTCATGTTTTAAGTTTTCTTTAATTCAGCCATTTGCTATTTTTAAATGAATATTCAAATCTTTTCCACGTGGCCTTTCCCCATTGGTCCACGGGGACGTTGACCCCCCGGTCAACTCCCCCTCGAGGACCACTTCCCACGGGTCCAAGACGCCCGACCCGACTTCTCGGCATTTTCGCGTCATTGCCTGACCGCCCAACATCCAACTCCCGAGCTCCGATCGTTCTCCATGCATCCGAGATCCTTGCCGATACATCCGCGTGGGGATCCGCGCTTCGCGGAACCCTGCCCGATCCATTCTTCTCGGACCTGCACCCATACTTAAGCAGAGCTCCGCCTCCCATTACTGCATCTTTGGCTCATTCGCTTTCCACCCAGTGACCTCCATCGCCTCCGCGAGAGTGACAGCTCGCTCCAGGCGTTGTTGCAGCGAGGAGGGGACGTCTCGACCATCGATCTGGCGACATTGCGCCGTCGTGCGCCGCCTGGAGGTGACGCTAGAGCCTCGGACACCGACAACTCTCGAGGAAAGGACCTGGAGCCCCTGCTCCTCCACAGTCGATTGCATTCATCAGGTAGCCCTTCTCCTTCTTCTTTTTCCCGAATTTCCATTTTGCCCCAAATCGACCCATCGTCGTTCCGCTTCGATTCCGTCCACCTTAGTCACCTATTCGATCATCGGAGCACCCCATCACGATCGCCTTCTCCCCGCGCACCTTCTCCACCCCTTCATCCAACCCAGCTCGCACAGGAGCTGGGACTCGAGTTCCTTCGTCGTCGCTCCGCCGGAGCTCGCACGCCCCACCGCACCGACCACCTTCACCCCCGCTTACAGGGTCGAGGCACTTTGCCCTCGACCAACGAGTCCGTTGCACATCTTTGCAGGTCCCAAGGAGCCCAGCTGTGGGCTTCGACATCCAGGTGCAGCAGCTCGACCTCCGCCGACCTCGCCTGAGTTCTCAGGAGCTCCGTCGAGCCATCGGAGGGCACCATTCGACGCGGGAGGCCAAGGAGCTTCTCTTCCGATCTTCAGCAGCCCGCGAGGAGGTCCCCAACGCCTGCATGAGCCCGGCGAACCTCGCCGGAGCCCAGTTCTTCGAGATACCTCCGTAGTCGTCCGATTGACCTCCAGCTCCAGTTTGCATCCCAGACGTCCATTAGAGGAGCAGTCCCGACCGTCCGATCCTTGGAGGCTTGATCGTGACCGTCGATTCGCCAAGGGTTAGCCGCGCCGCTCCGCAGCCGTCCGATCTCCACGTGGCGTTCATCCGACGATCGACTTAATAAAGGGTAATTTTACTTTAGGCCCTTAGCTTTATAGTTGTTCGTTTTTAGTCCTGTAAATATTTTAGATATTTTATTTCAGTTAGGTAAATTGCATAGTTGACCCTGTCTTATCTTGTGTTTACGTGTATGCCCCTGTGTGTAGAGGAACACGTGCTTTGACACGTGCATGTTGGGTTATTTACATGTATGGACTCATAGTTTCAGGGTGTTATTGAATGAATAGATGTTTTTGATATTTGCAGAAATACCCCTGTGCGTGGTTTTAATGTGCATGTGCGTTTATTAGTGGGTAATTTACATCAAAGCCCCTGGACTTTTAGTATGTGTTACTAAATAGTCCAGGAGCTTTGTTTTCTTGCAAATAGGTCCCTGAGTGCCCAGGTCACGCGCCTCGCGCGTGCAACCTTGGAGAAATTGCACCGGACCCCCTGGAACTTGTGCTATTTGCGTACAGGTCCCTGTACACAATACCCTTCTTTTTATTTTTCATAAAATAGCAAACCAACTCCAAATGTGATGAAAATTGGATACATGGCTCCTGCCATAGTGTAAAATTTTCTTCAATTTTTGGAGACATTTTTTATTTCATTTGATATTTTTAAAAATTCAAAAACACGCATTTTCTTCACTGTCTAACTTTAAAATTCACAAAAAATATTAAAACACCTCTAAAAATTACAAAAAAATTAGGTACTGTTTATGTTACCTTCTTTGATTTTCTGACCAATTTTGGTCATTTTTAGATATATAAAACCTATAAAATTGAAAAAAATAAAAACCCTATAAAAATTCTAATAATTAAAATAAAAATCAAAAAATAATAATTCTGGTGCCCAAATTTTCCTTGTGTTTTCTACTATACAGGAAAATTACTTCAGGTGTTAATAGGTCCATTTTGCATTTTAAATTGGCCCTTTACACCTGACTGGACAGTACCCTTGTTTTCTTGTCTTGTTTGATTTTTAAAAAATTCAATAAAAATCAGAAAAATACCAGAAATTAACCAAAAACAATAAAAAATTCTAAAAAACATAAAAACATTTTTATTTGAATTTTTGGGTGAGTTTTGAGTAGATAAATAATTATTTGTATTGGCTTGTTTACTTATTTTCTTATTTCTTTTATTGAATTAAAAATCCAAAAAAATATATTAAAATTAAAAATCCACCAAAAAAGCCTTTTATTTTATTTTATTCTTTTTTAGACTACTTCGTAGGCCACAAGGCCATTACGTGCTCCTTGCATTCGACCCTGGTCGTTATACCAGGTTAATATAATAACGAGACCGCTTCTTGAGTTTTCTTTGATTTCACATTATTTTGGTGGTCTATTTTTCTCGATCGACACCGCTTGGTGACTTGGGTCGCAACGAACCTTGATTACCTTTACCCGAGCCCTCAGGCGTGTCAATCAGAATGGAGTTGTTGCCGGGGAGCACGGCTTAGTAGTCGTTTTAGTTTTCTTTTTATTTCATTTTCTTTTTCGTGGCTTTCCGCGGCTTTTTATTTTTCTCTTATTTTTCTTTTCTTTTCTTTTCTTTTCTTTTCTTTTTGTTTTTTCTTGATTTTGTACGTTTATTTGCCATTTCTGCACATATATCCCTACTTATCTTTTTTGCTTTTATGTGATTGTTTTTGGGTCTGTGACATTTTGTCTGCTTTCTTGCGAGGGCCCGAGGACCGAGGAGGCGATTTCGAGGAGCCGGCGCAACCGCGGGATTCGGAGGCGGCTCCCTTCTGCACGGAGCCGCAGGAGAGAGCGAGAGAGTAGTTGAGTGAGAGAGGAGTAGTTTAGGTTTATTTTAGCACATTTCATTTGAATTGTAATAATACAGGGACACTCAGCAGGACTTGGACAGTTTCTCGGGTCTGTTTCGCTGAGCACCGGTGTGCTCGGGGGACCCTTAGCTTTTTCGCAGCTTTTTCGCGGTTTTTGTTTTTCGCTGCCTTTTACGGTTTTACGTGGTTTTTCTCGAGCCCCTAGCTGTAGGACTTTCTGCTTGACTGTACCGTACTGAGTAGGATCCAAACACCTAATAGACTGCATGTGCCTATAGATCGTTAATTGGACCTACTAATAAAACATTAATCAAAATAGCTGAATCATTACCTTCGAGCCTACGTGCCGCAGCCTGCCCTACCAAGCGCTGCTCCTGAACCCGATTTGTCGGGAGGAGGAGGGGTAGACTGAGACCGGACTCTCAGGATCGAAGGCTGGTGACCAGCTAGACAGTTCTTTCGTGTAGAAGTTGCCTGCTTAGGACTCGGCTTTTCCCGCTACACCATATAAGTAGTTTATTTTCTGTCTTTACATTCTGCGCGGATCATATTGCATGTAGAGTGCTGGAGTCAGGTACGCCTTTCTTACTTTGCATGCATCATTGATTTCATCGCGCATCGGCTTTTTCGTCTTCTCCCCTTGTTTTTGACTTAATAACTAGAAGAACCGAAAAATTCGTTAGGCTTTTGTATGTTCATTGAAAAAGATCTAAAATGAAAAACAATAAAATTGGGACTGCTTAAAACTATTGATCACTAAAAGACACTTGACTTAAAAAAATCTGTCTTGGGGAGAGCAACCCCCTCATTGCTTGGTTTGATTGTGCGAGAGAGTGACCCGAACACTAGGTAGAGCCCTCCGGTACCATTCTCGACTGATTACTGACTCTTCTGTGCGGGACAGTCGGTTGGGAAGGTATCGGGTATCCCAGCAGGTCACGTAATCGCTCTGATATCTTGATTGTTCATCAAAATAAAATTTGACAAGATAATTGACCGAGCCTTCACGGTCTTCAGCTCGTGTTGCGTTGGTGAACTTGGGGTTTGCTTGTGATCGTAGTTTCTCCAGATCTCATTTGCCTTACTCGCCACATCAAGATGATGGATAGACGATCTCTTAGGCAGCCTCTGGCTGCACCGCTTTCGGGCGCGTCTACCCGTTCATCTAGGTTGGTTCGCGAGAGCCGAGACCCGCTCTCCGAACCCGAGTATGATTCCACCATATTCCCACTCGACCCCCTTTCTTTCAGTTCCGAGATACCAGTGCCATAAGAAAGATTAGCAGATTTATCGGCACCTAAGTTTGGATCATTTGATTTTGTAGAGACCATGGCCGGCAGTTCTGATGATCGCAGTAGAGGTCCACAGCCCGAGCATTTTGTTCTGGAACAGGGTGAGATCAACTCCACCCTAATAGCCTCCCTCGAGACAGTGCAACCGAAGTTGAGGGATTAGGGAGCTTTCATGCTAGATATGAGGAGAGAGATGGAGCAGATGAGAGCAGAGCGCGAGCAGCGTAGAGACGGGCCGAGAGTCCCAGATGATGCAGCAGCAGCCGCAGCGGTCGCTGCCGCAGCGGCAGCCACCGCGACAGGAGCAGGAGACCCACCGAGACCGATGCGGGAGTTGTACAACCCCGGATCGACCCCGATGCATCACTGGGTTGTTTTGCCAGCCATTGTGGGGGACTTCAAGTTCCCCCCGTACACCTTGCAGCTACTCCCCCGTTTCCACGGGCTCGCCACCGAGGAGCCCCATCTCCTCCTCCATGAGTTTCTCAGGATTTGCAGTACTGTCCACGACCGTCAGGTGGACCAGGACACGATACGTATGATTGCCTTCCCCTTTTCCTTGGCAGACAGAGCAGCCATCTGGATGAAACATCTGGGGAAGTTTGTCTACACTTGGGAGCAGCTCCGCACCGAGTACTTGCATAAGTACTATCCACTCGGGTGGACCAATGTCGCTAGAGCCCTGATCAACAACTTCTCCATGCTCCCCAACGAGCAGTTCCATGAGGCATGGGAGAGGTTCAGAGAGCTGACTGATAGATGCCTACACCACGACATTTCCAAGCCGAACCTCGTGCAGAGCTTTTTCAGCGGGCTGACACCAGAGCTTCAGGGCTTGGTGAACGCTTCTTGTGGCGGGTCTTACTTCGCCAAGGATCACGACCAGGTCTGAGCCATCTATAAGGAGATGGCCGAGAACTACATGGTGATGTCCCAGACCCGGTTGTATACTCAGGGCAGACCCCAGCAGCCACAGACCGTGCAGTACCAGAGGATAGCACGGGTCGACGCCGGTCCTTCCAGTTCGTCTGCAGTAGCAGCAACACAGGCAGAGTCATCAGCTGCGGACATGGGGATCATCAGCGAGAAGCTGGACCGGATGGAGTTGATAGAGAAGAAGCAGTGCCAGAGCATCACTCGGATGGAGCAGATGGCACAGACTCTGAGCGACATGAAGACCCAGCTCATGTGTCTCCAGAAGGCACAGACGGCTTCCCAGCCCCGTCTTCAATCGCGAGGCGATCACGGCAGCGGCAGCAGCTCATCCCAGCGCTCCAGCTCACACCACCAGCCTAGACAGGTTCACCTTGTACAGGCGGAGCCGTACCAACAGCCGCAACCCACCTACCAATCACCACCATCTCCAGACTTGCAGATGGTGGTATACCAGCCGGATCAGCCTCTGGCAGTACTCCCGCCACCCCAGTACGATGCAGAGCCGTTGATGGATGTCAACAGGATTTGGTATGATCGCCCTCAGCCCGGTATCCGACGAGACCATCCCGGATTCCGTTGGGGGACCGGAGGTACCCAGCCCCAGCAGCAGCCGTCAAGACAGGGTGGCCAGTACGGCCAGCAGAGAGATCACCAGCCGCAGCAGCAGCAGCCCCCAGTGTACCCACCACACCAGCAGCAGCAGTCGTCGTATGGTCCTCATCCCTATCAGCAGGGACAGTCTTGGAGGCGAGATCAGCCTCAGCAGCAGCAGCAGCATCACCCATACCCCTCTCAGCCACAGCACCAGTTCCAGCAGCCTCACTACCAAAGAGGCTACCCGTCGGGCTCCCACGAGAGCCCCGTCTTGGATGATATAGCTTGCCTTCTCTCTGATCAGCATGCTACCTTTCGACGGGAGATTGATGAGTTCCGCCAGGAGATGCGGGATATTGTGAGAGGGAAGGTCGCCATCCCTGCCCAGATCGAGCCGAACCCCAACAGCCTGAAGAGAAAATCTGAGCAGGTAGCTTGTACTGAGTATACCACTCCTAGTGATGCATTTGGTGATATGACTGGATATCTGTTTGATACTGATTTTGTCACACTTAGGAGAGGTAGGATGACAGCAGGTGGCGCCTCGTCTGAGCTACATCATGAGGAGACATCCAGAGTGCCAGGCGAGGAGGAGAGCGGTACTGAGGCTGCTAGAGATGATGACAATGGTACTGATGCCACCAAGGATGCTGACTCCACAGGCGGTGCTGAGGTCGCCATTTCACCAGTTCGAGGAGGTCGTACTGAGGCCACCCTTGATGCCGAGCCAGAGCGCGGTACTGAGGCCGCGAGTCTTCCAGTTGATCCAGCCGATGGTGGTGCTGAGGCCACCCATGCTTTTGTTGAGAGACCTGTTGTTTTTCCTACTTCTGATGTATCTCGGAACTCTGTTGTGAATAAAGGAAAAGGTTTGGTTTTTTCTGGTCCCACTGTGGTGCGTGATGTATGTGCGGATCCGGCCGTCGAGCCATCTAGACCTTTTCCTAGTCCTTCATCTGAGAAGGACCCCATGATCCCCTTCCCTAGAGCCCTTCAGATGGGGAAGGGGAAGAAAAAAGAAAACCCCAAAAAGAGAGATCAGGAAGAGTTCAGCCAGCATATGATAGATCGGTTTCACATACAGCTGACTCTTCAGGAGGCTTTGCAGCACATTCCCCTTCTTCAGCGTTCACTGAGAGACATGACCACCGTCAGGAGGAAGACGAGGAACCACCACTCAGAGATCCATGTGCTTACGAAAGCCACATGTTTTGCGATCCAGAACCGTCTGCCAGCCAAGAGGCCATATTCAGGAGCCCCTTATGTCAGATGTCACATTAGAGAGCAGAGGTTCGACTGTACTCTATTGGATAGCGGATCGTCTATCAACCTACTTCCGGCAGCCCTTCTCGACTGCTTCGAGTTGGGCACTCTTAGACAGAGCAGGACAGTCCTTCAGTTTGCTGATCGATCTGTCAAGAGGCCGAAGGGGTTGTTGCGAGACGTTGTCGTCACTATTCAGGGCCTGCAATTCCCCGTGGACTTCGTAGTGTTGGACATGGAGATCCCTGACTCAGTGACCGATACCCCCATCATTCTCGGTCGTCCATTCTTGGCCACAGCCAAAGCGGTGACTGACCATGATAGCGGGAAGGTATACTTTCGCGTCGAGGGTGAAAGTGTATAAATAGAGACGGTCGAGGACATCAGATCCAGAGAGAGATCATGCTCAGAGACCACTTCAGACACAGAGCAGATGACAGATGCCGGGCTAGGCATCCACCAGGACTGTGACTTTGTGATCACAGACGATGAGGCAGTTTGGGCAAACCCAGCAGCACAGGCCATCCTCTCATTTTCAGATCCAGCTGATGCAGAGACGACAGCAGAGGAGAGCCTGGAGAGCACATTCCTGGTCTAGGATACTTCAGAGGCAGCAGAGCCGGTTCTCGACCGCAAGACAGATTTGTGTGTTGATGGTGGTACTGATGCCACCTTGGATGATATAAATCCCTCGGAGTCAGAGTATGATTGGGCAGATTGTGAGGATTACATGCCAGACCTGATTTCCACTGAGCCTACAACTGAGGAAGAGGTAGATGCCGAGCAGAGCGGAGACAGTCCATCAGGGCAGCCTTCTCCAGTTTTTGAGATTGACAGAGAGTTTCAGTTCTCCCATGCAGATTTGGCAGCGTTCACGTAGACTTTTCAGAGGCCAGATCCACCAGCACCCAGCTGTCCAGAGCTGAAGCCGCTCCCTACTTCGCTGAAGCACAGATTCCTTGCGGGTGAGCCTGAGATGTACCCAGTCATCATCTCCGTCGATCTGACTGGAGAGCAAGAATCTCGTTTGATGGGGGTTCTTGAAAAGAACCGCAAGGCAATTGGATGGAGCGTAGCAGATCTCCAGGGGATAAGTCCGGCCATGTGCTTCCACCATATCTATCTCGAGGAGGAGGCGAAGCCATCGCGTGAGTTCCAGCGGCGGCTGAACCCGAATCTGAGAGAGGTTGTCATGAAAGAAATCTCGAAATGGTGGACGCCGATTTTATCTACCCCATCTCCGACTCCAAGTGAGTCAGCCCTTTGCATGTGGTGCCCAAGAAGACGGGCATCACTACAGTGATTAGTGAGTCTGGAGAGGAGATTGCTACACGAGTACCCACTTCTTGGCGGGTTTGTGTTGACTACATGAGACTCAACTAGTCCACCAAGAAGGATCATTTCCCCCTACCCTTTATTGACCAGATCATTGAAAGACTGGCAGGGAAGAGCCACTACTATTTTCTGGATGGGTACTCGGGCTACAACCAGGTGGCCATCGCTCCTGAGGACCAGGAGAAGACCACCTTTACCTGTCCCTTCGGCACATACGCCTTCCGACGCATGCCATTTGGGCTATGCAATGCCCCTACGACATTTTAGAGATGCATGCTGTCGATCTTTTCGGACATGGTAGGGGAGTGCTTGGAGGTCTTCATGGATGATTTCTTGGTTTACGGTGACGGATTCGACTCCTGTCTTGACTGCCTAGACCGAGTGCTTCATCGATGTATAGAGGTCCACCTTGTGCTATCTTGGAAGAAGAGTCACTTCATGGTGACTCAAGGGACGGTGCTTGGCCATATCATATCCAACAGGGGCATGGAGGTTGATCCGGCCAAGGTAGATGTTATTAGAAAACTGGCTCCACCGTCCAATTTGAGGCAGTTACGGTCATTCCTGGGGCACATCGGTTTCTACCGACGATTTATTCATGATTTCAGCCGGATTGCCCGACCGTTGACTGACCTATTGACGAAAGACACCGAGTTCCTTGTAGATGACAAGTGTCTTTCGTCCTTTGAGACTCTCAAGCAGTGTGTTATAGAGGCTCCTGTTCTCCAGCCGCCTGATTGGTCTCTCCCATTCGAGATCATGATTGATGCCTCCGATTTTGTCGTGGGGGCCGTGCTGGGACAGAGGAGGGATGGAGTCCCATTTGCTATCCACTACGCTAGCCGCACATTGGATTCCGCGCAGCGGAATTATACGGTTACAGAGAAGGAGATGCTAGCCGTAGTGTTCGCCCTAGATAAGTTCAGATCTTACATTATTGGATCTAGAGTGACCCTGTATACTGATCACACCGCCATCCGATACCTCATGTCAAAGAAGGATGCCAAGGCCAGACTGACTAGATGGATACTTCTACTCCAGGAGTTCGACATTGAGATCAAGGATAAGCCTGGAGTCAAGAATGTGGTGGCGGATCATCTCTCCCGTTTAGAGCAGCCTGAGGAGTCTGAGCAGATTAATCCCATTTGTGAGACCTTCCCAGATGAGGCGATCCTTGCTATCGCCTCTCTCCCGTGGTATGCCGACATTGTGAACTTTCTTGTCGCTAAGAAAGTCCCACAAGGTTGGCCCAAGCAGAGGCTTGAGACCTTCCTCGCGAAGGCCAAGTCCTACCACTGGGAGGATCCCATCCTTTACCACGAAGGAGGGGATAGCGTCTGGCGTAGGTGCATTCCTCAGGAGGAGCACCGTAGCGTCCTCACTTACTGCTACAAGCTTGAGGTAGGAGGACATCACTCTGGGAGGAGAACGGCACAGAAAGTGCTCCAATCCGGCTTGTGGTGGCCCACCCTCTTCAAGGACTCTGGTGAGTTCGTGAAGAGGTGTACTGACTGTCAGAGGATGGGCACTTGTGGACAGCATGATATGATGCCGATGCAGCCCATTCACTTCTGTGAGGTTTTTGACGCATGGGGCATCGATTTCATGGGTCCATTCCCTAAGAGTCAGGGATTTGAGTACATTATGTTGGCCGTAGACTATATTAGTCGTTGGGTTGAGGCTATCCCCGCCCGAGCCGCTGATGCCAGGACAGTTTGCATATTTTTGAGGAAGCACATCATCACGTGGTTTGGGGTACCTCGAGTATTGATTTCTGATGGGGGGTCTCACTTCATCAACGACCAGGTGAAGGCCCTTGCTAGCGAGTTCGGTACCATCGAGTTGCCACTCCATACCATCCACAGACGAATGGTCTAGCCGAGGTTTCGAACAGGGAGATCAAGACTATTTTGCAGAAAGTCGTCCGCCCTGACCGAAAGGATTGGTCACATCTTTTGGACTCGGTCTTGTGGGCATATAGGACGTCTTTCAAGACACCATTGGGCACATCTCCCTTTCGCCTCGTATATGGCAAGCCGTGCCATTTACCTGTTGAGCTGAGACACAGGTCACTTTGGACAGTCACTGAGATACTTATGGATCCAGATAGTGTAGGAGACCAGAGGAGGGCAGAGTTAGCAGCCTCGGAGGAGCTTAGAGATACTGCCTTCTCAAACAGCCTACAGTACAAGGAGAGAGTGAAGGAGTGGCATAATTCTCACATCAACCACAAACATTTTGAGCCTGGACAGAGAGTATGGCTGTTTGATGCGAGGCTTCGTCTATTTCCAGGGAAGCTACAAAGCAAATGGAAGGGACCCTACTTGGTGAGAAAGTACACGACAATGGTAGCATTGACATATCCGAGTTGTCTTCTGAGAGTACCTTCAAGTGAACGGCCAACGGCTCAAGCCATTTCTAGATCATGAGCCGCGGGTCGTTGATGTTGCCCCTATTCACTTTGCGTGAGATGTGGTCTTTTGACTCACATCTATTGCATCTCACGCCTGATTATCACTGTTCTTCCGACCTGTATAGATCCAGATGTCCATATCATCACATTCTTTAGTCCCACATCCCTTTATTCATCTTTTGATTATGCTATACTTAGGGTGTACTTTACCCTAAGTATAGGGGGGATGTAGGACCTTTGGGTATTTCTTTTGTTTCTTTCTACTTTTGTTTTTGCTGCCTATACTTGGGGATATTTTACCCTAAGTATAGGGGGGTAGACCATGCACATTCTTCACTCGGTTTTCCCTTTGTGTGCAGCCTGCTATACTTAGGATTACTTGATCCTAAGTATAGGGGAAAAGCCGAGATCTTCTTGATTTTCTATTTCATTCATTCGTCTTTGTATATAGCCTTCCTTTTCACTTCCCTATCCTAAGCACGAGTTATGTCTTCTTCATCGCTCTTGACTCTGAGGACACTGTTCCAGCTAAGTATAGGGGGTGTGTATATATTCCATATATACTTTAGCTATAACTCGTACTTTGTGTGAGTGTGTTAATAAATAAAATGGCTAAAAACCCTAAAAATCACAAAAATTAAAAATTTTTCCTGTAAATAAACATTCTTTTATTGCACATACATAGCTAGTGTACAAATTATTTTTGTAAAAATGTTTTCAAAAACTTTTTGTGTAAAGTTTATGTAAATATTTTCTTATCAAAATTATGTATATAGTACAAAATTTTTCCAAAATGTTTTGAAAATCAAAAGTTTGCAAAAATCTTGTGTAAATGTGTGTAAATACTTTTGTAAAACTTGCATTTCATGCATTCATCCATTCATGATTTCAAAACATTTTTCAAAAATTTTGCATGTGTGTCAATATTGTGTAAATAGCATCTTTGTATGTATGTATATAGTTTTTCCGGATGATAGTTGACCTTTGAACTAGCCTGGAATTAAATTGAGAAATGGAGCTTGATTAAGATCTTAATCCACATAATTCATAAGAGGAACCTTATAGGGCTTAGGGTTAAGGCTTTTCAGGTCCATGGTGACTTAATTCTTTGAGTCCACTAGGCTATGATCACATGTCATCTCAATGAGCATAAGTAGAGCACTTAACAACACAACACATGACTCATATAGACAATGGCTTTACTTGGACACAGCACTTAGCACCGAGCTCTCTACGGATGAGGTGGTGAGGAGGCAGTCTTCCTTGACTTGGGGTAGCATATGAGGGTAGTACTTCTAGGCGGAACCTCTCTTCTTCTTTTAGTGAAGGAAGTGTGTCTCAACTTGGTCTGGTTGACATGAGGTCTAACGACAGGAGTTGTGGGTTGCAATAAAGCTTCAAAAGAGGGATAGTCTACTGGCTCAAGAGGAAAAACTCCTTGTATATATGCTGCACATGTATATGTTGTATAGATGCACTTGAAAAAAATGCAAAAAGAAGATAACTCCAAAAAAGTGGTGGGTCTGATAGAAAATGATAATCCCACCGGAGTATGTATATAGTGCAATAAGCAAAGCTTGAGATTCATGTCCCACCTTATGTAGCTTGCAGCAGGGAGACTTGGCTACACTGGTCGAGCTCCCAAGGATACATGGCTACACTGGCCATGGTCCATTCTCTTCTTCCCCCTCTTCTTGAGCCGGTTGAACTTGAACTTAGAAGGGAATACCCCGCTCCTCGAGGAAAGAGTGGCCAGATTGGGGTCATAGAGTTACCTTGTTGGGGAGGGTTGTCAAGTTGCCATTTCTGAGGTGGGGAGCTTATACTTCACATTCACAGTACAAGGAAAGATTCATGGTCTTCAGGGTTAGTGTTTGATGACTTGTTCTGATCTGGATTGTTGAGGAGTCTTGATTATAGATTGGTGGAACTTAGAGGTTGTTGAGTTTTAAACTTAAGTCCAAATAAGGTTCCGACACATTAATAATCCAAAGATCTGATCGAGCTCCATATTTCAATTTAATGAAGGCAAGTTTAATAATCAACCTTGATCCATGTACATTCTCCTCTTTTTCTTTTTCTTTCTCCTTTTCACTTCTTTTTCAAATAAGTGTTTGCTAAGGGACTAGCAAAGTTAAGTATAGGGGGGTGATGAATACTCATTCATCACTCTTTATTCTTATATTTTAGTTACAAAAACCTTTGCAAATGCATATAGATACTTGTAAATACAAATAATTACCAAAAGCATGCATAGTGTAAAAACTAATAATTAGCATGTTTTTGTGCAAAAATAAAAGAATAAAGATTAAAAAGAAAAGGAGGGAAATATTTAGAATAAATATTGAGCAACCTAATCCCAAGGGAGTGCTCAGCATGGGCATGACCGCATAAAAGCCAAAGTAGAGAGAGATAGGGAGCTCATGTGTGTAAATATACCTGTAAATAAAACAAAAAAATATTTTCCTCCAAAAATAGAATAAAATGGGCTTGTAGATATTTGTAAATATTTTTAAATACAAAATCAAGATAAAAGTAGAAAAATTAAAAAGAAAACAAAAATACCTTTACTTGTACATATTCACCATGTACATACAACCACCTCTATATTTATTTAGCCTTGTAAATAAATAAAATAAAATCCCTAAAAATTTGTACATATTCTATCTTTTATGATGTAAATAAATAAAATAAAAACCATAAAAATAAAAATAAAATAAAAAGAACAAAATTAAAAACCAAAAAGAACCTTGTATAAATACCATGTATATAGATGTATATATCTATTTATTTCACCCTTGTATATAAATAATAAAAATAAAATAAAAATACCTTTTTATTCCTGATTTTATGCTATAAATAAATAAAATATAAAATGAGAATAAAAATGCACAAAAATAACTAATTAAAAATCAAAAATAAAAAATCAACATTGTGTAAATACCTATGTATAGTACTATAGTGTACTTAGCTTATTTTTATTTTGAAAAATTAATTAAAAATCACCAAAAAATAGAAAAAATTAAAACAAATACTTTTCATGTTTTAAGTTTTCTTTAATTCGACCATTTGCTATTTTTAAATAAATATTCAAATCTTTTTCACGTGGCCTTTCCCCATTGGTCCACGAGGACGTTGACACCCCGATCAACTCCCCCTCCAGGACCACTTCCCACGGGTCCATGACGCCCGACCCGACTTCTTGACATTTTCGCGTCATGACCCGACCGCCCAACATCCAACCCCCGATCTTCGATCGTTCTCCATGCATCAGAGATCCTCGCCGATACATCCGCGTGGGGATCCGCGCTTCGCGGAACCCTGCCCGATCCATTCTTCTCGGACCTGCACCCATACTTAAGCCAAATCCGCCTCTCATTTCTACATCTTTGGCTCATTCGCTTTCCACCCAGTGACCTCCATCGCCTCCGCGAGAGTGACAGCTCGCTCCAGGCGTTGTTGCAGCGAGGAGGGGATGTCTCGACCATCGATCCGGCGACATTGCGCCGCCATGCGCCGCCTGGAGGTGACGCCAGAGCCTCGGACACCAACGGTCCTCGAGGCAAGGACCTGGAGCAAGCCCTGCTCCTCCACAGTCGATTGCATTCATCAGGTAGCCCTTCTCCTTCTTCTTTTTCCCGAATTTCCATTTTGCCCCAAATCGACCCATCGTCGTTCCGCTTCGATTCCGTCCACCTTAGTCACCTATTCGATCATAGGAGCACCCCATCACGATCGCCTTCTCCCCGCGCACCTTCTCCACCCCTTCATCCAACTCAGCTCGCACAGGAGCTGGGACTCGAGTTCCTTCGTCGTCGCTCCGCCGGAGCTCGCACGCCCCACCGCACCGACCACCTTCACCCCCGCTTACAGGGTCGAGGCACTTTGCCCTCGACCTGCGAGTCCGTTGCACATCTTTGTAGGTCCCAAGGAGCCCAGTTGTGGGCTTCGACATCCAGGTGCAGCAGCTCGACCTCCGTCGGCCTCGCCTGAGTTCTCAGGAGCTCCGTCGAGCCATCGGAGGGCACCATTCGATGCGGGAGGCCAAGGAGCTTCTCTTCCGATCTTCAGCAGCCCGCGAGGAGGTCCCCAGCACCAGCACGAGCCCGGCGAACCTCGCCGGAGCCCAGTTCATCGAGATACCTCCGTAGCCGTCCGATTGACCTCCAGCTCCAGTTTGCATCTCAGAGGTCCATTAGAGGAGCAGCCCCGACCGTCCGATCCTTGGAGGCTTGATCGTGACCGTCGATTCGCCGAGGGTTAGCCGCGCCGCTCCGCAGCTGTCCGATCTCCACGTGGCGTTCATCCGACGATTGACTTAATAAAGGGTAATTTTACTTTAGGCCCTTAGCTTTATAGTTGTTCGTTTTTAGTCCTGTAAATATTTTAGATATTTTATTTCAGTTAGGTAAATTGCATAGTGGACCCTGTCTTATCTTTTGTTTACGTGTATGCCCCTGTATGTAGAGGAACACGTGCTTCGACACGTGCATGTTGCGTTATTTACATGTATGGACTCATAGTTTCAGGGTGTTATTGAATGAATAGATGTTTTTGATATTTGCAAAAATATCCCTGTGCGTGGTTTTAATGTGCATGTGCGTTTATTAGTGGGTAATTTACATCAAAGCCCCTGGACTTTTAGTACGTGTTACTAAATAGTCCAGGAACTTTGTTTTCTTGCAAATAGGTCCCTGAGTGCCCAGGTCACGCGCCTCGCGCGTGCAACCTTGGAGAAATTGCACCGGACCCCCTGGAACTTGTGCTATTTGTGTACAGGTCCCTGTGCACAATACCCTTCTTTTTATTTTTAATAAAATAGCAAACCAACTCCAAATGTGATGAAAAGTGGATACATGGCTCCTGCCACAGTGTAAAATTTTCTTCAATTTTTGGAGACATTTTTTATTTCATTTGATATTTTTAAAAATTCAAAAACACGCATTTTCTTCACTGTCTAACTTTAAAATTCACAAAAAAATATTAAAACACCTCTAAAAATTACACAAAATTAGGTAGTGTTTATTTTACCTTGTTTGATTTTCTAACCAATTTTGGTCATTTTTGGATATATAAAATCTATAAAAATTGAAAAACACTAAAAACCCTATAAAAATTCTAATAATTAAAATAAAAATCAAAAAATAATAAGTCTGGTGCCCAAATTTTCCTTGTGTTTTCTACTATATAGGAAAATTACCTTCAGGTGTTAATAGGGCCATTTTACATTTTAAATTGGCCCTTTATATCTGACTGGACAGTACCCTTTTTTTCTTGTCTTGTTTGATTTTTATAAAATTCAATAAAAATCAGAAAAATACCAAAAATTAATCAAAAACAGTAAAAATTCTAAAAAACATAAAAATATTTTTTTGAATTTTTGGGTGAGTTTTGAGTAGATAAATAATTGTTTGTATTGGCTTGTTTACTTGTTTTCTTATTTCTTTTATTGAATTAAAAATCCAAAAAAATATATTAAAATTAAAAATCCACCAAAAAAGCCTTTTATTTTATTTTATTCTTTTTTAGACTACTTCGTAGGCCGCAAGGCCATTACGTGCTCCTTGTGTTCGACCCTGGTCGCTATACCAGGTTAATATAATAGCGAGACCGCTTCTTGAGTTTTCTTTGATTTCACATTATTTCGGTGGTCTATTTTTCTCGATCGACACCGCTTGGTGACTTGGGTCGCAACGACCCTTGATTACCTATACTCGAGCCCTCAGGCGTGTCAATCAATAGGTTGGAAGTCTAGAACTCTGTAGGAGAGAATTGATCATGTCAGTTAAGGTTCTATTTTTCCGTTCTGCTATCCCATTTGATTGCGGTGAATATGGGGTCGTAACTTCATGAACCATGCCAAAAGATTTGCATTGTTCATCAAATAAGTTAGAGGTATCTTCACCTCCTCTATCTAACCTAAGGCGTTTAAGCACTTTTTCTGTTTGTGTCTCAGCCTCATTCTTAAAGATAAGAAATTTCTCTAAGGCTTCATCCTTGGTTTTCATTAGATATACATAGCAGTATCTATTGCCATCATCTATAAAAGTGATAAAGTATTTCTTATTGTCTCGGGTCAACACACCATTAAACTCATAGATATCCGTGTATACTAGATCCAAGATCTCACTATCTCTAGAGACAGACTGAAAAGACTTCCTAGGTGTCTTAGCGTGCACACATATTTCACATTTTTGAGTTTTATCAATAGTATGTTTAGGGATCAACTCTAAATTCATCATTCTTTTAATTGAATTTAGATTTACATGTCCCAATCTACCATGCCACAGATCACAAGATTCTAGATTGTTCACAACATTAGACACAGAACTAGATCATTCAGAATTCAAAACATTTAATTCATTAATGTTTACTGAATCACATCTAATTCTAAATAACAAATCAAAATCAGCCAAATAGCCTTTTGCATAAAAAATGCCATGTCTCATAATAACAACTTTATTACATTTAAAGTTTAATTCAAAACCATTTCTAACTAAGATAGAGCCAGATAACACATTCTTCTTGATGTCAGGAACATGCAACACACTGTGCAACGTCCAGACACGTCCAAAGGAGAACCTTAAGTTGACTTGTCCCGACCCTAGCACCCTGGCCGCAGAATCGTTCCCCATCTTCACAGTCCCACCGCTGCAGGTCTGATAAGAAGAAAACAACGTTCTGTCAGAACATATATTTACATTGGCTCCCGTATCCACGAACCACTCATTTGGATCATGGATATGGTATAGTTCAGCTTTTACAGAGACATACCCCTCGCTAGCCCCGAGTCCCATAGTGATCATGTTCACTTGTGGACTCCCTTCTGTAGCCTTAGGTTGAGCCTTCAAGGACGGACAGTCCTTCTTCCAATGGCCAACCTGATTACAGTGCCAGCAGGGTTTATTCTTTGCCTTTTTCTGGATCTTACCCTTTGGTTTCATTTTATTGTTATTAGGACCCTTTCCCTTCTTATCCTTGCCCTTCGAGGTCATGAAATTGACCTTAGCCTGAATATCAAAAGGAAGCACAGGTTTTTATTTCCTGTGTTCCTCCTCTATGGCAATTGCCACCATCAAGTCATCCATAGAAATTTTCCCCTTTCTGTGTTTCAGGGTCATACCGAAGTCTTCCCACGACTTGGGGAATTTTTCTATGATGCACATGACCTGAAATTTCTCTGAAAGTTTCATTTCGGCATCCTCTAAACCATGGAGCAGGAGTAAAAACTCGTGTGCCTGTTCAGAAACTGACTTTCCCTCAGCCATGGAAAACTTCAAAAACTTAGCTACGGAGTATTTCTCAATACCGAGGTCTTCGGTATTATACTTCCGATCCAAATCTTCCCATAGCTCCTTCACAGTCTGCGTGTGATGAATCCATGATTCATCATCTTAATATCTTGATCTTAGCAAAATCCCTGAGTAAAATCCCAAATAAATGTCCATAAAATACATAAATTAACAAAATGACTCTTGTAAATAAAACACACTAATTATTATATATTAGATTGTACAGAATAAATAACACTAAAAAGCCACAAAAATAAAGGAGTTTTATACATGTAAATAACCCAAAACTTCATGTATTTTTAATAATTTCATTTCAACTCCTTTTTGGCTAATTCTTTCTCTAACTTGTTCATAATAATGTACATAAAAATACAAAAATATAAAATAAATTTTACCTCAAATAAATGCTCCTAGATCCCAAAGAGAAAAAGCCGTAAAGTCCAACTTCCAAGCTAAATTCCCGCTCCGTATGAACTCCAAATTCACCAAACTCACTTTTAAAGTTCAAGTTAGAAAATTATCTATCCAACGAAAGTGGTTTCATTAAAATCGGAGCTCGCTTGCAAAAGTTGGGTTTTGGGACCTAGATGTACATTGTATACCTTGTATATATTCATTCTTTCTTTAATTTTTATTGTATCTTTCATAATTGCTAAAAATACAAAAATATCATGATTGTGTTGTATTTTAATTATATTATTTTATAGTATTTTTCCGTTGTAAATATCTCTTATTAAAAAAAATACAAATTAGAAAAGTAAACAAAAAGTGTACATGTTGTATGTATTTATTTGTAAATTCACCACTATTTTTTTCCCTCTTTATTTTTTGTTGTATTTAAAGTAGCATACTTTATATCATTATTTATGTATTTATTTTTTCCCATTCTCTACAATAACTTCTCTACCACCAACTTCTATTCAACTCCATCATTTTTAATAACTCCCATTCCACTCCATATTCTTCCACCAACCTCCCATTCAACTCCACCAATAATACAACTTCCCATTCAACACCACCACCATTCTAACCTCTCTTTCTCTTCTCTTTATATTCATTTGTACATCCTCATTTTTTCGCATCCGCCATTCTAATAGAAAAGGGAGAGAGCTTGGAGTGTTTTGGTTGGTGACAGCGCCGAGGCATCTTCCTCAAGCGACGACCTCCTTCAGGCGAGATCCGCGGAGCTCCGCTCCGCGTCACGAGTTCCCCATCGAGCTCGCGTAGCTTCTCCGATTTTGATTTCGCCAATCGGATCGAGGCCACGACAGGAGTCCAGCGTAGCTGCTCCGTCAAACCGGCGAACATCAGGTAAGTATTCCATATCGTTTCTCTTGCTATTTTATATTATCTAATATTTTATTTCTTTTTTTTATATATCACATCATTTCCTCATCACCACCTTCATCATATTACCACCATCCTCGTCATACCCCTTTCATCACCACACCATCTTTCTTTTTCTTTTATTTGTTTCCTGTTTATAAAAAAATTTAAAAAAAAACATCATCACATCATAATCTTTTTATCATCACATTTTTTTTCACCACACAACATCATCATAATCATCACCACCACCTTTCCTTCTTATTTCTTCATATTTTCTCTCTGTTTACAAAAAAAAATATAAAAAAATTTACCAAAAAAAATAAAAAAAAAGAGAAGCAGGAGGAGCAGCTACTGCCGTCCCCCTGCCTCCACGACCGCGCCGCCCTCCGACGGTGCTCACACCTCCACAGGTCACCAGCCGCCAGGACCACCAACGCAACACCGCCGCGGCGGCTGAGGACCGCTGCGCCGCCCCCTCCGTCGGTGCGACTCTCCCCAGCGGCCTTCTTCTTCTCAGCCACCACCTGCGGCCGCTCAAGCCGCCACACAGCCACGCGACCGCGAGCGGCCGCCGCTGCCCATCGCGCCGCCCCTCTCCTCGGCATCAACTCCAGCGAGCAGCCGCCACCTCGCTCACACCGCGGGCCTCCTGCAACGGATCCTCCCCTCAGCCGCTACCACGCGGCCGCCCACAGCCGCTCTCTCAACTCCAGAAGCCCCTCGTCCGCTCGTCTCCTCCCACGTAGGCCCCTCGCTGCCCAGGCGCGTGGGCGCCGCCTTCTCCACCCGACGCCTGCCCTCGGCCGCCGACCTCCTCACCCAACTCCAGGTCGCCGCCCGCTCGACCGAAGCATCTCCAGCGCGCGTGCAGCACCGCGCTCCCCACCGCTCCTCCGCCCGCGCGTGTCCTCCGCCTACGCCGCGCCGCCGTGTGCGCCGCCTCTCCCCGACCCTCGTGCGTGCGTGCCCTAGAAGAAAGAAAGAGGGTGGGTTGGAACCAAGGTTTTAAAAACCGAACCGGACATCAAACCGGTTATGTATTGGTTTTTGCTTTTTATGGTCGGACCAATGAGACCGACCGGTCGAACCGGTGATGACGTCAGCAGTTCAAAGAAACCGAAAAAGACCGAACCGCTATATTGTTGGTTTGGTTCGTACGGTTCGACCGGGTCGAACCGAGTTAGACCGGTATATCTCACAAATAAATACAAAAAATACTACATCATATCTTTTGAGGATTTGTTTACTCTTATCCTTCCAAGTTTTCCAATAACACTTATACCACAATTTTAATACAATTACATGTGCCTCCTATATTTTTACGAAATCAATAGTAGTGACATTTTATTAGTACACATGTGCTCCCATTTTATACCAACATAAGGATGATATTATGATTTTTTTTTGGGGAAAATATAAGAGCACAGTGAAATTGCTTAAATATTCTTTAAAACCTCGAAAATGCATAATAATCATACTTCATAAAATTTATATAAATACATATATGTGAAGTAAAAAATTAATAATTTTAAAATTATTTAAACTCTAATTAAGGACAAGTATTATTAATTTTTTACTTCTCATAGTATGATTATGACAATGTCTTCTTCGTTTGTTATTGTCATAAGTAGACAACCTCATACACAATGTAGAAAGAGGGAGGCAATACTCACATTGTAGGAAGGAACAAGCGATAACGAGTCATTGACACATGTGAAGGAGAAGAAATAAAGGGATACTATACTATGGGTTAGAATGAGATTAGATTATGAATAGTTCTAAAAAAGTTTGTATTTTCTTAATTTATTAGAAATTGTTTTTTGTCAAAAAAATGTATGGTTGAACTGATGGTTTGGTTCAATTGGTCCAACCGGGTTTAAGCGGTTCAACCGGGTTTTGACTGATTTTAACCGGTTTTTGTTTTCTGAATAATAACCGGATGGTCGGACCATTTTTCCTCCGGTTCTTGGTTTAACCGGTTCAACCGGCTGGTTCGGTTCGGTTTTTAAAACCCTGGTTGGAACCAACGTTTCCAAAGAGGTCTATTTTATTTTTTTATTATACTGTAAAAATTGCATAGTCTTCATTCTAAGTTTTCGTTATTGCAAAAGAGTCCCTGTTTGCATTTTAATTTGTTTACTTCATTTCAGTATTGCAAAGACACCCCTAGGTTTGAGCGTCAATTTGGATATTATTTTTGCATCAATTTTTAATACGAAAATAGCATGTTGTTGACTGATTAATTCTGAACATTTTGGCTATTTATTTATGTTTTTGTGAGCATCTAATAATTTACTAAAATTCAGAGAGTGAAAATCAGTGATATTTTGTCTATTTACGCTCTGAAATACACACATAGTTATTTGTTGCTCCTAAAATTGTAAAAAAATTGTGAATGATGCCTTGATATGTGATGTAATTACTATCCAAATTTCACAGCTATTGGAGTTGTCTTGTGCCTACAATAAATTATAGAGTGTATTTAGTAATCGATTTTTAATTAAATCCACAAATATCTTTTTTGCGAAATTTCACCTCTTCTGGATTGCTAATCTAAATATCTACTTGAGATAATTTTGCTTTTTGATTAATTTGATAACGTGGATTTAATAGAAATTAATTACTCACGATCACTCTGTTTTCACTAAAAAATTAATAAAAACATCATAACTTGTCAAAAAATTCTAAAAATATTACTGTAGCTTTCTTACATCATGTTTTACTTCCAATAATTTTTTCATAATTTTTGCTTGCTGCTTGTGTGAAAAATTACGAAAAAACCCATAAAAAGTGTGCATTTTTATTTATTGCATATTAACCCCGAAAATTCTAAAAAATGTGTTTTGTGTTCATCACTGGATTAGGACTCTACGAAAAATACGAATTGGCTAATTTGGACTTCTTTTCCATTAAAATTAATTTGGCCTTGTTGTATGTTTTCTTAGTGTTGTAATTCACTCGTACTTTGTTTTTGGCATTCTACTTGCATAAAAAATCTAAAAAAAACCGCATTGGATATCTAGATCTTAAATTTGCGAATTAACCCAAGTTGTTCCTTTTGCCTCCCCTGCAACGGCGCCAGCTGACATGCCCGGGAATACTATAATTAATCTGCCGAGGTCACCTCCTTCACGAGAGATCTT